>CM042163.1:38956029-38973529 GCA_023376005.1 Doryteuthis pealeii
ATCAAGATTATTATACTTTTTACATATTGAACTATTTTACAATAGCTCTTAAGTAAACATATCAAACATTGTAATAATTAAATTATCATTGTGTGGTATATCCACATGTCCTGATAATATTCTTATAATGCATCCAAAATAGGTTTGATTTGGTTTTGTTTTGTTTTACGGCATATCAACCTCAATGGGTCATTTAATGCCGATAAAGTTTTGAAATAAATCAATTCTAAATGGATAATACAATTTTTTTATAAATACATTTTTCTATTTAACCCATAGATGGGACCCTAACAGGTACTACCACTCCGGGTCAGAGTGGACCAGGGAGCAATGGTGATGAAGGGGTGCTCCATATTCCCCAAACCTCCAGAACTGGAACCTCACCATCTAGCCCAAGAAAGGGCCAATCCAAAATAGGATAACCTAACACAGAATATTTGTTATGGAAAAAGACAAGTCAATTAATACAATATAACATTCAACATTTCGCATAGTAGTACCGAACAGGATTTACGATAGAATAATTTGACCTTACCCTCTTTCTCTCTCTCTCTCTCTCATTCTGCCTGAAAAAGAACCCACGAGCCTAGAAAGGAATAAACAACCCCTTTGTGACTATACGACTTGTGTATGTTGTTTCTAAACTAACAACGACTACTACTACCAATGACTACTACAAAAACCCGAACTTGGCCTTATGCAAAAATAGATTATAGAGGTTATATCTATTATGGTTGATCATAATTGTTGTAACCTGTCTTATACATTTTTTTTTCATAACTTGGGAAAACTCTGAATTCAAACCTGTTAATTACCCAGGTGGGTGCTCTACCGACTGAGCTAAACCGGACACGTTTCTAAAATAAGAATTCATTAAAATAAACAGATTGTAACCAGACATGTTTATTCTGCAGATTCTTTGTGGATTTCATTCACATCAATATAAAAAAAAAGAATTCATAATTTTTTTTCTAATTCTTTTTTTTTTCATTTCTTTCTCTTTTGTTTTCATTTTTTTCATGTCTTATTTAATGAGATCATATTATTTTTTTTCTCCACCAGTGTCCATTCCATTTGTGTATTATTTTTTTCTTCCTTTTCCTTTCTTCTTGCCTGTGTTCACAAGTCATCAGACAACAACGGACAATGAGAAATAAGATCATTAAATAAAAAAAAAAAAAAAAAATTCTGATAAACCAATTATGGAGTGTGGAGAGTTTTTAGTTTTTGATAACGTTCAACTCTGACTTTGCGGCTTTCCTATCTTCGTTCGTGGGACTAAGAGGACGACTTGTGCGAAGGCATCGTGCACTCCCTTTTTTTTTTTTACTGTCCTCGGCCCTGCTCCTCTTGGTGTTGCATCTTCTTTTTTATTTATTTATTTTTTATTTTTTTTTTTTTTGCTGGGTCTTTCTCTTTGGAGAATCAACTTTGCTGTCATCTTTGATTTTGGAAAATTGTCAGGATGAGAGATAGATAGAGAAGGGGGTAGAGAAAGAAAGAATAAAAGGATTGAGAGAGAGTGATAGGAGAAAGAAAAGAAATAGTAAAAGGATTGAGAGAGAGAGAGAGAGAGTGATAGGAGAAAGAAAAGAAAGAGTAAAAGGATTGAGAGAGAGAGAGAGGGAGTGATAAGAGAATGATAAGAGAAAGACTAAAAGGATTGAGAGAGAGTGATGGGATAGAGAATGAGAGAATATAAGGATTGAGAGAGAGAGAGAGAAACAGGGTGATAGGAGAAAGAAAAGAAAGAGTAAAAGGATTGAGAGAGTGATAGGATAGAGAAAGAAAGAGTATAAGGATTTAGAGAGAGAGAGAGAGAGAGAGAGAGAGAGATAGGAGGAGAAAAAAGTAAGACTAAAAGGATTGAAAGAGAGTAAAGAGAAAATGAATTGAAAGAGAGAGACTGATCAGAGAAAGAAAGAAAGAAAGAGTAAATGAATTGAAAGAGAGAGACTGATCAGAGAAAGAAAGAAAGAAAGAGTAAATGCATTGAAAGAGAGAGACTGATCAGAGAAAGAAAGAAAGAAAGAAAGAGTAAATGGATTGAGAGAGAGGAGCTGACAAAAGAGAGGGAAAGGTAGAAAAAGAGGAATAATTGTAGAAAAAGATAGAGACTGTAAAGTAACAGAGGAAAGGTGCGAAGGAAAAGCCATGAAAGTTAGAAAGTGAAAGAAAATAAGCTAGAAAAAAAAGGAAGAAAGTTAGGAAAAAAAAAAAATAGAAAAGAAAGAAAAAGAGAAAAAAACATGGAGGGAATGAGAAAAAAATAGTAAATGAAAGCTAGTATAAAAGTAATTGAAAAAAAGTGGTGAATGAAAATTGAGAATGAAAGTAACTGAAGGAAAATGATGAATTGATGTGAGAATGAAAGCTAAGATAACTTTGACTGAAGGAGTATGGTGAATGGAATTAAGAATGAAGAAAAATGATGAATGAAAGTGAGTTTAAAGATGACAAAGAAAATCAGGAATGAAAGTGAGAATGAAGAAAAATAAAAATAATTAAAAAAGAAAGATGAATGAAAGCAAGAATAAAATTAATTGAAGGAGAAAGGTGAATGAAAGCAAGAATGAAGGTAATTGAAGAAACGTGAATGAAAGTGTGAATGAAGAAGAAAGGAAAATGAGAATGAGAGTAATTGTATGGGAAAGGAGAAGGAAAATGAGAATGAAGGTAACTGAAGAAGGTAAATGAAAGCAACTGAATGAAGGAAAAAGATGAATGAGAATGGAGAATGAAAGAGAATGGAGAATGAAAGAGAAAATGAAAGAAAAAGGAGTGTGAAAGTGAGAATGAAGGTAACTGAATGAGAAAGGGGAATGAAAGTGAGAATGAAGGAATATCAAGAGTGAAAGTGAGAACAAAGGTAACCGAAGGAGAAAGATGAATGAAAGTTAACTGAAGGAGAATCTAAGTGACAAGTCTACCTTTCTGGCCAATTAACCATTCTCCAGATATTTTTTTTCTTTTTTCAAAGAATTGATCAGTGGTCATTATCTCAGCAATATGTCATCATTACGGCAAGAACGGCAGCAGCAGAAGTTTCTGGCCAAGTCAGGGCAGAATTGGCGGCAATAATTGACAGTTGTAGAAAAGAACAGTCTGATTCACATTTTTGTTCTAACTAAAATTATGGGGTTGCTATTAGCCCCTGAGTAATGATAAAATCCTCGCTTGTCTTTCATTTCGTTTCTTGGTATTTTTCAAGTTTTAGTTAAAAAATATTCAGCAGCATAGGTTGACATGTAATCCTGAATTTCAGCACTGCACAGCAACTCCTACGACACTGCCGTTGTAGAAGCCTTGTTGTTGAGGTTCGCAATTGATATTAAATTGACGAATTAAAAAAATGACACAGTTTAGGTAGAAAATACGGAGAAATGATAAAACAAATGCATATGATTAAAAGATAACAAATAAATTTATTCAGGGAATAAATTTGCAATAATCAACAAAATGTGAATGTTCAAAAGAAATGTAAAAGTTTGTGTGTAGAGTTTGGAAAAGTTCGTCAAGAAATGTGAAATGTTTGTGTGGTCGTCAAAGTTCGATTAGATATGGACAGAAATGAAAATTAAGTTTGCAATAATAAAGAGTTAGATCTTTGCCCTGAAGAGCACTAAGTGAAACTTTTAGTAGGTATATCGGACTCATTAGGTTAAACTTTATATATATATATATATATATATATATATATATGAGAGAGAGAATTAAAAATGGTAGTTGTTGCATCAGTGACAGGTGATCCGTAAAAAGATGGGACCATTCAGGTAAGAGGCAAAAACTTCTAATTTTAAACCATCCTCCCCACCCACCCCCCAAATTTGCAGCCTCCTCTCTCTCCGAAATTTGCAACCTTTGTGCCATTGATAGAAAAGTGAATTCTTTTTCATGTGCCTTTTCTTTGTAACTCTGCGCTTGTTATTGACCTGGCTAGCAACTAAACGTCAAGAAAGCCGCCACCATGTTTGTCTGGCAACCCTAGGGTTGGTCAGGCTTGTCTTCGACTGGACATGTCTGGGCATGACTATGAGATGTGGCCAGTCAAAAGGAACGGTCAATTGATTCTGGCTTTGCTCATATGATTCATTGGTCACTATTTGGTATTCAATGGCTCTTGCTTTTGATGGGCCAAATTTTTTAGGACGAATTTATGGAAATTTACTCGAGTGATGAGTTCCCCAAGTAGAACACATTAACCTTCTGACCGAGCATTTATGGGTTCAGTGTCTGTAGAGGGTTGTTGTTGCTCGATTTGAAATATTAAGATTGCACAGAAATCAATACGTTAATAGTCTGCAGAAAAAAAAAGAAGCATTTATTTTATACAATAAATATTTATTATCCAACATAAACTCATGTCAAGGCACTTAATTCAATGTTGAATTATGTGTGTATTCAAGTAGCCATAGGATTTGAAATATTGATATTGAGTGCACTCATACATGTCTGTGTGTATGTACCTATGTATGTATTTATGTGTGTGTGCATATATATATATATATATATATATATATATATATATAATAAGATAAATATATAAAGGTTTTACATATCTATTTATTTGGTGACAAAGGAACATTCATGAACATATTGGTTTCATGCAAGTCAATTGTCAGGTGAAGATGTTACAAAGGCATTTGTAACATATTCATCTGACGATTGCCTCACATGAAACCAATATGGTCGTGAGTGTTCCTTTGTCACCAAATAAATAGATATCTGAAACCTTTATATATTTATTTTATTATATTATATAACAGCTCTATCTTATATTGAGTACTCTACCAATAATACTGCATTTGGTACACCATTCCAGCAAAAGCTGAAACAGTGACCATCCCATACTATAGTATATATATATATATATATATATATATATATATACATATATTTAACAACCCCTCCACATGAATAGGATGTGACACAAGGTCAATTTCTTAAGCAGAGTTTAGCAGGCTTTAATTCAGTCTTCTTTCTCTTAGACCAAGGTTCAAGAGCCCAGTCTGCCCAACTATTTTTATATAGCTGGATGGAGAGTAGTTGGATGCATACTTTTTCCAAGGGTATTAGCGCTATGTGAAATGTAAACAGCCTTGTCCAGGATTTGAACTCGGGTTCACAAGTCCATTTCCTACTACTCTAATGATTACATCACTCACCATATATATATATATATATATATATATATATATATATAAGGACCACAAGATTCTGGGTTTGATACTAGCCCTTGCCAACTCAGCGCATGAGTAGCAGTAAAGTGGAGAGCTGATGGTAGGTGTGTCACCTCACCTCAGATGCCAAAACTATCTCCATGGTCTATTGCTAGTGTAAAGGGGATAGACTCCCATGGTGATTCCTAGATGGCCCTCAATTCTTAAGAATTTCTCACCTACTTAATTTAGTTTCTATGTTGAGGTAACATAAGAGGCCCCCTGACCAAGAGTGACCTGGGTCACTCCCATCAGGGTCTAAATCTGACTCTGTTGCCTGGTCCTTTATTTAATGACTATAACCGTTACACAATGACCACCTTTAAATTATCTATTTAGGTAGTCCAATCTTTTTCAACTTTAACTGATACATTCATAAATTACGGGGGGTTAGGGTTAATGCAAGGGTTAGGGTTACAGCTAGGATTAGGTTTAAATCCAGTTATAACAGAAGAAGATGATGAAGAAGAAGAAGAAGAAAAAGAAGAAAAATGGGAGAAGAAATATACAAAAAAATCTGAAATTACATTGATTTTTCGTTTTTTTTACATTCATAATTTACGATAAGGTTTAGGGTTAGGGTTAAGGCTAGGCTAAGGATACATACATGGAAATCAAGATTAGTTGTATAATTCTTTTATAACCAATTCAAGGGAAAATATCATGGTGAACCACAAAAGAGACCAAAACTTGAAATTGAAGTGAATGTCAGGTCCTCATACATGGAAATCAAGATTAGTTGTATAATTCTTTTATAAACAATTCAAGGGAAAATATTATGGTGAACCACAAAAGAGACCCAAACTTGAAATTGAAGTGAACAATCCCGATCTAAATCCTATTAAAAATTCATGGAAATGATCCATGAGAAAGCTCCATTGACCAAAGAAGATCTATTAACGGCCATTAGGGAAAATTTGAAACACTTAATTTGTTTTTTTAATGAAGAGTTACAATTAGTTACAAATTGGTCATTGGCCATAACTTTGCGCTTTCTTAGTGTTCGAGAGAGGTTTTAAATAATAGATTAGTGGATTCTATAATTAGCATGTAGTGTAGTTAGTTTTCTTTATTTGAAATAATTACTTTTAGATAATCTTATTATAATGGAGATTGTGTGTTTGTCTGTCTGAAGCCAAAACTAAATCACTACTCAAGTCACAATTCCCTTAGTTATTGACGTCACATTCACCATGAATTTATTTTTATTTAAACCTCAGTTATTGATAAAATTGTTATACCTTATTAATACTTTTGACTTTATCTACATTCTAATAACATGCAATTGTATTTATATATGTAACAAAATAGCGGGTTACAGTGTGAACAGGAAAGCTAATTTACATATTGATATTAAAAGTTTAATTTTATTAAATATGCGCTTGGTATTATTGATTTCTAATTGTTTGTTTTTTTCTTAATGAATATGAGCAAAAAACTCGGGGATAAATCTTAAAAGAAATCCTTTAATATAAAGAAATAACAGTAATTTTATTCTTTACTTCCTAATTTAACTAAATAGTTAAATTAGGAAAATTCAGCAATAAAAGGAGGGAGTGATGGAAAATGATGGAAGACTTAGTTTCAAAGTTGTTCTATTCTTCGATTATACCCCCTCTGTTTCAAATCATTTTATTTGGATTTTTATTTAGTTTCAAAAGTATTTCAAATTTAACATATTTCATTACATTAAAATTCAAATACTTGCACCCGGAGGGTGCATATATTTGCTAGTATAATTAATGATCACTGGATTATCTTTACTTTATACAGTTAATATTTTTTATACAAAAAGTTCCTTAAAGTTTTATGAAAAGAATTTAAATTGTCACTTATTTTCCTTTTTTACTTCAGAACTTACCTATAAAACAAACACTCTAGAAAAATGTTAGGACAACTCAAATTGAATTAGAGGTTCAAGGTAGTTTGAGAACATTTCTTTGGTTGAACAAGAAGTCATAGGATCAGACAATACTAATAAGTTAGATATAAAGTTTACTTAGCTAAAAATCACCTAAGATGAAAATGTAATATGTTCCAAACTACTACAGCTGTAGAATACAATAAATCATCACTAAAGTAAAAGTACAGTCAGCAGAGTGGCATATTGTCGGTATCAGCTACACATCAAGGGAGTCTATCCCCTTTTCACAAGTGCTTGACCAGGGAGATTGTTTTTGCATCTGAGGCTTATGGTAGCCAGAACTACTATCAGCTCCCGAGTTTCCCACATAGATCCAACCAACTACACATGCGCTGAGTTGGCGAAGACTAGTATCGAACCTGGAACCTTGTGGTTCCTAGGCAGATGCTCTACCGACTGAGTTACATCCTTTAATTTTTTAATAATTACCATCATACAATCTGCATGTAATATGAGTAAGTACTACTAGCAGTAATGTGGGGAGCTGATGGTAGGTGTGTCACCTCACCCCAGATGCCAAATCAGATGGAATGCATAGATATGAATAGTAAAAAAGTAAAGTAGGCAAAGTGGCCTATTGTTGGTATCAACCTGGCAGTGAGGGAGTCTATCCCCTTTTCACTAGCGCTAGACCAGAGAGATTGTTTTTGCATCTGAGGTGGAGTGCTGCCACACCTACCACCAGCACTCCTCATTACTGCACATGTTCAACTGTACCAGTATATTTTTCTCTTTTGCTTCCTTTTTCTTTTTTTTAAAATAGTAACTGATTTGATTTTATTCTTTTAGAGTAAATTCCTGGGTTTTGACATTGTGTTAAGCAGCAATGAAGTGGTTCAATACTTAATTAGGTGACCACTTAAGCAACAGCAAGTTTTTTTTTATCAAAATTACTTGATTTGGCATTAAATGACCCAAAAAGGGTTGATATGCCATAAAATCCCTTAAAAAAAACCCCAAAACAGCATAATTTACTATAGCGACTGAATACATTAGTATACCAGTATGTTTTCACTTTTTTTTTCTTTTTCTAAATATAAACTGATTTTAAAAAATTTTTTAAAGCAATTTCATGGTTTTTAACATTTTGTTAAGAAGCAATAAACATGTTTAATACTTAATTGGGTGACTACTTAAGCAACAGCAGGTATTGTAAGCAACCTGAGTCTTTTTTATTTATTGAAATTATTTAATTTGGCATTAAATAACCCGAAAGGGGTCGATATGCTTTAAAAAAAAAAATTAAAATTTACTATAGCGGCAGAATACAGTAAACCATTAGTATTCTAAATCGTCGTTGGGGTGGCCTGAAGTTAGTCAGCCTATCAGCAAGGGAGTCTATCCCCTTTTCACTAGCACTAGACCAACAAGATTGTTTTTGTTTTTTTAAAGCAATTTACTATAGCGACAGAATACAGTAAATCATTAGTATTCTAAGTTGTCAGAGTGGCCTGAAGTCAGTATCAGCGAGGGAGTCTATCCCCTTTTCACTAGTGCTAGACCAAGGAGATTGTTTTTGTGTCTGAGGTGGAGCGCCACACCTACCATCAGCTACTCAGACTCTGAGTTGGTGAGGGCCGGTATCGAAGTAGAAACCTTGTGGTTTCTAGACGAACGCTCTACCGACTGAGCTAACCCGGCCCGTAAATCATTAGTATACTAGTATATTTTTACTTTTTTTCTTCTTTTTTTTTTTAATATTAACTGAGCTTTTTGGGTTTTTTTAAAGCAATTTCCTGGTTTTTGATTTTTGGTCTTTTTATTCGTATTTCTCTTGTCAACACCAATTCTATATCTAATTAATTCATGGGCTTTTTTTTTTTTTTCGTCATACTCTAATTCCCGCCATTCCAATACTGACCACCTTTAATGGACATTATAGGCATCACATCAATCAAACTTCTTTTTTTTTTTTGTCTTTTTGCAAATTTTTATCATTTTTTTCTTGTCTTCCTGTCATCAATTCGTTTCTATTTCAACCTCCATTTTTTAATTCTTCACTTTTTCTTTTCAGCCATCTTTTTTTCTCAGGCTATTCTCCCACAATGCTTCGCTCCTCTGTTTTCTACTTCCTGTCTTCTCTTATCTAGTGACACCTGGAGTACCTCATTTTTTTTTTTTGACTCTCGACCCCTCAATATCAGGATCCTTAAGCTTTCATATCAATTGATTACTGGTCAGTTGCAACATTTTCATGAAATTTATCAGATATGATATTCATTAGCTTTTTTTGAATTTTTTTCTATAAGAATACATTGAAAGGTTTTACTATAAGAATGTATTGGAAAAGGTTTTAAATTGGAAAGGTTTTACTATAAGAATGTAGGAAAGGGTTTTACTATAAGAATGCATTGGAAAGGGTTTTACTATAAGAATGCATTGGAAAGGGTTTTTACAATAAGAATGTATTGGAAAGGGTTTTACAATAAGAATGTATTGGAAAGGGTTTTACTATAAGAATGCATTGGAAAGGGTTTTACTATAAGAATGTATTGGAAAGGTTTTACTATAAGAATGTATTGGAAAGGGTTTTACTATAAGAATGCATTGGAAGGGTTTTACTATAAGAATGCATTGGAAAGGGTTTTTCTATAAGAATGTATTTTTACTATAAGAATGTATTGGAAAGGGTTTTACTATAAGAATGCATTGGAAAGGGTTTACTATAAGAATGCATTGGAAAGGGTTTTACTATAAGAATGCATTGGAAAGGGTTTTTCTATAAGAATGTATTGGAAATGGTTTTTCTATAAGAATGCATTGGAAATGGTTTTTCTATAAGAATACATTGGAAATGGTTTTACTATAAGAATGCATTGGAAATGGTTTTTCTATAAGAATGCATTGGAAATGGTTTTTCTATAAGAATGCATTGGAAATGGTTTTTCTATAAGAATGCATTGGAAATGGTTTTTCTATAAGAATACATTGGAAATGGTTTTACTATAAGAATACATTGGAAATGGTTTTACTATAAGAATGCATTGGAAATGGTTTTTCTATAAGAATACATTGGAAATGGTTTTTCTATAAGAATACATTGGAAATGGTTTTACTATAAGAATGCATTGGAAATGGTTTTTCTATAAGAATGTATTGGAAAGGGTTTTTATTTTATTTTATTTCTATTATCTTTTTATTTTCAAAGAATTATTGAGTAGAAAATCACTTAAACCTCTCATAGACGTATCTTCTCATAATGGAGATTGTTGAAGTAAGTTAGTGTACTGTTGGTTTGAACAACTGCAACTAGCTAAGCACAACTGAACCAGTGCCAAGACAATTGGTACTCATGGGAATCAAGAATAGTCCACTCATGCATTTGGGTGATTCCATTCCTTGAGTCCTGATTGGCTGCTTGGTTTCTATGATGTTATGAGGCTTCATAAATAACCTGGCATTTTGCAGTAGTATTGCAGCAAGATAGATTTGTATTCAGTTACAACTACTTGTTGCCTTGTCTTACCAATTCAATAGTAATTGGAACTAGTATGATTATTCTATAGAGATTGTGTGTTTTTCTGTCTGTAACCGAAACTATATCACTAATTAAGTCACAATTCTCTTACTTATTTATGTCACATTCTCCATGATTTTATTTTAATTTAAATCCAAATTATTAATAAAATTGTTTTACATTATTAATACTGTTATCCTTATCTACACACTAATTACAGGTATGATATTCAATAGCTTTTTAAAATTTTCTTCATATCTTTTTATTTTCCAAGAATTATTATCCTTTTATTTTCCAAGAAATATTGAGTAGAAACTGACTTAAACCTCTCATAGACATATCTTCTTATAATGGAGATTGTGTGTTTTTCTGTCTATAACCAAAACTATATCACTAATTAAGTCACAATTCCCTTACTTATTTATGTCACATTATCCATGATTTTATTTTAATTCAAACCTCAATTATTAATAAAATTGTTTTACATTATTAATACTGTTGGCCTTAACTACATACTAATAACATGCAAGTGTATTTATGTATTCAACAAAATAGCGGTTTACAGTGTGAACGGGAAAGGCTAATTTACATATTGATATTAAAAATTTGATTTAAATAGGGTATTATTGATGTCTAATTGTTTGGTTTTATCTTGATGAATATGAGCAAAAATCTCGGGAATGAATCTTAAAAGAAATCCATTAACTTAACTAGATAGTTAAATTAGGAAAATTCAGCAATGAAGGACGAGAGTGATGGAAAATGATGGAAGTTTTTTCTTTTTATCAATTATACTCCCCTCTGTTTCAAATCCTTTTATCTGCATTCTTATTTACTTTCATTAGCCTTTCTAATTTAATATAATATTTTATTACATTAAAACTTAAATACTTGCACCCGGCAGAGGGTGCATATATTTGCTAGTATATATGAAGTCGCACTTTTTCTGTCTGACTGGTGTAAATTGCAAAGTTTATAGGATGATGTTATATCTACTGTTGATGACTTTTTTTACCAATGGGACCAAGCACTGCAACACTGATAGAAGAAGCGTGTGGACTATGTTGAAAATTAAAGCTCTTTTGGTCCATTCAATGAGAATATCTTGGTCTGACTATGAACTTATATATATAGATATGTTTATATGTGTATATGTATTTTGATATCTATATATGTATATGTATTTATGCATATGTATATATATATGTGTATGTATATATATTTTTGTATATGTATGTATATATATTTTTATATATGCATAATTATCTATATATATTTTTATATATGTATATGTATGTATATATATATTTTTATATATGTATATGTATGTATATATATATTTTCATATGTGTATGTATGTATATATATATTTTCATATGTGTATGTATGTGTATATATATATTCATATGTGTATGTATGTATATATATATTTAAATCTGTATATGTATGTATGCATTTTTATACATTCTGTATACATATATGTATGTATGTATATACATGTATGCATATGTATATATCTGTATGTACACACACACACACACACATATATATATATATTAAAGCACAGACATTGACCTTGAACACATTTTTATATATGTATATGTATGTATATATATTTTTATATATCTATGTATATATATATATATGTGTGTATGTATGTATTTATGAATTTTTTATATCTGTATGTATATATATATGTGTGTGTGTATGTACATGTATATATGTATGTATATGTATGTACATGTATATATATATATATATATGTATGTATATGTATGTACATGTATATATATAATGTATGTACATGTATATATATATTATGTACATGTGTATATATATGTATATATATATGTACATGTGTGTATATATGTACATGTGTGTATATATGTATATATATATTATATATATATATATATATATATATATATATATTCAAGTACAGACATAGACCTATGCACACATGTTTATAATGAATGTAAATCGTTTATACCTCGGAATCTTTTAAATTTTAATAACATTAAGTAAAATGATTTAATTATTTAATCAAAAACCCCGATTATGGCAATTTATGCAAGAAACGTTTGTTTGTTTAGCGTTTGAATTGGAATGAAAGAAACTTGAGTTGTCGATAGGGAATACGGCAGCACACACCACAAAAAACAAGCCGTTGCTTTTGAATTAATAGAAAAAATAAGCAATAGAGATTAACTAATTTCTTTTAGTTTGCATTATTTATTTGTGCCAAAAGATTTGGCAGATGAAACCTTGTAGAATCTGGATGATGGCCAATGGACGAGAATAAAACTAAAACAAAGAAAAAAAAATAAACAAAATAAAAAAACAGGATGGGTCATTTTCAGGATTCCTTTTTTTTTTTTTTTTGTCGTTCGTTATTTTTTTTGTTGTTTTTTTGTGTTTGTAGTGGTTTTGGGATGGGGGCTAGGTGGAAATTTGTAAGCTGAGCAGGAAATATTTGAGTATGACAATAACAACAACAAAATAATAGTAATTATAATGATAATAATTATGATAATAATAATAATGATAATAATAATAATAATAATAATTATAATAGTAATAATGATAATGATAATGATAATAACAATAATGATAATTATAATAGTAATAATGATAATGATAATAACAGTAATAATGATAATGATAATGATAATAATAATTATAATAGTAATAATGATAATGATAATAATAATGATAATAATAACAATAATAATAATTATAATAGTAATAATGATGATGATAATAATAACAATAATAATAATTATAATAGTAATAATGATGATGATAATAATAACAATAATAATAATTATAATAGTAATAATAATGATGATAATAATGATGATAATAGTAATAATAATGATGATGATAATAGTGATAATAATGATGATAATAATAATGATAATAATGATGATAATAATAATGATAATAATGATGATGATAATAGTGATAATAATGATGATAATGATAATAGTGATAATAATGATGATGATAATAATAATAATAGTAATAATGATAATTATGATAAATTTAAAAATAATGATAATAGTAATAATGATTTAACAAAGATGTCTGCATCATTAAAAAAAACAACAATGGACTTAGATACACACACACTCACACACACACACACACACACACGCACGCACATTAATGTGCACTAGGAGAAGGTTCACTGCCTTTTCTGTTGTGGTGTGATTGTCTTGTTGGAAGGAAAGTAAGAAACATCCAAACAAACAGAATTATAGTATTGGTCAGAATGGTTGGAGATCAGAAACAGATACTACACTCTGATCATATATAGAAAAAACATAACAGCCATACATCAAAACAGAATTATAGTACTTGTTAGAATATCTGGAGATATATATGTGTGTATGAGTTTATATAAGTGTGTATATGTGTATCTACATGCGTAAATGTTTATATATGTGTATATGTTTATTCATGAGTGTGTATATATGTGTATATGTTTATTGATGTGTGTGTGTGTATATATTTACCAACCCCTCCGCACGAGCAGGATGTGACACAAGGTCAATTTATTAAGCGGAGTTTAACAGATTTGAATTCAGAGTTTTCCTTCTCCTAGACCGGTTGCCTAACCAAGGTTAAAAAGCCCAGTCTGCCCTACTATTTTTCCATAGCTGGAGGGAGAGCAGGATTCATACCTTTCCCAAGGGTATTAGCGCTAAGTGAAATGCAATTACCACGTCCAGGATTTGAACTTGGGGCGACGAGTCCATTTCCCATGACTTTAACCATTACACCACGCGCTTCATGTGTGTGTATATATATATGTGTACGTATATAGTTATTTACTAAGTTTAGCTTAGATGTGGCACAAGGCCAGATGTATGGGGCACCCAATGAGAATCGAACTCAATAACAATGGTCTGCAAATATAGCTTGCTAACCATTACACCACATGAGATGTATGCAATAAAGTATAAAGTTTTGAAAAAACAACAAAATTACTATGTTAAGCCCCGTTGCTGGTTTTATTAAAACCGAAATGCGTCATCTATCTGTAAGTCAATCTTTGACTTAATTTTGTTGTTTTTTCAAAACTTTATACTTTAGTACACTGTCGATTTTATATCCATTTTTTCTTCTCATTTGTGTATGTGTAGCTGATGGTAGGTGTGGCGCTCCACCTCAGACGTCAAAACAATCTCCTTGGTCTAGCGCTATTGAAAATGGGATAGACTTCCTCGCTGACTGGCTGATACCGACTTTAGGTCGCCCCAACGACTTTACTTACTTTTATATATATATATGTATATGTTTATTTACATGTTTGTGTATATATGTGTATGTGTGTTTATTTGTATATGTGTGTATATATATATATATGTATGTGTGTATGTGTATGTGTGTTTATTTGTATATGTGTATTATATATATATATATATATATATATATATATATATATATGTGTATGTATTTGTATATGTGTATATATATATGTGTGTGTGTGTTTATTTGTATATGTGTATATATATGTATATATATGTGTGTTTATTGTATATATATATATATATATATATATATATATATATGTATATGTGTGTGTGTTTATTTGTATATATATATATATATATATATATGTATATGTGTGTGTGTTTATTTGTATATATATATATATATGTGTATGTGTGTGTGTTATTTGTATATATATATATATGTGTATGTGTGTGTGTGTATTTGTATATATATATATATATATATGTGTGTGTATGTGTATTGTGTGTTTATTTGTATATATATATATATATATATATATATATATATATGTTGTGTTAAACTCTACTGACGATTCTTGTTGGACGAGTTTTTGTTTGATCCTTTCTAACTGTCTGGCCATCTTTTTAATGTCAGGGTGGAACTAGTGTAACAATCCACCAAAGGTTTGTTCACAAGCGCTTTCGGCATGTCTTTCTGCCATCTTCAGGTGTGAAACTGATGGAATGTTTCGGTTGTCTCATTTTAAAACGAGCAGTAGCGTAGGAATTGGTAGTGGAGTAGTAGGATTGGTAGTGGGAGGTAGTAGGAATTGGTGTGGAGGGTAGTAAGAATTGGGAGTGGAAGGTAGTAGGAATTGGTAGTGGGTTATATATAATGTGTTATAATTTCTCATAGGAATTTAATTTAATTCAGACTTTACCTTCTCCTAGACCGGTTGCCATACCAAGGTTCAAGAGCCCAATTTTCCCTACTATTTTCTCACAGCTGAAAAGGAACAGCTGGGTGCATACCTTTTCCATGGGTATTAGCATTATGTGAAATTGTAACAGCCACATCCAGGATATGAACTTGGTCACCATGTCCACTTCCTACAACGATAACCATTAGACTTGGACGCCATAAAGAACGAGAGAGAGAGAGAGAGTCAGAGGAGAGAGAGAGAGAGAGAGAGAGAGAGAGAGTAAAAGAAGATGAACAGTATTGGATAGATAGAAATTTTTTTTTTTTTAAGAAAAGCAAAGATTTGGTGAGAGTTTGGATCCGGATAAGAAGTTGATTTCAATGGATTAGATAAATCCCAAATAATCTTGTTTGGGATTATGTTATGGATTAATTTCAGACGTAATTACTTGACAAGGAGGACGCGTTATTTGCAAAAGTTATGACCCCCATCTGTTTCGCATTAATCATTCATTTTTTTGCGGGGGTGGGGATTATTCCAGGCAGTTCTTGAGAAAATTTTGGTGTTTTCAGATAAGTTAACGACTGCGAATTTACTAGACTGTTTACTTTTGCAAGCAGGCCTCAGATTACTTACACTAGCTGTTGTCTCAGATTGGTTTGTTGGATTTTACGGCATGTCAGTACTTGTTGGGTTATTTTATGCCGAAGTCATTTTGTTCAATTCATGCTTGATGAGTATTAAAAAAGATTTTTTAACTCAATTTTTTAACATATTTTTTTCTGTTTAAACCATAGGGGTACTACCCGCCCTGGGTCAGTGGACTTGGGAGTAATGCCAATGCAAGGGTACTCCTCAGAGCTCCAAAATTGGAACTTCGCCTATTAGATGCAGTTTAACGCCATACTCAGGACATTAAGACCCCTAGCCACCCCTTCTAGTGCATAGATAATAAAACATGTTGGTGCATGCCATAAAGGCCACAGGGTTGGGACAATCATATAGGTGCTAGGGTTTGCCATGACCAATCGATAGATTGTCTAGCCGAAGAAAGGGCCAAAGTAGGGTGTTGCTTGTTACGAACTGCTCAGCTACCAGTGTGTCATCTTTAAGCATCAGGGGCTGTCACCTATGGCCAGCAGGTGGCCCTATTTGAGGGATTCTACCCATCTGCAGAGGTGCAGTCTCAGTGGTCACATATCTAAGTAGTGAGCAACTTATGGTAGCTTAACTTCTTGGGATGTGTAGATTTTATGAATTTTTTTTATGAAAAACTTTTTTTTTTTAAATGGGGGATGCTCTGCTGACTGAGCTGAGGTTAGCTTTGTTGGAACATATGACATTTAGGCACCCCTTTTGCGATCTTGTTTTATAAGGACATTTTTTTCATTTACACAGTCAAAATCTGGTTGTTTGTTAGGGGTTAAGGATTAGGGTTAGAGGTTAGTTTTATAATTTAAAAAAACCCTCTAAAAATCGTCTGTTAACAAACAACCGGATTTTGATGGTGTAAATGAAAAAAAATGTCCTTATGAAACATATTGCAAGAGGGGTGCCTAAAGGTCATGGTCTGCTTTTTTGGTAGAGCATCCACTTGGGAACCCCAAGGTTTCAGGTTCGATATCGGCTCTCACCAACTCAGCATATGAGTATCTCAGCTTGGATCTGTGCAGTAAAGTGGGGAGCAGATGGTAGGCATGGTGATCCATCTCAGATGCAAAAACAATCTCCCTGCT
>CM042163.1:38981029-38996598 GCA_023376005.1 Doryteuthis pealeii
CAAAAACAACAAAAACAACAAAAACAACAACCGTAATTATTTGTGTACTAACAGAAAATGCACCCCCTGGGCGCAAATATTTGTTTTAATATAATTGCATATTATACCGAATAAGCAAAACTACTGAAATTGAACACCAAAACAAAAAGATTACTTTTATTTTCACTTTATTCTAATTGATTTCTATATAAAATTAAACATACAATTGCTTTTAATACGTTTGTGAATAAAACACTATCAGAAATGATAAAATAAGTAATTATTTATTAAACACGGTTTTATTAAAACCAGTATACAAATTATTCCCACCATATACTATGTAGACATTTATTTCTTAATGATATATAATACACATTACAGGATTTTAAACACATGAATAATCTGGGCTGTTTTGAAGCAAATCTATTTCCGCTAGATCTTAATAAATAATATGCTAATTAGGTTAAATAATGATTATCTAATAACCATTGTGAATATAACGTAAACAACTAAGAGAATTTTGACGTTGGTGGTGTCGTAGTTTCGGTTACCGACAGATAGACAATGTCCATTATTATAAGATAACACGCTCTAATAACATTCGACTACGAAATCCTGGAAAAATAATTATCTTGTACATACATTTACCCAACCCCACCGCACGAGTAGGATCTGACACAAGCAGAATTTAACAGGTTTGAATATAGTTTTCCTTCTCCTAGACTGATTGCCATACCAAGGTTAAAGAGCTCAATCTGTCCTACTATTGACCCACAGCTCGGGAGAAAATAGTTGAATGCATACCTTTTCCATGGGTATTAGCACTAAGTGAATTGCATAAAGCTTCGTCCAAGATTTGAACTCGTCTCCCTGCATTCATTTCCTGTGACCACAACCACTAAATAACGCGCCTCCAACTCCTGAATCCTCTTGTATAACACGCTCGGGTTTTTTTTAGAATTTGTAGCAGCTAAATTTAAAGTAAATTTATCATTTGTTCAACTTTAATATTTATACTACTCGGCTGGGCTAAGATTTGAGCAATTTTCGATTCATTAAACGATTTCTTTATTATGATTTGCTCACTAATATAGTCTAAATATCCATGTAATTGAATATATATACACAAGCATATATATATATATATATATATATATATATATATATATATATATATATATATAAGTTAAAGAAAGGAAATGAATCCGACAATATGAGTATGAAAAGGTGGAATGAAAACATCACACAATGCTGTTAAAGAGAAAACAATTTATAATATAATCATAGCTGATACTGATCAATATTTCAATTTTACAAAAATCATCATCAGTATTAGGATTTTACAAAAATCATCATCAGTATTAGGTTTTTTGTTTGTGAACTGATTTGACATTCTTCTCCGACCCAAACAACTACGGAGTGAATGAGCTCTGATGATGATTTTTGTAAAATCGAAATATTGATCAGTATCAGCTATGATTATATTATAAATTGTTTTCTCTTTAACAGCATTGTGTGATGTTTTCATTCCACCTTTTCATACTTATATATATATATATATATATATATATATATATATATATATATACATATCTTTTATATATAATAGCTCTATCACAGATATTGAGCACTCTCCTTATAATAGCAAAAATATTGGCCCACCACTGACTCACCAAGTGATAACCATACATTGTTATAAGATATATATATTTAAAGTTCATTCGCATCTGATGAGTCGGGAGCATTAGACATTTTGTCTAAGCTCCCCGAAATAGTCTATAATGCAAGATCTCTAAGTCTTTTGTTATTTCTTTAATTAATATATATATATAATATATTATATATATATATATATATATTAAAATGTACTTTTAAGTTTGCCTTTGCATGTAAACATTCTTATTTTCTTTTTTCTTTCTTTTCAGGTAAGTGTTTGAAACAAAGAGTAGAAATATTTCAGGTTGGTCACCTTTATTGTTTTACATTTTTGTAACTACCTCACACTGTAATTGTAAAGAGTTTTCATATTTCTTCTTTTGTTATGAGGAAATTTGTCGTTTTGAGTACCACAACTTACCACAAACGTTATTGATTTGAGACAAGCCCGGATACTTTGTATCATAGCCTGTGTGTAGTTTGATATATTCCTATGAGTGAATTGACATCACTTTCAGTAGATGAGATACTGCTATTGAGGTAGATGAACTGGCTTACTAATTTCAGAGGCTTCCCATTTTTATATCACACACAACAATATTTTTTAGTTTTGATATAATAAAAAAAATGATATAGGCAATATACTAAGCTCAACTTAGATTGGCACAAGAACAGAAATGTAGAGCACTTAGTGAGATTCGAACTTGCTAACAATAATGTATGGATCAACCCAAACGAAATTCTAGAGTTGCTCCCATTGATCAGTAGGGGACAGTTGCCTGCCATGACAGATGCATTGTGGGTGCTAGGGCTGGAAATGGATCTTCTGCCGTCAGACACGTGGATTGGTATACGAATTAGCTGGTCGCACACAAGCTGTGCTCTTAAGTCACTTTTAGAGAAGAAGCATTTCTATACCTTATCATCAGCTCCTTACTTTACCGCACAGATCCCTGCACTACTCATACGCTGAGTTGGCGAGGGCCGGCATCAAACCAAGAACCTTGTGGTTCCTAGCTGGACACTCTACCGACTGAGCTAAACTAGCCCTTGGGCTCTTAAGTCCCTTTTAAGGTTGAAGCATTTCTCTACCCTGTGTTAAATAAAACCTTGTTAATTTCGAACAACCTGGTGATCCATGACAGTTTAACTACAGTGTATGAATGAACTTTTTTGCGAATTGTGTTACGGTTTTGGGGTTTGGGGATTAAGGTTGTTTTTAATTACGTATTGCTTAAAAAAAACGAAAAAAAAACAATATTACAATACATTTAATTAACCATTGAAATTAATCATTGAATCCAACAGTAGACACATTAGTCTCAGTTGTTTGTGTTAGTATTGCAATGTATAATTTCAATTAAACTTGGTTTTAAAAAAATTATTTTTCAACATTAAATGTGTAGGGACCGTGGTTGCTTGGTCTGTGTTTGTTTGAGGAAAATCCGAGTTTTGATCCCCACAATTTAAATGTATATTTCTTTTGTCATTGTCTACGTGATCATTAAGTTAAATTTAATATTGGAATTTTCAAATATCAGCTGTTTTCTAATGACGTAAAATCGGATGATTTTGTACCTGCGGCATTCCGATGACGTAGATACTCTCATTGGAATTTAAACAATTGTTTCTATTGTTGCTGAAATATTTCTAAACTAATTTTCATTCGATTCTCTTTTGTTTACATAATTCTAAACTTAACTTATACAATTGTAAAATTTCTTGTTTCAGAAAACTTAATTATTTCAATGTATCCAATTCCCCATGCACGTAAATAGGGGGCCAAATTCCTCATAAATGTATAGTAAAGTAGAGGTTTTTGATGTTTGTGTTACATAATTATGGATCCCTAATATCTTTTTAAGGTAGTATAGAAATCCTTATGGCGATCAGTACAGCTGATGGCCTTGAGAGTGAGTGACAATGCTTGACCTCACTCTCACCTTGCGTTCTGGGGATGGAACGTGAGAACGGAAGTCAATAGAAGCCCTTCCGGTTTAAGGTGTAAGCAACTCAGTTAGTCAGTTGCAGAGTTAGGACTTAGAAGCGAAGCTAGCAAAATGTGAGTCTCACTGCGTGATTGTCTGGTCTGGGGTTCATGAATAAAGTAACATCATTGTAAATCGAAGTCTTGTTGTTATTACTAAAAGCTAACAATAGCACAAGGCTTTTGATAAGCAGTGATCCCCAGCAGGAACCAGACACGGAACCCTCAATAGAAGACCAGACGAGACCTGTAGAAGATATACCAGATCCGGCCAGAAGACTAGACGATCAGAAGACGTCCGGAAGAATAGACCATAGTAAGACGTAAGAAGTATACAACGTATAGATATTTAGTGCCGTCAAAGAAAAGGCACTACGTAACATTTGTTTGTTTAACCCAAATCTGTTTTTAAAATACTAAATTGGAGCCCAGTTATGGATTGGGATACGCATGTAGTGTAAACAGAACCCTCACTTTAGAGCCACTTTACCTGAAGAGACTGCTGACTTTGAATGAAACATGTGAAAGTATGTGACGACTGCTGCAATCCTCTTCGGACCTACGGAGCTAACAAGTACCTGTAGTATTTTTTGTTTATTTTTATGTTGCCCAAGAAGTTAGCTTATTATCAGAGAGGATGAAAAGTTGAGTCAATTTTTTTTTCTTTCTGGGGGTGGGTTCAGGTTGAAGCGGGGAGAGCTTGGGGTGCCGAGAGGTGATTTAGAAGCAAAATGGAAAATAACGCAAGTGGATGCAAAAGGATTTGTGAGGAAACGAGTTGGTGAGAAGGAGAAGGGGGAGGGGGGCGTAAGGTCGGAAGATCAAAGACGGAAGTAAAACAAAGGAAGACTAATAGAAAGAGACAGAAGCGGTGGGAGGTGATAGGGGGGTCGAGGAATTGGGCGCGGCAGTGGATGAGGCTAGTTAGGGAACAGAGGAGAGAAAAGAGGAGTGTGTGTCGGGGGCAGGGGGCGCCGTGCCGACAAAAAGATGTAAAGAAATTCAACTTATTTCTTCATCAAAAATGACTAAACAATTCTGATCTTCTTATCTCTCGGATCTTTTATTTACTTACTTATATTTCTGCCCCCCCTCTCCCCTCCCCTCCCGCTCCTCCCTTCCTCCTCGTCTCCTCCGCCTCCTTTCTCTCAGAATTAATTTATTTCTTTATTTCGAGTTTTACCAATTTCTTATCTTATGAAGAATTTTTCTGTAATGCTCTTTGATAATCTTTGGACATTCTATTAGCAAAAAAAAAGGAAAAAAGAAAATGGAAAAATTCTCTCAATTTTCCCCCCTCCTCCTCTTTTTTATCCACCTTTTTCTTCTTCCTCTTTCTGTTTTTGTCTTCTACTCTTCTCTCGCATATATATATATAATATATATATATATATATATATATATATGGCCGTGGTCATTTAAATATATATTAATGTGTGTGTGTGTGTGTGTGTGTGTGGGTGTGTATGTATCTGTTTGCAGATATATATATATATATATATATATATATATATATATGTGGTGTATCTGTGTGCCTATATATATATATATATAATATATATATATATATATATATATATATATGTGTGTGTGTGTGTATCTGTGTGCATGTGTGTGTGTGTGTGTTCTGTGTGCATGTGTGTGTGTGTGTATCTGTGTGCCTATATATATATAAATGTGTGTGTGTGTGTGTATCTGTGTGCATGTGTGTGTGTATCTGTGTGCATATGTGTGTGTGTGTGTATCTGTGTGCATATATATATGTGTGTGTGTATCTGTGTGAATAATATATATATTGTGTTTGTGTGTATCTGTGTGCATTATATATAATATATATATATATAATATATATATATATCTGTGTGTGTGCATATATATATGTCTGTGTGTGTGCATATGTGTGCATATAATGTGTGTATATGTATATGTACGTGTGTATATATGCGTGGTGTGCATATTTGTATTCATTTGGTGCGTGTGTGGTGTGTATAAGTATATATATATATAATATATATATATATTATAATGTGTGTGTGTGTGTGTATGTGTGTGTATGTATTCATGGGCTTTTGAATTATATATATAAATAATCATTTTCTTTCTTTCTTTCTTTTTTAGTATTATATATATAATCATTTTCGTACACACATCCTCGTAAATGACCAATGAACATCCAAAGTACATGTACCGGTTTTCGTATTATTATACAGACTTCATCCTTCAATTGCAACATCGCGCTCGTAAATATGAAAAGGTTAATATAAAAACTCAACTCTAAAATCCTTGTCTGTCATACTTAATAAATATGCTACAAAAAAATCACTGTCTAACACCCGCCCCCCCCATCATATATATATATATATTATATATTATACATAATACACACACAGATATATATATATATTATATATAATATATATATATTATATATATATATACAAAGATATATATATATATTAAAAAAATGGACTTCTCGTCGATTTTCGACACATGAGTGTTCCTCCATTTGAACCACCAACACAGTGATTTTTTATAGTGGTGAAGGCTTTGTGTAGGACCATTCACACTTTTTGACACAGTCGATAGGAAAGAATTGGTGCATCAAGGAATGCCACGAATCCAATCAACGACTGACCCCAGGAATTTTGAATTCAGAGTTACTACTCCTCTCTTAGACTGGTTACTTACCCAGGTTAAAGAGCCCCCAGTCCCCCTACTATTTAAAAACCATAGCTCGAGGGAGAATATATGAATTCATACCTTTCCAAGGGTATTAGCGCTATGTGAAATGCCAATTGCTTCGTCTAGGAATTGAACTCAAACCGACGAGTCCATTTTCTACGACTCTAACCACTAGCCCACGCGCATCTATATCTATATATCTATATATATAAGCCTGTTTCGTTGAAAAACACAGACAAGTTGCTTTTTTTACAATTTTTCTCATTGATTTTCTTGTCATATAAGATTTCTGAAGTTTTCTTCACTTCATATTAAAAATTGTTCGAAATTTTCTCCCCAAAGCGCTTTCCACCGTCAAGATATTTTTTTCTTTCAAATCAAATGGAACTACTAAAAAAAATGTCGTTTAAGAATCTTCTTAGTCGAAAATTTTTCTCACCATTAGAAGTTAATGTTAAACCAAAGAATTTTTTTTTTTTTATAAGGAATTTAAAATAGTATCGTCAAGTCCGAAGGATATAGAATAAATAGATCTTATATTTACTTCAATTGAAAATGGTAAAAGTTATTTCAAGTGTAAATGCAAAACTTTTTTTGACTTTATTAAACCGACTACAGAAGCGAACTCTCAAAGAGATCCACGCCACCGTAACTTGTATATTGTATACATCAATAGCCCCCCTAAAAATTATCAAAATATGAAATAAGAAGTATTTTTGTCTAAAAGTTTTATTTCTCATTCCCTCTTTTCGTTCTTTCTTCTATTTACATTCTAAGTTTTAATAATCTTTAATCGCCCTCCCCTCGTTCCTTTCTTTTTCTTCAGTATTGACTCTCTCTCTCTCTCTCTCTCTCTCTCTCTCTCTCTCTCTCTCTCTCTGTCTGTCTGTCTCTCTCTCCACTTATAAGTGTGAGTATGTGTGTGTGTGAGAGAGAGAAAGAGAGAGAGGGGGAGAGAGCAAGGAAAAGAGAGAAAATATAATTTTCTCTCTCTCTTTCTCTCTCACAAACAGAGACACACCTTTGGCCAATATATCCTCTTTCTTCTTCTTTTTCTTCTTCTTTTACTTCTTCTTCTTTCTCTCTCTTCTCTCTATCTCTCTCTCTCTCTCTCTCTCTATTTTTGGCTATAAGTGTGTGTGAGAGAAAGGAAGCAAAGAAAAGAGAAATATAATAATTATTCTCTCGTCTCTCTGTCCTCTCTCTCTGTCCTCTGTCTCTGTCTCTGTCTCTCTCTCTCTCTCTGGCTATGTGTGTGAGAGAGAAAGAGAGAGCAAGGAAAACTTATAAGATATAATTGTCTCTCTGTCTCTGTCTCCCACACACACTTTTGGCCAATATGTCCTCTTTCTTTACTTTCTTCGTTCTTCTCTACTCACTTCTCTCTTCTACTCTCTCTCTCTCTCTCTCTCTCTCTCTCTCTCTCTAACACATACCCCATACTTTTAACCAATATGGCCACTTTCTTTACTTTCTTCTTCTTCTTCTTCTTCTTCTCTTCTTTTCTTCTTCTTCTTCTCTACCTTTCTTCACTCCTTAAGCCAGAAAGCATCTACATCAAAGGAAATAAATAATGCCGCTACTAATTTACAGCAGACACAGTGCCACAAATATCAACAAGAAGGGGGAGAAGAAGGGAGCTTTATTTTTCCTCTCCCCACAACAGGAAACTCGGAAAATAGTTTGGAAAAAAGGCCAAATGGATAATTCGTAACCTATCAATGGCAGAACCATTCTTCAGAAATCCTCAAAGACTCAGATTTCTCTTTGGTAGTTTCATTTTGTTAATATATTTCCTTTGTAATTCAAAGACAGAAAAAAGGGGGAGAAAGTGAATTATTGGTCAAAGTTGGGGTGGGTGGGGGAGATCTAAGCAAAGGTAAGTATATATATATATATATATATATATTATATATATATATATATATAAAGGAAAAGAAAAAAACAACAAATGTCTATTTTTCAAAAACTTCTATATGTCCAGCAGAGAGAGATTTGATTTCTTGAAGGTTCTGTTAATGAGATTTTGAAAGGGGTCGGCCAAGGGGGATTGTTGTGGAAGTTGGATTAACGGGTTGGGAGGGAGAGAGAAGAGAAGGGTGGGGTTGCAAGAAGTTTGTAAATAAAATAAAGATAAAGATTTTTAATGGATGAATGTAGTAGGATGAAAGAAGCGCTAGAAAAGAAAGAAAGAAAGAAGAAAGAAAAAACGCTGGAGAGAAAGAAAGGAAGAAGGAAGGAAGGAACCTAGAAGAGGAAAGGGAAAAGAAGGAAGTAGTAAAAAAATCGTAGAGTAGACGGGATTAATGTAAAGTAGAAGTTGAGGCATTGTGAGTAGAAGAATGCACTAGAAGAAGAATAAGAAAAGGAAGAAAGAGGGAAGCAAGATTGTGACTATCAGAGCGTGAACGATTCTAAGTAGCCATG
Source organism: Doryteuthis pealeii (assembly GCA_023376005.1). Lineage (NCBI taxonomy): Eukaryota > Metazoa > Mollusca > Cephalopoda > Myopsida > Loliginidae > Doryteuthis > Doryteuthis pealeii. Next base: position 38,989,761 of record CM042163.1, read on the forward strand.
GAAGGAAGACAATGTGAATATCAAATGGCGACCTATATCGAAAAGTGACACGTAGATGGAGTAAGAGAACCAGAGTAGAAGAAGAGAAGCTAGGAAAGGATTAAGTAAGAACTTCAGGGGAAAGTAAAGAGGGATAGAAATGGTGATCGAGTTAAAAATCAACGACTATAGATCGGGAGTATATGGAGACTAAGTGAAAGAGATGAGACACAGCGAGATGAAGGAACTAGAAAAGGAATAGAAGAAGGATTAGGAGAAGCTAGAAAAGATTAGTAAGAAAGAAGAAGAATGAGAAAGAAAAAGAAAGTGTCGTATCCGTGAAAGAGAGAAAATAGCTGAAAGTAAGAACAGGCGACTGGAGGAAATGAAATAAAAGACAGAAAGGAAAGAAAGAAGATGGAATTTAAAAGATGAGAAAAGAGGTAGCAAGAAACAGAGGAACTGGACTAAGGAGAGTACGAGGAGAAAGAGGAAATTGCTAGAAGATCATAAGTGGCGCCTAAAGAGAGAAACACATTGGAAGGGGAAAGAAGATATAGGATTGAAGACTAGAGCGAAGAAGAAGGTATTCTAGGAAAAGAAGTGAAACTAGGAGGAAATAATGAGAGAGAAGCAGTAAAAAAGTACAGTAATGGTCCTTGGTGAGACCGCACGTAGGCATAATATATCGCGTGTAGTATAAACAGCACGAGTATGAGAATAGTGTGTAGAAGGAAAGAAAGCATAAAAAGTAGAGAAGGAAAAATAACACAACAAGGAAAGAAAAATCCTAGAACAAAAGCAGTAGAGCGAAAGAAAAAAAAATAAAGAAGAAAGAAATATCAAACGAAAGAAAAGAAGACTGTACTAGAGAAAAAGAAAGAAAGTGAAAAGCGGTAAATTGACAAGAAAAAGTGAAGGAGAGAAAACGGAGGAAAGAAGATGGTGCTGAGGGTCGCTATGTTCCTGGTATCAGCGTTAATTATAGATCTCTATGGGAACTCGACCATCATGGACCGCACCCTGTGCTATATAGACTACCGCCTGAAGTACTACGTTGCAAACTGTGTAGTTAGTTTGTGGTAATAGCTCAAACACGGTAACGAAGGAGTGTGTCTGCATAGGAGCCGAACTCATCGACGCGCGATAGACTCGTAGGACGAGAAGCGATGTGTTGTAGGCTGCGTGTGAGGGAGCCACTGTGTGCGGAATTTCATATCAGCAGTGTGCAGATTAATCGGTGGGTCATGATGGGATTGTTGGCGATTGTCGGACACTCATCTGTGGCATAGATGTCGGCCGTCAGAGTGTAATGTCATGGGACCTGGGTGGCATGTATCGAGAGTTGAGCGCTTGAGTGGAGAGTGGGGATAACTTCACTGAGAGAGCAGAGCAGACAAACGATTATTGCCAAAATTCAAACTTGTTATGATAGCCAAATTAATCCGGACCGAGATGGTAGCACGCGCGCTGTTTTATTATTTATTATCAATTATATTTTACATGACTAACAATGAAACACGCAGCATTGCTGATATTTTTGGGTAATAATCTATTAGAATATGTTGCGGGCGCAATTTGTCAAGCATTACTTATTAATTTCCTTGTGATACATAGTTTAGGTTCAAAATAACTGTAATGAGATATTATTGCTTGCAACCAAATTTTTTCCAAATCTTATGAGTAGGGTTCATGTTAATATATATACATACATCCGACACGCCTTTGTAGGACATAACTTTTTATTATCACAGTGCACAGAAATAAGACAGATACATCAAAAGCAATTAAAAATACCTGTACATAAACATAAGCAACAGTGAAGGATACAGGACTTTTGAAGGTCGTCATACAAAATCACTTACTAGTGGGGGGGGAAGAAGCCCACCGAGAAAGAGGGTGAAAAACAAATTGTGTCTAAACGACCATTGTGCTCTTTGGCGGTTAATTGGTTTGAGCGAGAAGGATGTAGTAAAAGGCAAGTAAAGACTGAGGTTTGGACTCGCGCTTAAACATACACTACCGAGATTGGTTAGCACATAGTTAAGACGGACATGCACTCGTATCATGTGACAGTAAGAGAGGAAGAGCTGGAGTATGATGAATTCGCTACAGCAAAGAGAGATATGTACGATAGAGAAAGGATCTTAGCGGCATTCGCTACGGAGATATACAGTTATTATGTGAGTATTAGAAAATTCTGAATTGGAGCGATATTCGTAGAATGGAGCTAGTTACCGATGGCAGTGATGCTCAATAGTATGAATATCAGGAGAGTTAACATGATCACGAGGGAGTTGAAAGATCGGTCAAATTGTATTACTTTGTAGAGAGAGAGGACTAGAGCAGGAGTAGGTGACTTATACGGACATTAGTACTTAGCTGCTAAGGGGGCAGTGCGATGTTTTTTTTCTTTTTCTTTTTCTTTTTTTTTTTTATTTACGAACCACGGCTACTTCTTAGATTTCTTGATGGGTCATGTGAGTAGCTTCGAAATTGTTAAGTAAATAAAGGCCAGACATCCTTATAATTATGAGATCTACGAGAATGTTTCGAGGGTATTTTCTATTTTTGCATATACATGGATATCTGATATATAAGATAGTGAACGATGAATAGTAACGGTGCTAAAATCAGTTGAGTTTTGAATAGAGAATTATCAAAAAAGATATGACTTGACAAGAAAGTAATATACACTATAAGTTGGTTAATACGTATGAGTGCAGATAGAGTTCAGCTTTGCAGGTAGGAGAGAAGTTATCTCTGTCTTACCGAGGCGGATATAGTTCGAGTCAGCATATGAGGCGAGAGTTTGAGAGCAGGCGGAGGAACATATATAGACGCTTGGAACGATGAAAGCCGTGGTCCGAGTGCAGATAGGATGGATTGCATTATATGTCGCTCGTGTAAAAACACAGAACCGGCGATACAACCGCAACCGACGCTGCGAGTCGAAGAAGAAGTGTTTCGGTGAGAGGAGTTTATATAGGATGTGTAGTGATTGATAGTATATATACCGTATACCAGTGAAAAGAGTGATATATGAGCAATTAGAAGTATAAGGGCTTTCTTGCCACCCCGCTTATGATGTCGTACGGTCGTCATTAACTGTGGTAGTACTTCGCCTTTACGTCAGTTTTAAGATAACGAGGGGATTGTGGCAAGATGCTGTGGTTGGTGTTTTTTAAAATTTACATTAGTGCGCTTAATGAGCGACGGTTTATTTGTAACGTTTTGTATTTATTTCGCAGGTACAGATTATACGTCTCCTCCCCATTTAAAAGCTCGCCTACCCTCACTCAGCCTCCCCTCAGCCTGTCTCCCCCCTTTTTTTCTCCCCAATTTAACTGGTGTCCCCGTGTTAAAGTGAAGCATGAAATCAATTGCCTTCATGATGTAAAATTATTAGCAAAGGATCGGAAGAGACGTCTGCAATGTTGACAAACGTTGGGGAGTCTGAATGCTCTAATGATTGCGACAATTAGAAATAGGTTTATTTATGCGGGCTTAATCCCAAAAGTAAGGTCTCCTAAGCACTAGGCACGCAGGGAAACTGTTCGTGCGGCTGTTGGAAAATATACCATCAATTGAAACAAAACGAATATTATAATGGAGATTCGGTGTCTGCCTATAACCGAAACTACGTCACTGTTTACGTCACAACGCGCTCAGTAATTGCGTATGTTTATGAATGAGTTTAGTTTAGTTTATTTTATGTTTAAGAAGCAACAACTTCACGAGAAAGCAGCTGTACGGCCATCTGCCTTATATCACACAAAACCATCCGTGTGAGGCGAACACGACACGCTGGGGGGGGGGGGGGGGGACAGTGCTGGAGAACAGGGATGAACTCTTAGTGACGTTCTTCTGTGCGAAGCCATCCTGGGCACGCTACAGTAGGGCCGGTCCCAGCAAGACGTACATAGACCACTCTGCGTGGATACTGGATGCTACACAGAGGAACACCAGAATGAATGGAATGATACGGGGCGGGTGGCGGTAGACTTTTATGGATATCCGTGTGGCAAATGATTGATGATGATGATGATGAAATGAGTATTCATTCCTAGTCAAAATCATTAATACATGGATTGAATTTAATTAATCAACGAGGTCTCTCTGAAAATATTTGTTAGATTTGTCTCAAAACAGCTCATGTTATTAGTACGTTTAAAATCCTGCAATGTGTCTAATATATCACTAAGAAATAAAGGCTTACATAATATAGGGTGTGGTTAATTGGCATACTGGTTTTAACAAAACCAGGATTAATAAATAATTACTTGGTGTCATTGATCTCTAATATTATTGTTTTATTCTCCAACGTATTAAAACCCATCCTATAAATGATTTTACATAGAAATCAATTAAAATATAATTAAAATAAGTATTGGTGTTTACTCACCCTCTCCTACATACAACCAGACGTACCTGTTAAGAGTACCAGTTTCGTTGCTCGTTAGATATCTAAGTTTTAACTTAGAATAAGTCCATATGTACACTAGGGTATCAAGTACTGGCTTGGAACTGATTTTTATATTTAACCAATTAACCAACCATTTCCTTGACGATAACGTTTCTCAACTCGTTCTGATCACGCGCCCACTTAATATATATGGCCACTACATGTCACGCGTAAGCAGGCAGAATTCTATCAGGGCCGATTCGATTCATACTGTTTCGAAAAAATCCTTAAAGCCAAAAATTTGGCTAGATTGAAATGTAAGTTCTCAAGAAATACTGTTTCTCTGTAATATCATCACTATCATTTCCTACCTTGACAAGAGAATACATTTCACATTGAAAAGGTTTATTTTTTCTAATATAACCGGAAATCATAGATAAATTATTAGTGAGTTTGTTTTGTATGACTGTATATTTTTTAAAACTATTTTTATTTTTGTTAGTTTGTTTACAAACTTTTCTTATTACATTTCTGAAGAAAAAAGACAAGTTTGTATATTTTTGTAGAGTTTTAACATTGTTTTCGAAAAGATATAAATTGGCTATAAAACGAATTTGCCTGTTAGAATTCTGCCTGCTTATGTGATATATGGGGCCATGTATATTAGTGGGCCGTGGTCTGATTTTGTTTTTTTTCGAAATGCTTTCTTGGTTGGGCTGAGAATTTTTCAGCACCCCTCTTTATTGATATTTTTTATCTGTTTTTTTTTTTTTTGATGATTTTTTCCGTACTCCTCTCTTTTTGATTTAAAACAAATTGAATTAAATTCACAGATAGATGAGTATCAACTCAGTTAGCAAAATATAAGGAGTATTTTTCAGCTGGTCTTCATGCACGTACTTTAGCGATAGAAATTACATTGTACCATTCAATAATATAGAGATTAAATTTACTCCCCCCCTTGCTCCCTCTCTACAACAGAACCAAAGTCAAAAGTATTACTGTTATTACGTTGGCCTCGTGGACGTTGAGGGTGGGCGGGTGGTATTGTCCTGGGGGTGGGGTGGTTGTTCACTGGCCACCATCTCCCGTCTTGCATTCGGGATATTTGCAATATAGGGAAGCCATTTACGTATCTTTAATGGCCAGAGCACCAATTAGTTGACAACAAAGAAACGGCGATATTTGGGGTCAAATCTCTGTTGCACTTATTTTCACAGCAGGTCGAATGGGGGACCGCCTCTTCCTCTAACTCCACTTTCTTCATTATATATATATACGCACACACAAAATTAACAACGCATATATATATATATATAAATATAATTATATATATTATTATATATATATATATAAATATATAAAAGAGAGAGAGAGAGAGAGGAGAGAGAGAGAGAGAGACGAGAGAGGAGAGAAAGATAGATAGATACAGACAACCGACCACAGCGTTGTTTTCTAAAGAATTATCTATCGACCGCTCTTTATATATCTCTCTCTCTTCTCTTCTCTATATATATATTATATATATATATATATATTATATATATGAGAGAGAGAGAGAAGAGAGAGAGTATTATCAAGAACGAAAGAAGTGTGTACATATGCAAAATTATATGGCATAAGAAATTAGGAGTATATCACGCAGTCAATTAGATATATATCGATAATGACAGAATGTAAAAGGCAAGAATGCTCCTCTCTCTCTCTCTCTCTCTCTCTCTCTCTCTCTCTCTTCTCTCTCTCTCATATAATATATTATAATATATATATATATATATTATATATAATATAGAAAGAGAGAGAGAGAAGAGAGTTATTTAAGTTTGATAGATATATACTTTAGAAAAACACGCAGCCTCGGGTTTGTGTGTATGTGTGTCTCTCTCTCTCTCTCTCGTATATTATATATATATTATATAATATATAATAATACATATATATATTATATATATATAATATATATATATATATAGGGAGAGTATTATCTAGAACGAATGAACAAGGCGTATAAATTATTATAAGCAAAAGTAGGTTATGAGTTTATATATGCAATCAATTACGATCAGATAGAGATGAAATATAAAAGCGACAAACGACATGTCAATTCTTCATGAGTCTGCAATATCTCTTCTTTTCTCTCAGATAATCATTGCTTGCCATAATATACACCATTTCTCATGGCCTTTTTGTATTCTGTATATACATCTATCGGTAGTCTTTCCAAAATTCCTCTCTCTCTCTCTCTCTCTCTAATATATATATAATATATATATATATATTCAAATTAACGTATGTATTTAGTATAAGAATTAAAGAAAGATATATGCATGTTTTGATATGAATGATATAATTTATATATATATATAATATATTATATCATATATATATATATATATATATAGGACAAATAAGTGTATTATATAGTGTAATGAAAAAATCAAATAAAAAAAAAAA
>CM042163.1:38996698-39009198 GCA_023376005.1 Doryteuthis pealeii
TATATATGCGTATATATGTGTGTGTGTGGTGTGTAATATGGTGTGTGCGTGTGTATATATATTATATATATTTGTTGGTTGTGTTTTGTGTGTGTGTATATATACATGTTTGTATGTATATTATATATATATGGTGTGTGTGTGAGTATATATACATTAATTTCCTTCATCTTAACTCCCATGTGCATATACATAAATATGTTATGCATGTATTATATACATCTGTATATGTTTGTGTATGTGTTGTGTATATAGTGTGTGTGTGGGTGTGTGCATGTGTATATATATTGTATGTGTGTGTGTTTTGTGTGTGTATATGTATGTATGTGTGTGTGTTTGTGTGTATATATATATGTGTGTGTGTATATATATATATGTGTGTGTGTGTGTGTATTATATTATATGTTGTGTGTGTATATACATGTGTGTTATATATATATATATTGTGTGTGTGTATATATATATATATGTGTGTGTGTGTATATACATTAATTTCCTCATCTTACTCCCATGTGCATATACACATCTGTATATGTGTATCTGTTATTTGTATATATGTAATTGTATATATATGTATGTGTATCTGTTATACCATATATGGTGTGGATTTCACTCACATCAATTATATATTATATATATATAATATATATTTATATATATATATATAATGTTTGTGTATGTTTGTGTCTATATAAATGCTATAAAAAGTATAAAACTGAGTCATTAATTTTTAAATTTAGATGAAGATGTGTTTAGATAATTAATGATGCTGATTCCTCAATGAGTCAGTGAATAGAATTTGGAAGCTCTTGAAACTTTCGGGCCATAGAGGCAGTGTTAAGAAAATTCTATCTATTGCTTAATGGTCTTATTTTTTAAGCTTTAAGAATTTACAGAACACCATTTCTATGATCAAGAAAGTTCAAGAGTGCTGAATTTGCAATGTATTGTATAAGAGTGTCTTTCTACTTTTGAATAGATTTTTTGCAGGAATACCAACATAATTCTGGAGCCAATTCTTGTAACTCTTGATCAGCAGTTTTTTTTTTTTTGAAAACAAGGTTGTGCAAGTGCAGTACTCACCATACTAACATCAGACCTATGTTTGTGTAATTTGTAAATTTCCTAATTTGTAAATTCATCTCAAATTATAGATTACATTAGAAGATGAGAAAAAAAGATTTTTGGGGTTTTATATTCAATTGTAATCAATACAAATTTGTAGCTAGATTTTGTTTGGTATTGCAGTCTCGGAAGACTATATAGTTCTTGTGCCCCCGTAGTTACAGCCCCTCCTGTGACCTGGAAGTCTAATGTTCGAAAAACATTCTCGACCGCAGCTATCGCATGTGACGTCTGTCCCTGAAGATGTTGATGTGCCAATGCTTTGTTACCGCCTCTTTCTTCTGGACCTCTTGGCTTATGGCATTGTACCAGAATGGCTTCAGACATGAACAGTCCACTACGGAGAGCCTACCACCACTGAAGGCAGTCCTGAGCCAAATTTTCTCAGCTGGAAGGGGTAATGCCAAAGCCCCTGAGATCATTCTTGCAGACAATCCTTGAAACACAGCTGGGTGTGACCAATCTGTGTTTTACCAAACGAAAGCTCTGCATAGGGGACGTCCTTCAGGATTTGTTTATCATCCATCCTGTGGACGTAGCCCAACCATCAATGGTGACAGTCTCAGTAGAGAACACAAGCTAGGAAGTTGAGTGTTAGTGATCCTGTCCCTCCAGGTGATACCCAGTATACGTCTAAGGCAGCGAAGTTAGAAGCTATTTAGCCGCCACTCTTGGTGGGAGTACAGGGTCCGTGTTTCACTTCCATACATAAGGGTGCTGATAACACATGCCCAATACACTTGTATTCTATTTGCATAAAGTTATGGAGGTGCATGGTGTAATGGTTATCATTCTAGGAAATATACACTGCAAGACAAGTTCAATTCCAGGATGAGGCTGTTTTCATTTCAAATAGCACTTGGGAAAGGTATGAATCCAACAATTCTCCCTCCAGTTATGGGTAAATAGTTGGGCAGATAGGGCTCTTTAACCTTTGTTTGGCAACAATTCCGTTTTTATTATAAAAAAAAGAAAGGACATGCTACAAAGAAAATATATAAGAAAGAAAGTAGGAGAAATAGAGAGAGAGAGAAAGAAAGTAGGAGAAATAGAGAGAGAGAGAAAGTAGGAGAAATAGAGAGAGAGAAAGAAAGTAGGAGAAATAGAGAGAGAGAAAGAAAGTAGGAGAAATAGAGAGAAAGAAAGTAGGAGAAATAGAGAGAGAGAGACAGACAGAGAAAGAAAGTAGGAGAAATATATATAGAGAGAGAGACAGAGAAAGAAAGTAGGAGAAATAGAGGAGAGAGAGACAGAAGTAGGAGAAAGAGAGAGAGAGAGAAAGAAAGTAGGAGAAATAAGAGAGAGAGAGAAAGAAAGTAGGAGAAATAGAGAGAGATAGAAAGAAGTAGGAGAAATGGGGAGAGAGAGAAAGAAAGTAGGAGAAATGGGAGAAGGAGAAAGAAAGTAGGAGAAATAGAGAGAGGAGAAAGAAAGTAGGAGAAATGGGGAGAGAGAGAAAGAAAGTAGGAGAATAGAGAGAGAGAGGTGAAAACAATAACACTAATTGAACATAATGAAAAGAAGGAAAGAAAGTGTAAGACAGTTAAAATCAAGATTATTATAATTTTTACATATTGAACTATTTTGCAATAGCTCTTAAGTAAACCTATCAAACATCGTAATAATTAAATTATCATTGTGTGGTATATCCACATGTCCTGCTAATATTCTTATAATGCATCCAAAATAGGATAACCTAACACAGAATATTTGTTATGGAAAAAGACAAGTCAATTGATACACCGCCCTGTCGGTGGGTCGTTAGAATGCACCGACTGCACCTCTGCAGAGGGGTAAGACCTCTCCAATGGGGCCACCTGTTGGCCGTGGGTGGCGACCCCATGATGCTTAAGGATAGAGCCCAGGTGGATGAGCAGTTCATGACGTGCAATACTCCACTTTGGCCCTATCTTGGCTAGACGGGCGTCGGAGGGCCCCCTCCGATCAATCGGCTGGTCACGTCAAGCCCTAGCACCTATATGATTTTTCCCAACCCTATTGCCTTATGGCAAGCCCCAATCCCTTTTTTATCATATGGATGCTAGAAGGCAGTGGCTGCGGGTCTACATGTCCTGGGAATGACGTTAAACTCTATCTGATGGTGAGGTTCCAGGTTTGGGGAATGTGGAGCACCCCTTCATCACCATTGCTCCTTGGTCCACTCTGACCCGGAGTGGTAGTACCTGTTAGGGTCCCATCTATGGGTTAAATAGAAAAATGTATTTATAAAAAAATTGTATTATCCATTAAGAATTGATTTATTTCAAAACTTTATCGGCATTAAATGACCCACTGAGATTGATATGCCATAAAACAAAACAAACCAAACCAATTAATACAATATAACATTTAACATTTCGCATAGTAGTACCGGACAGGTTTTACGATAGAATATTTGACCTTACCCTCTTTCTCTCTCTCTCTCTCTCTCTCTCTCTCATTCTGCCTGAAAAAGAACCCACGAGCCTAGAAAGGAATAAACAACCCCTTTGTGACTATACGACTTGCGTATGTTGTTTCTGAACTAACAACGACTACTACTACCAATGACTACTACAAAAACCCGAACCAGGCCTTATGCAAAAATAGATTATAGAGGTTATATCTATTATGGTTGATCATAATTGTTGTAACCTGTCTTATACATTTTTTTTTCATAACTTGGGAAAACTCTGAATTCAAACCTGTTAATTACCCAGGTGGGTGCTCTACCGACTGAGCTAAACCAGACACGTTTCTAAAATAAGAATTCATTAAAATAAACAGATTGTAACCAGACATGTTTATTCTGCAGATTCTTTGTGGATTTCATTCACATCAATATAAAAAAAAGAATTCATAATTTTTTTCTAATTTTTTTTTTTTTTTTTTTAATTTCTTTCTCTTTTGTTTTCATTTTTTTCATGTCTTATTTAATGAGATCATATTATTTTTTTTCTCCACCAGTGTCCATTCCATTTGTGTATTATTATTTTTTTCTCTTTTTTTCCTTTCTTCTTGCCTGTGTTCACAAGTCATCAGACAACAACGGACAATGAGAAATAAGATCATTAAATAAAAAAAAAAAAAAAAAATTCTGATAAACCAATTATGGAGTGTGGAGAGTTTTTTAGTTTTTGATAACGTTCAACTCTGACTTTGCGGCTTTCCTATCTTCGTTCGTGGGACTAAGAGGACGACTTGTGCGAAGGCATCGTGCACTCCCTTTTTTTTTTTTTTTACTGTCCTCGGCCCTGCTCCTCTTGGTGTTGCATCTTCATTCTTTTTATTTATTTATTTATTTTTTTTTTTTTTTGCTGGGGTCTTTCTCTTTGGAGAATCAACTTTGCTGTCATCTTTGATTTGGAAAAATTGTCAGGATGAGAGATAGATAGAGAAGGGGGTAGAGAAAGAAAGAATAAAAGGGTTGAGAGAGAGTGATAGGAGAAAGAAAAGAAATAGTAAAAGGATTGAGAGAGAGAGAGAGTGATAGGAGAAAGAAAAGAAAGAGTAAAAGGATTGAGAGAGAGAGAGGGAGTGATAAGAGAATGATAAGAGAAAGACTAAAAGGATTGAGAGAGAGTGATGGGATAGAGAATGAGAGAATATAAGGATTGAGAGAGAGAGAGAGAGAGAAACAGGGTGATAGGAGAAAGAAAGAAAGAGTAAAAGGATTGAGAGAGTGATAGGATAGAGAAAGAATGAGTATAAGGATTTAGAGAGAGAGAGAGTGAGAGAGAGAGTGATTGGAGGAGAAAGAAAAGAAAGAGTAAAAGGATTGAGAGAGAGTGAGAGAGTGATAAGAGAAAGAAAAGAAAGACTAAAAAGATTGAGAGAGAGAGTGATGGGATAGAGAACGAAAGAGTATAAGGATTGAGAGAGAAAAACAGGGTGATAGGAGAAAGAAAAGAAAGCATAAAAGGATTGAGAGAGAGAGTGATGGGATAGAGAAAGAAAGAGTATAAGGATTTAGGAGAGAGAGAGAGAGAGAGAGAGAGAGAGAGTGATAGGAGGAGAAAAAAGTAAGACTAAAAGGATTGAAAGAGAGTAAAAAGAAAATGAATTGAAAGAGAGAGACTCATCAGAGAAAGAAAGAAAGAAAGAGTAAATGAATTGAAAGAGAGAGACTGATCAGAGAAAGAAAGAAAGAAAGAAAGAAAGAAAGAGTAAATGGATTGAGAGAGAGGAGCTGACAAAAGAGAGGAAAAGGTAGAAAAAGAGGAATAAATTGTAGAAAAAGATAGAGACTGTAAAGTAACAGAGGAAAGGTGCGAAGGAAAAGCCATGAAAGTTAGAAAGTGAAAGAAAATAAGCTAGAAAAAAAAGGAAGAAAGTTAGGAAAAAAAAAAGAAATAGAAAAGAAAGAAAGAAAAGAGAAAAAAACATGGAGGGAATGAGAAGAAAAATAGTAAATGAAAGCTAGTATAAAAGTAATTGAAAAAGAGTGGTGAATGAAAATTGAGAATGAAAGTAACTGAAGGAAAATGATGAATTGATGTGAGAATGAAAGCTAAGATAACTTTGACTGAAGGAGTATGGTGAATGGAATTGAGAATGAAGAAAAATGATGAATGAAAGTGAGTTTAAATATGACAAAGAAAATCAGGAATGAAAGTGAGAATGAAGGAAAATAAAAATAATTAAAAAAGAAAGATGAATGAAAGCAAGAATAAAATTAATTGAAGGAGAAAGGTGAATAAAAGCAAGAATGAAGGTAATTGAAGAAACGTGAATGAAAGTGTGAATGAAGAAGAAAGGAAAATGAGAATGAGAGTAATTGTATGGGAAAGGAGAAGGAAAATGAGAATGAAGGTAACTGAAGAAGGTAAATGAAAGCAACTGAATGAAGGAAAAAGATGAATGAGAATGGAGAATGAAAGAGAAAATGAAAGAAAAAGGAGTGTGAAAGTGAGAATGAAGGTAACTGAATGAGAAAGGGGAATGAAAGTGAGAATGAAGGAATATCAAGAGTGAAAGCGAGAACAAAGGTAACCGAAGGAGAAAGATGAATGAAAGTTAACTGAAGGAGAATCTAAGTGACAAGTCTACCTTTCTGGCCAATTAACCATTCTCCAGATATTTTTTTTTCTTTTTTCAAAGAATTGATCAGTGGTCATTATCTCAGCAATATGTCATCATTACGGCAAGAACGGCAGCAGCAGAAGTTTCTGGCCAAGTCAGGGCAGAATTGGCGGCAATAATTGACAGTTGTAGAAAAGAACAGTCTGATTCACATTTTTGTTCTAACTAAAATTATGGGGTTGCTATTAGCCCCTGAGTAATGATAAAATCCTCGCTTGTCTTTCATTTCGTTTCTTGGTATTTTTCAAGTTTTAGTTAAAAAATATTCAGCAGCATAGGTTGACATGTAATCCTGAATTTCAGCACTGCACAGCAACTCCTGCGACACTGCCGTTGTAGAGGCCTTGTTTTTGAGGTTCGCAAATGATATTAAAATGACAAATAAAAATATGACACAAGTTTAGGTAGAAAATACGGAGAAATGATAAAACAAATGCATATGCTTAAATGGTAATAAATACATTTATTCAGGGAATAAATTTGCAATAATCAACAAAATGTGAATGTTCAAAAGAAATGTAAAAGTTCGTGTGTAGAGTTTGGAAAAGTTTGTCAAGAAATGTGTAATGTGAAATGTTTGCGTAGTCGTCAAAGTTCGATTAGATATGGACAGAAATGAAAATTAAGTTTGCAATAATAAAGAGTTAGATCTTTGCCCTGAAGAGCACTAAGTGAAACTTTTAGTAGGTATATCGGACTCATTAGGTTAAACTTTATATATATATATATATATATATATGAGAGAGAGAATTAAAAATGGTAGATGTTGCATCAGTGACAGGTGATCCGTAAAAAGATGGGACCATTCAGGTATGAGGCAAAAACTTCTAATTTTAAACCATCCTCCCCACCCCCCAAATTTGCAGCTTCCTCTCTCCCTGAAATTTGCAACCTTTGTGCCATTGATAGAAAAGTGAATTCTTTTTCATGTGCCTTTTCTTTGTAACTCTGCGCTTGTTATTGACCTGGCTAGCAACTAAACGTCAAGAAAGCCGCCACCATGTTTGTCTGGCAACCCTAGGGTTGGTCAGGCTTGTCTTTGACTGGACATGTCTGGGCATGACTATGAGATGTGGCCAGTCAAAAGGAACGGTCAATTGATTCTGGCTTTGCTCATATGATTCATTGGTCACTATTTGGTATTCAATGGCTCTTGCTTTTGATGGGCCAAATTTTTTAGGACGAATTTATGGAAATTTACTCGAGTGATGAGTTCCCCAAGTAGAACACATTAACCTTCTGACCGAGCATTTATGGGTTCAGTGTCTGTAGAGGGTTGTTGTTGCTCGATTTGAAATATTGAGATTGCACAGAAATCAATACGTTAATAGTCTGCAGAAAAAAAAAAAAGAAGCATTTATTTTATACAATAAATATTTATTATCCAACATAAACTCATGTCAAGGCACTTAATTCAATGTTGAATTATGTGTGTATTCAAGTAGCCTTAGAATTTGAAATATTGATATTGAACGCACTCATACATGTCTGTGTGTATGTATGTACATATGTATGTATTTATGTGCGTGTGTATGAGAGTATATATATATATATATATATATATATATATATATGATATAATAAGATAAATATATAAAGGTTTTACATATCTATTTATTTGGTGACAAAGGAACATTCACGAACATATTGGTTTCATGCAAGTCAATCGTCAGGTGAAGATGTTACAAAGGCATTTGTAACATATTCACCTGACGATTGCCTCACATGAAACCAATATGGTCGTGAATGTTCCTTTGTCACCAAATAAATAGATATCTGAAACCTTTATATATTTATTTTATTATATTATATAACAGCCCTATCTTATATTGAGTACTCTTCCAATAATACTGCATTTGGTACACCGTTCCAGCAAAAGCTGAAACAGTGACCATCCCACACTATAGTATATATATATATATATATACATATATTTACCAACCCCTTTACCTGAATAGGATGCGACACAAGGACAATTTCTTAAATGGAGTTTAACAGGCTTTAATTCAGAGTTTTCTTTCTCCTTGACTGGTTTCCTAGCCAAGATTAAAGAGCCCAGTCTGCTCTACTATTTACCCATAGCTGGAGGGAGAGTAGTTGGATGCATACTTTCCCCAATGGTATTAGCGCCATGTGAAATGTAAACAGCCTTGTCCAGGATTTGAACTCGAGTCGATGATTCCTTTTCCTATGACTCTAATGATTACACCACGCACCTCCATGGGTTTGATACCAGCCATTGCTAACTCAGTGTATGAGTAGCAGTAAAGTGGGGAGTTGATGGTAGGTGTGTCACTTCACCTCAGATGCCAATACAATCTTGCTGCTAATGAAAAAGGGGTAGACTCCCACAATGATTCCTAGATGTCCCTCAATTTTTAAGAATTTCTCACCTATTTAATTTAGTTTAAGGTAACATAAGAGGCCTCCTAACCAGGAGTGACCTGGTTGACTCTCATTAACGTCTAAATCTGACTCTGTTACCTGGTCCATTTTTAACAATAATAACCATAACACCATGAGCTCCATCCAATTAATTATTTAGGTAGTCCAATTTTTTTCAACTTAAAGTGAACTTTCAGGCCCTCATACATGGAAATCAAGATTAGTGGTATAATTATTTTATAAACAATGCAGGGGAAAATATATTGGTGAACCACAAAAGACGTCAAAACTTTAAGATAAAAAAAAATGAAGTGAGCAATCCCAATCTAAATCCAATTAAACATTTATGGAAATGATCCACGAGAAAGCTCCATTGACCAAAGAAGATCTATTAACAGCCATTAGGGAAAATTTGAAACACTTAATTTGTTTTTTTAATGAAGAGTTACAATTAGTTACAAATTGGCCATTGGCTATAACTTGGTGCTTTCTTAGTGGTCGAGAGAGGTTTTAAATAATAGATTAGTTTTTTGTTTTGTTTTACGGCATATCAACCTCAGTGGGTCATTTAATGCCGATAAAGTTTTGAAATAAATCAATTCTTAATGGATAATACAATTTTTTTATAAATACATTTTTCTATTTAACCCATAGATGGGACCCTAACAGGTACTACCACTCCGGATCAGAGTGGTCCAGGGAGCAATGGTGATGAAGGGGTGCTCCACATTCCCCAAACCTCCAAAACTGGAGCCTCACCATCAGATAGAGTTTAACATCATTCCCAGGACATGTAGACCCGCAGCCACCACCTTCTAGCACCCATATGATAAAAAGGGGTTGGGTTGGGAAAATTATATAGGTGCTAGGGCTTGACGTGACCAGCCGATTGATCGGAGGGGGCCTCTCCGACCGCCCGTCTAGCCCAAGATAGGGCCAAAGTGGAGTATTGCATGTCATGAACTGCTCATCCACCTGGGCTCTATCCTTAAGCATCACGGGTCGCCACCCATGGCCAACAGGTGGCCCCATTTAAGGAGTCATACTCCTCTGCAGAGGTGCAGTCTGTGCATTCTAATGCCCCAGCCGACAGGGCGGAATAGATTAGTGGATTCTATAATTAGCATGTAGTGTAGTTAGTTTTGTTTATTTGAAACAAGAAAAAGATAATTACTTTTAGATAATATAATTGATGATTACTGGATTATCTTTACTGATTATATCGCAAATATTATGGCAGCATAGATTCCCTTGACTCTCTCTCTCTCTCTCTCTCTCTGGGTCATTACTCTTGTAAAGTCCTCTACCCTGCATCCAGTGTCTACATGGAGCTGATGAATGTAAGTTTTTTTTGTTTTTTTACTGGTCAGCCATCATTGATGTGTCCATTTGTAGGAGTACGTAGAATGTGGTGTATGATGAGTTCATCCTCATTTCTCCTGCATATGTTGGCCATCTTACTTGGCTGGTTTGTGAGATGGAAGGTAAAATGGTTGCTGTTTTGTGGGGGTAGGTTTTAAAGATTTATGCAAAATAGTATAATTCTGACACAAGTTTATAAGTGTGGAGTACTCAATGAAGATTTAATCTCAATATGGTGGTAATCTGAAACACTACTTTACTAATGATAAACTTGTTAATATTTTTTATACAAAAAGTTCCTTAAAGTTTTAAGAAAAAAAATTAAATTGTCACTTATTTTTCTTTTTTTACTTCAGAACTTACCTATAAAACAAACACTCTCAAAAAATGTTAGGTCAACTCAAATTGAATTACAGTTCAAGGTTCTTTGAGAACATTGCTTTGGTCAGACAACACTAATAAGTTAGATATAAAGTATACTCAGCTAAAAATCACATAAGATGAAAATGTAATATGTTCCAAACTACTACAGCCAGTCAGTGAGGGAGTCTATCCCCTTTTCAATAACGCTAGACCAACAAGATTGTTTTTGCATCTGAGGTGGAGCGCCTCACTTACCATCAGCTCCTTACTTTACCGCACAGATCCCTGTGCTACTCATACGCTGAGTTGGCAAGGACCGGTATCGAACTAGGAACCTGTTGGTTTCTAGCCGAACGCTCTACCGACTGAGCTAACCTGGCCCTTCACTAAAGTAAAAGTAAAGTCAGCAGAGTGGCATATTGTCGGTATCAGCTGCACATCAAGGGAGTCTATCCCCTTTTCACAAGTGCTTGACCAGGGAGATTGTTTTTGCATCTGAGGCTTATGGTAGCCAGAACTACCATCAGCTCCCGAGTTTCCCCACATAGATCCAAGCTGTGCTACACATGTGCTGAGTTGGTGAAGACTAATATCGAACCTGGAACCTTGTGGTTCCTAGGCAGGTGCTCTATCGACTGAGTTACATCCTCTAATTTTTTTAATAATTACCATCGTACAATCTATATGTAATATGAGTAAGTACTACTAGCAGTAATGTGGGAAGCTGATGGTAGGTGTGTCACCTCACCCCAGTTGCCAAATCAGATGGAATCCATCCTTTAGATATGAATAGTAAAAAAAGTAAAGTAGGCAAAGTGGCCTATTGTTAGTATCAACCTGACAGTGAGGGAGTCTATCCCCTTTTCACTAGCACTAGACCAACAAGATTGTTTTTGCATCTGAGGTGGAGCGCCACACCTACCATCAGCTCCGTACTTTACCACACGCATCCCTGTACTACTCATACGCTGAGTTGGTGAGGACCGGTATTGAACTAGAAACCTTGTGGTTTCTAGCCGAACGTTCTACTGACTGAGCTAACCCGGCTCGTAAATCATTAGTATACTAGTATATTTTTACTTTTTTTTTTCTTTTTTTTTTTTAATATTAACTGAGTTTTTTGGATTTTTTTAAAGCAATTTCCTGGTTTTTGATTTTTGGTCCTTTTATTTCGTATTTCTCTTGTCAACACCAATTCTATATTTAATTAATTCATGGGCTTTTTATTATTATTTTTTTTCGTCATACTCTAATTCCCGCCATTCCGATACTGACCACCTTTAATGGACATTATAGGCATCACATCAATCAAACTTTCTTTTTTTTTTGTCTTTTTGCAAATTTTTATCATTTTTTTTTTCTTGTCTTCCTGTCATCAATTCGTTTCTATTTCAACCTCCATTTTTTAATTCTTCACTTTTTCCTTTCAGCCATCTTTTTTTCTCAGGCTATTCTCCCACAATGCTTCGCTCCTCTGTTTTCTACTTCCTGTCTTCTCTTATCTAGTGACACCTGGAGTACCTCATTATTTTTTTTTGACTCTCGACCCCTCAATATCAGGATCCTTAAGCTTTCATATCAATTGATTACTGGTCAGTTGCAACATTTTCAGGAAATTTATCAGATGTGATATTCATTAGCTTTTTTTGAATTTTTTTCTATAAGAATACATTGGAAAAGGTTTTACTATAAGAATGTATTGGAAAGGGTTTTACTATAAGAATGCATTGGAAAGGGTTTTACTATAAGAATGTATTGGAAAAGGTTTTATTATAAGAATGTATTGGAAAGGGTTTTACTATAAGAATGTATTGGAAAGGGTTTTACTATAAGAATGTATTGGAAACGGTTTTACTATAAGAATGTATTGGAAAGGGTTTTACTATAAGAATGCATTGGAAAGGGTTTTACTATAAGAATGCATTGGAAATGGTTTTACTATAAGAATGCATTGGAAATGGTTTTACTATAAGAATGCATTGGAAAGGGTTTTACAATATGAATGTATTGGAAATGGTTTTTATTTTATTTTATTTCTATTATCTTTTTATTTTCAAAGAATTATTGAGTAGAAAATCACTTAAACCTCTCATAGACGTATCTTCTTATAATGGAGATTGTTGAAGTAAGTTAGTGTACTGTTGGTTTGAACAACTGCAACTAGCTAAGCACAACTGAACCAGTGCCAAGACAATTGGTACTTA
>CM042163.1:39014198-39016698 GCA_023376005.1 Doryteuthis pealeii
CCACCAAAGGTTTGTTCACAAGCGCTTTCGGCATGTCTTTCTGCCATCTTCAGGTGTGAAACTGATGGAATGTTTCGGTTGTCTCGCTTTTAAAACGAGCAGTAGCATAGGAATTGGTAGTGGGAGGTAGTAGGAATTGGTAGTGGGAGGTAGTAAGAATTGGTTGTGGGAGGTAGTAGGAATTGGGAGTGGGAGGTAGTAGGAATTGGTAGTGGGTTATATATAATGTGTTTATAATTTCTCATAGGAATTTTATTTGAATTCAGACTTTACCTTCTCCTAGACCGGTTGCCATACCAAGGTTAAAGAGCCCAATTTTCCCTACTATTTTCTCACAGCTGAAAGGGAACAGCTGGGTGCATACCTTTTCCATGGGTATTAGCATTATGTGAAATTGTAAACAGCCACATCCAGGATATGAACTTGGGTCACCATGTCCACTTCCTACAACGATAACCAATACACTTGGACGCCATAAAGAACGAGAGATAGATAGATAGAGAGAGAGAGAGAGAGAGAGAGAGAGAGAGAGTAAAAGAAAGATGAACAGTATTGGATAGATAGAAATTTTTTTTTTTTTTAAGAAAAGCAAAGATTTGGTGAGAGTTTTGGATCCGGATAAGAAGTTGATTTCAATGGATTAGATAAATCCCAAATAATCTTGTTTGGGATTATGTTATGGATTAATTTCAGACGTAATTACTTGACAAGGAGGACGCGTTATTTGCAAAAGTTATGACCCCCATCTGTTTCGCATTAATCATTCATTTTTTTGCGGGGGTGGGGATTATTCCAGGCAGTTCTTGAGAAAATTTTGGTGTTTTCGGATAAGTTAACGACTGCGAATTTACTAGACTGTTTACTTTTGCAAGCAGGCCTCAGATTACTTTCACTAGCTGTTGTCTCACATTAGTTTGTTGGATTTTACGGCATGTCAGTCCTTGTTGGGTTATTTTATTCCGAAGTCATTTTATTCAATTCATGCTTGATGGGTATTAAAACATTTTTTTAACTCAAATTTTTCTGTTTATATTGGACCATAAGAGGTCAGTGGACTTGGGAGTAATGCCAATGCAAGGGTACTCCACAGAGCTCCAAAATTGGAATTTCGCCTATTAGATGCAGTTTAATGGCATACTCAGGACACTAAGACCCCTACCCATCCCCTTCTAGCACATGATAAAACAGGTTGGTGCTTGCCATAAAGGCCATATGGTTGGGACAATCATATAGGCACTAGGGTTTGACGTGACCAATCGATTGATTAAGAAAGGGCCAAAGTAGGTTGCTGCATGTTATGGACTGCTCAGCTACCAGTGTGTCATCCGTAAGCATCAGGGGTCATTACCTATGGCCAGCAGGTGGCCCTATTTGAGGGATTTTACCCATGTTCAGAGGTGCAGTCTCAGTGGTCACATATCGTTAATTATGAACTTTAGTTGGCCAAATTGTGCGTGCGCATTATCTCCCTTAATAAATTTGCTTGTATAGTTATTCTTATGAGATTTTCTAAAACAAGTGAATGAATAAAAATACATTTCATTCTTATTGACACGTATGAACTTTAGTTGACCAAATTCCTTGCATAAAATTGTGTGTGCTCATTATCTGAGTTGAACTTAATTGTTATTAAGAACACATTTTATGATATTTTTTTGTGCACTGTCTTATCAACACATTTTTGTTTGTTTGAGAAATAAAAATTTTATTTCTCAAACAAACAAAAATGTGTCGATAAGAATAAAATGTATTTTTATTCATTCAATTGTTTAAGAAAATCTCATTAAAAAAAAAACTATACGAGCACATTTTTTAAGGGAGATAATGCACATGCACAATTTTATGCTAGGAATTTGGCCAACTAAAGTTCATAATTACCCACATATGATACATATAAATGAAATACAAAGAAAATATAGAAAAAGGACACATTCATGAATAGGGATACAATAAGGAGGTATAGAAGAAATACTGAAATGTACATATAGAAGTAATGGATAGTTATGGAGAGTCCATTGGACAATGTCACTTACTGGCGTTGCGTTGGGGGCAGAAGCCCCCACACGAGAAGGGTGTAGACATAAAAGTCTAACCCATGTGCGTGAGGTACCGTTTTTGACTACCATGTTTTTTTTGTATTTAAGTGCTTGTTTTGGAACTCTCGGCCTCTTTGAGTTCCAAAACAGGCGCTTAAATACAAAAAAAAAACGCTGGTGGTCAAAAACGGGGAACCAGAGGGAAGATAACTCATTGTAGCTTAACTTCTTATGTGTAGACTTTATGTATTTTTTATGGAAGAAATATGGAAAGTTAAAATCTAATTTTTAAAAAAAGGTTGATGCTCTGCTGACTGAGCTGAGGTTAGTTCTGTTGGTAGAGCATCTGCTTAGGAACCCCAAGGTTTCAGGTTCGATATCGGCTCTCACCAACTCAGCATATGAGTATCACAGCTTGGATCTGTACAGTAAAGTGGGGAGCAGACGGTAGGCATGGTGCTCTA
>CM042163.1:39021698-39044198 GCA_023376005.1 Doryteuthis pealeii
AACCATTACACTAGCTGGCTTCCCCAGAAATTCTCGTTTATTTTAAACTGATGTGTATATCGCACCTTTTGGGTGACTTATGGCACGAAGAGTATGTATAATACCCTTTGGAAAGGTATGAATCCAATTCTCCCTCCAGCTATGGGTAAACAGCTGGGTAGACTGGGCTCTTTAACCATGGCTAGGTAACCAGTCTAGGAGAAGGAAAACTCTGAATTCAAACCTGTTAAACTCAGCTTAAAAAATTGACCTTGTGTCGCATCCTGTTCGTGCGGAGGGGTTGGTATATATATATATATATGTGTGTGTGTGTGTGTGTGTGTGAAAGAAGGCGGTGGCTGAGGGTCTTCATATCCTGGGTATAACCTCAAGCTCTATCTGATGGTGAGGTTCCAGTTCTAGAGGTCTTGGGAATATGGAGTACCCCTTTATCACCATTGCTACCAGGTCAACTCTGACCCGGATTGGTAGTACCTGGAAAGAGCCCATCTATGGGTTAAATAGGAAATATGAGTTTAAAACAGAGTACCCATCAAGAATGAATAAAGCAAAAACGTCTTCGACATAAAATAACCCAGTGAGTTAACATGTCGTAAAATCCAACCAACTAAATAAAGAGGCAAAAGAGGTCGAGAATGGGTTTCTAAAACTGTCTTGTGACACTCCACGTTGCGCCCAACGGACATGCTCCTTCTCTAAGGGAGATAATTATTTATTGTCCCCCTATGCATGTTTTGTTAAATAGAGTATCCATTGTTGAGGCATCCAACCATTTTTCATTGAAATAAATCAATGTAAAATCGCCAAGGACATTGTTTCTTCGGGAGATAGAATTACAAATTTGTCACCGTATTTTAATTTTGTTTTTATAAAAAGACCTTTCTTTCTTTCTTTCTTCTTTTTTTTTTTTTTTTTTTTTTTTTTTTTTTTTTGTTTGATGCCATTGAGATAATTTGATAATTCAATTATATACTTGCGATAAAGAAATATTATTTTTTCCTGTGTAATTAGAATTTATATAAAATTGTCCAAAAATTTCTTAATTCACTGTAGGTTTGTATAATCGGTCATTCAAGAATAAAGAAAAATGTTTTTTTCGTTTATTTTAATTTTTTTTTTTTTTTTTTCTTTTTGTTTTCTTTCTTTGTAAACACCCTTGATCTTATTAAAAAAAAAAAGACAAAAAAAAGAAGACTTTTTATTACAAAATGGTGACATTTCGAATTGATATAAACTTCTCCTAATTATCCTATGGATGCCGAGAAGTGATAAAAAAAAACACTTCAAAGAGATGCAAATATGATTTTTTTGTTTGTTGTTTGTAGCAATTTTTGCAGGAAAAGAAATGTTTTTATTCTTTGACCTCTTTTTATCAAATTCTTTCTTTCAGTCTTTCTTTCTTTCTTTCTTTCTTTCTTTCAATCTTTCTTTCTTTCAGTCTTTCTCTCCTTCTTTCTTTCTTTCTTTTAGTCTTTCTCTCCTTCTTTCTTTCTTTCTTTTAGTCTTTCTCTCTTTCTTTCTTTCTTCATTTATTTATTTCATTCTATTTTATTTCCTTAATTTTATTTTATTTATTCATTTATTTATTTTTTATTTTTTTGAGCGCGTGAACTTTTTAAATGACGACATTCTTGCCTGTTGCAATTTTAGACTCTGAATTAGGAATTTTCACTATGAAATCGTGTAAAAAAAATTGCATTGTATGTTTTTTTTTTAATCAAATTAAATTTTTGTCACTTTTATTTTCATCAAGAACAATCAGTCAAAAATCAATCAGGATTCTCAAATAAAATAGAAATTTCTTTCTTCCAATTTAAATTTTTCAAAATATTTTTCAAACCATAATTAATGTGTTCTTTTCTTTATTCTTTTATTTTATTTTATGGCAATTTTTTTACAATATGCGTTATTAAAAGAATACAAAAAAAAAAAAGAAAAAGAAAAAAGCTCGCCTATTTCTTTCATTGACGCTTAGTTGAAAAATTTAAAGAATTTGACGTGTCTGTGTTGCTTGCAAAAATTTGAAATCATTTAAGACTTGATTCTTTGATGAGTGTGCATATTTAAAAACAACAAAAATAACAACCGTAATTATTTGTGTACTAACAGAAAATGCCCCCCCCCCCGGCGCAAATATTTGTTTTAATATAATTGCATATTATACCGAATAAGCAAAAACTAATGAAATTGAACACCAAAACAAAAAGATTACTTTTATTTTCACTTTATTTAATTGATTTCTATATAAAATTAAACATACAATTGCTTTTAATACGTTTGAGAATAAAACACTATCAGAAATGATAAAATAAGTAATTATTTATTAAACACGGTTTTATTAAAACCAGTATACAAATTAATCCCACCATATACTATGTAGACATTTATTTCTTAATGATATATAATACACATTACAGGATTTTAAACACATGAATAATCTGGGCTGTTTTGAAGCAAATCTATTTCAGCTAGATCTTAATAAATAATATGCTAATTAGGTTAAATAATGATTATCTAATAACCATTGTGAATATAACGTAAATAACTAAGGGAATTTTGACGTTGGTGGTGTCGTAGTTTCGGTTACCGACAGATAGACAATGTCCATTATGATAAGATAACACGCTCTAATAACATTTGACTACGAAATCCTGGAAAAATAATTATCTTGTACATAAATTTACCCAACCCCACCGCACGAGTAGAATCTGACACAAGCAGAATTTAACAGGTTTGAATATAGTTTTCCTTCTCCTAGACTGATTGCCATACCAAGGTGAAAGAGCTCAATCTGTCCTACTATTGACCCACAGCTCGGGAGAAAATAGTTGAATGCATACCTTTTCCATGGGTATTAGCACTAAGTGAATTGCATACAGCTTCGTCCAAGATTTGAACTCGTCTCCCTGCATTCATTTCCTATGACCATAACCATTAGATAACGCGCCTCCAACTCCTGAATCCTCTTGTATAACACGCTCTGATCTTTTTAGAATTTGTAGCAGCTAAATTTAACGTAAATTTATCATTTGTTCAACTTTAATATTTATACTACTCGGCTAGGCTAAGATTTGAGCAATTTTCGATTCATTAAACGATTTCTTTATTATGATTTGCTCACTAATATAGTCTAAATATCCATGTAATTGAATATATATACACAAGCATATATATATATATATATATATATATATATATATATACATCGTTATTATAAAATAGCTCTATCACAGATATTGAGCACTCTCCTTATAATAGTGAAAATATTGGCCTACCACTGACTCACCGAGTGAGACAGTGATAACCATACATTGTTATAAGATATATATATAAAGTTAATTCGCATCTGATGAGTCGGGAGAATTAGACATTTTGTCTAAGCTCCCCGAAATAGTCTATAATGCAAGATCTCTAAGTCTTTTGTTACTTCTTTAATTATATATATATATATATTATATATATATATATATATATTAAAATGTACTTTTAAGTTTGCCTTTGTATGTAAACATTCTTATTTCTTTTTTCTTTTCTTTTTCCAGGTAAGTGTTTGAAACAAAGAGTAGAAATATTTCAGGTTGGTCACCTTTATTGTTTTACATTTTTGTAACTACCTCACACTGTAATTGTAAAGAGTTTTCATATTTCTTCTTTTGTTATGAGGAAATTTGTCGTTTTGAGTACCACAACTTACCACAAACGTTATTGATTTGAGACAAGCCCGGATACTTTGTATCATAGCCTGTGTGTAGCTTGATATATTCCTATGAGTGAATTGACATCACTTTCAGTAGATGAGATACTGCTATTGAGGTAGATGAACTGGCTTACTAATTTCAGAGGCTTCCCATTTTTATATCACACACAACAATATTTTTTAGTTTTGATATAATTAAAAAAATGATATAGGCAATATACTAAGCTCAACTTAGATTGGCACAAGAACAGAAATGTAGAGCACTTAGTGAGATTCGAACTTGCTAACAATAATGTATGGATCAACCCAAACGAAATTCTAGAGTTGCTCCCCTTGATCAGTAGGGGACAGTTACCTGCCATGACAGATGCATTGTGGGTGGTAGGGCTGGAAATGGGTCTTCTGTCGTCAGAAACGTGGATTGGTATACGAATTAGCTGGTCGGTCCCAAGTTGTTCGCTTAAGTCACTTTTAGAGTAGAAGCATTTCTATACCTTATCATCAGCTCCTTACTTTACCGCACAGATCCCTGTGCTACTCATACGCTGAGTTGGCGAGGGCCGGCATCAAACCAAGAACCTTGTGGTTCTTAGCTGAACTCTTTACCGACTGAGCTAAACTGGCCCTTGGGCTCTTAAGTCACTTTTAGGATTGAAGCATTTCTCTACCCTGTGTTAAATAAAACCTTGTTAATTTCGAACAACCTGGTGATCCATGACAGTTTAACTAC
Organism: Doryteuthis pealeii; assembly: GCA_023376005.1. Classification (NCBI taxonomy): domain Eukaryota; kingdom Metazoa; phylum Mollusca; class Cephalopoda; order Myopsida; family Loliginidae; genus Doryteuthis; species Doryteuthis pealeii. Next base: position 39,026,126 of record CM042163.1, read on the forward strand.
AGTGTATGAATGAACTTTTTTGCGAATTGTGTTACAGTTTTGGGGTTTGGGGATTAAGGTTGTTTTTAATTACGTATTGCTTAAAAAACAACAAAACAATATTACTATTACATTTAATTAACCATTGAAATTAATCATTGAATTCCAACAGTAGAACATTTAGTCTCAGTTGTTTGTGTTAGTATTGCAATGTATAATTTCAATTAAACTTGGTTTTAAAAAATTATTTTTCAACATTATATGTGTAGGGACGTGGTTGCTTGGTCTGTGTTTGTTTGAGGAAAATCCGAGTTTTGATCCCCACAATTTAATGTATATTTCTTTTGTCATTGTCTACGTGATCATTAAGTTTAAATTTAATATTGGAATTTTCAAATATCAGCTGTTTTTCTAATGACGTAAAAATCGGATGATTTTGTACCTGCGGCATTCCGATGACGTAGATACTCTCATTGGAATTTAAACAATGTGTTTCTATTGTTGCTGAAATATTTCTAAACTAATTTTCATTCGATTCTCTTTTGTTTACATAATTTCTAAACTTACTTATACAATTGTAAAATTTCTTGTTCAGAAAACTTAATTATTTCAATGTATCCAATTCCCCATGCACGTAAATGGGGGCCAAATTCCTCATAAATGTATAGTAATTAGAGGTTTTTGATGTTTGTTGTTACATAATTATGGATCCCTAATATCTTTTTAAGGTAGTTTAGAAATCCTTATGGCGATCAGTACAGCTGATGGATTGAGAGTGAGTGACAATGCTTGACCTACTCTACCTTGCGTTCTGGGGATGGAACGTGAGAAGGAAGTCAATAGAAGCCCTTCCGGTTTAAGGTGTAAGCAACTCAGTTAGTCAGTTGCAGAGTTAGGACTTAGAAGCGAAGCTAGCAAGATGTGAGTCTACTGCGTGATTGTCTGGTCTGGGGTTCATGAATAAAGTAACATCATTGTAAATCGAAGTCTTGTTTGTTTATTACTAAAAGCTAACAATAGCACAAGGCTTTTGATAAGCAGTGATCCCAGCAGGAACAGACACGGAACCTCAATAGAAGACCAGACGAGACCTGTAGAAGATATACCAGATCCGACCAGAAGACTAGACGATCAGAAGACGGCCGGAAGAATAGACTGAGTAAGACGTAAGAAGTATACACGTTAGATATTTAGTGCGTCAAAGAAAAAGGCACTACGTAACATTTGTTTGTTTAACCAAATCTGTTTTTAAAAATGCTAAATTGGAGTCCAGTTATGGATTGGGATACACATGTAGTGTAAACAGAACTCACTTTAGAGCCGCTTTACCTGAAGAGACTGCTGACTTTGAATGGAAAGTATGTGAAAGTATATGACGACTGCTGCAATCCTCTTTCGGACCAACGGAGATAAGTAGCCTGTAGTATTTTTTTGTTTATTTTTATGTTGCCCAAGAAGTTAGCTTATTATCAGAGAGGATGAAAAGTTGAGTCAATTTTTTTTTTTTTCTGGGGGTGGGTTCAGGTTGAAGCGGGGAGAGGCTTTGGGGTGCCGAGAGTGATTTAGAAGCAAAATGGAAAATAACGCAAGTGGATGCAAAAGGATTTGTGAGGAAACGAGTTGGTGAGAAGGAGAAGGGGGAGGGGGAGGGCGTAAGGTCGGAAGATCAAAGACGGAAAGTAAAACAAAGGAAGACTAATAGAAAAGAGACAGAAGCGGTGGGAGGTGATAGGGGGGTCGAGGAATTGGGCGGCGGCAGTGGATGAGGCTAGTTAGGGAACAGAGGAGAGAAGAGGAGTGTGTGTCGGGGGCAGGGGGCGCCGTGCGACAAAAGATGTAAAGAAATTCACTTATTTCTTCATCAAAAATGACTAAACAATTCTGATCTTCTATCTCTCGGATCTTTTATTTACTTACTTATATTTCTGCCCCCTCTCCCCTTCCCCGCTCTCTCCTGCCTCCTCCTCTTCCCCTCCTTCTCTCCTCCCTCTCTCTCAGAATTAATTTTATTTCTTTATTTCGAGTTTACCATTTCTTATCTTATGAAGAATTTTTTCTGTAATGCTCTTTGATAATCTTTGACATTCTATTAGCAAAAAAAAAAAAGGAAAAATTCTTTCAACCTCTTTCTCCCTCCTCTTTTTATCCCACATTATATTTTATCCCACCATATATATATATATATATATATATATATATATATATATATATTATATATGGCCGTGGTCATTAAATATATATATGTGTTGTGTATCTGTGTGCAGATATATATGTATGTGAGTGTGTGTATCTCTGTGCATATATATATGTGTGTGTGTGTGTGTGTGTGTGTGTGTATCTGTGTGGCTATATATATGTGTGTGTTGTGTATCTCTGTGCATATATATGTGTGTGTGTGTGTATCTCGTGATATATACTTGTGTGTGTGGTATCTGTGTGCCTATAAATATATGTGTGTGTATCCTCTGTGTGCCTATTACTATATTGTGTTGTGTATTCTGTGTGCTATATTATCACTGTGTGTGCGTGTGTATCTATGTGGCATATACATATATACTGTTGTGTGTGTGTTAATCTGCTTCTGATATATTTCTATCTCCCTGTGTGTGTGTGTAATAATATCTACTGTACTATACATAATATAACATTGTGTAGTGTAGTTGTTGTAATAACTCTCTAGTGGCATTATATAAATGTATGTGTGTGTGTATCTCTGTGCATATATATGTGTGTGGTAATGTTGTGTGTGTGGTGTGTATACAATGTAGTGTTAAATAATTATGTATTGTGTGATGTGGTAATCTGTGTGCATATATTATGTGTGTGTTGATAATACTGTCGCGATGCACATTATATACATTGTAGATGTGTTGTAAGTCTCTGTGTGCCTATAATATATGTGTCGTGCGTGTGTATCATCTGGCATATATATAATATGTGTGTGTGTATGTGCTGTCCTATATATATGTGTGTGTGTATCTTGTGTGCATATATATATAGTGGTGTGTGTGTGTGTAATCTGTGTGGCATATACTATAAATGTGTGATGTGGTGTTATCTGTGTGCATATATATATTATATTATATATATTTAATATATTATTTAATGTGTGTGTGTGTGTGTGCTGTGTGTATATGTGTATAATGTCTGTGTGTGTGCATGTATATATGTATATTGATCTGGTGTGTGTTGCATGTATATGTCTGTGTGGTGTGCATATATAATGTGTAATAACCGTCTGTGTTGTGTGCAATATATTATGTGTATTATGTCTCTGTGTTGTGCATAATATATGTGTTATGTAGTTGTACCTGTGTATATATACGTTTATATATATGCAATCTTGTGCATATTGTGTATTCTTTGTGTGCGTGTGTGTGTATAAGTATGGCGTATATATTATCATTATCTATCTGTGTGTGTGGACATATATTATGCCTGGTATATTCTGTACGTGTGTATATACTGCGTGGTGTTGCATCATATTTGTATTAAATAAAGAATTTGTGTGCGAAAATGTGGTGTCGTAATAAATAGTAATGATTGTTATAAATAGAAATATATGATGTGTGCTGTGTGTGGTTGTGTTGTTTGTATTCGATTTGAGGCATTTGAATAATATACTATATTAATATAGATTTTCCTAACTCTTAATCTGTTCTTCTCTTTTTTTGAGTATTTATTTCTTATTATACATAGAGAAGAATTGTGATGTTTCTACGTCCTGTAAACTGAAGATCATATTCCATATCAAGTTCACTCAATTCTCTAGTTATTGGCACGTCTAATTTCTGCTCACTGATTTTATTTTTATCTTAAACCCTCAATTATTAACATAAATATAGTCTTACATTTTAATATGTTAACTATAGTCTACATTTACTGATCAACGTGGCAATATATTTAATAATATACACACAAAACTCAGCGGTTTACGATGTGAAACGGGAAGGCTAATTTGCATATTATTATCTAAACAATCGTAATATTAATAATATATAGTGCTTAGTTATTTAATTGATTCTCTCAATATGTTTGGTTTTTATTTTATCGAATATACATAATGCAAAGTCTGTCTATCAAATGAATCTTACAATGACATCATATTATCCTAAGATAAATAAGGGCTGTCATAATTTATTCTTTATTCCTTATATTACTAAAGGTAGGCTTATAATATGGACGAAACGATCCACCGTAATGTGGAAACAAAACAAGACTTGAGAAGTGAATGTGAAAGTAGGTCAGCTTTCAGTGTTGTTCCACCTTATATTGATTTATTGGACATTCGCTAATCATTCGCTCTGTTTCAATTTATTATTATACTCCACATACTGTTTCAATATTCAGACTTTTGTTTTAATCATGTAGTCAAAGCTATATATTCATTCGTTATTTAGAATTATTCATTAGCCTTTACTAATTATATTTATATACTTAATATTAATTTTATTAACATTAATTAAATTAAATACTTTGCTTAACGGAGGGTGCATATATTTATGCCTAGATTAATAAATATATATCTAACTCGTATAACTATACGGTTTTTATGGTGCGTTATCACCTTATCTCAGTCTTCGTAAATGGTGGACCAGTAGCATGATGCATAGATATGATGGAGTTGACATGTACTCGTTTTTAGGTGAATTATTAGTAACTCACGAACTTCATCCTCATCTTGCAATCATCTCGCTCGTAATATATGAAAAGGTTAATATAAAAACTCAACGTTTATCCTTGCTGTCATACTTAATAAATATGGCATACAGAAAATTCTACTGTCTATTAACACCCCGCCATCACACCATTCCTACATCACCACACACCACATCACAGCACATATATATCAATAATATATTACTATATATTATACTATATATATTATACATACTATATATATAATATGTATTACTATTATCCTATACCCTCTTATTATATATTATTTATAATATATATATCTAATATATATGATATATATATTACTAATATATTATAATTAATATATATGGGCCCGGTTAGCTCAAGTAAGGCTAAGAGGTCGGCTAGAATTCACAAGGTTCTAGCTTCGATGCCGGTCGCATCGCAACTCAGGTATGAGTATGCCACAGGCGACAATTGTGCTGGTAAAGTGGGGAGCTGATGGTTGGCGTGGCGCTCCACTTCAGACGCCAAAATACAATCTCCTTGGTCTAGCGCTTATTTGAAAGGGGATGAGATTCGCGTCGCTGACTGGCTGGATATCGACTTTAGGTCCCCGCCCTGGAAAAAAAACGACGCTGCTTATATATACACATATATATATATCTATATACACTCATAGAACATAGTATACATAACGATAATATATTACATATACATCATACACACACACACTATATATAAAGAAATGGACTCTCTGCGTCGATTTCGACGCTGAGTGTTCATCGCCAGTGAATCATCCAAATCCCATGTACTCTTCGTTTATAGCTGGTGAAGCGCTTGTGTAGGACATTCCACACACTTTTTTGGCATCAGTCGATAGGAAAGAATGGTGCATGCAAAGCGGATTTTGCCGACGAAGCCCAATCACGTACTGACACCGGAATTTTGAATTCAGAGGTTACCCGGTCTCCAAGATGATTACTTACCAAGGTTAATAGAGCCCCAGTCTGCCCTACTATTTAACCATAGCTGGAGAGAATATTGGATTCAATACCTTTTCAGGGTATTAGCGCTCTGTGAAATGCAACTGCTTCGTCTGAGGAATTGAACTGCCTACCGACGAGTCCATTTCTACGACTCTTAACCACTAGCGCACGCGCTCTATATTTATTATTATATATATAAGACTGTTTGTTTAAAGACACAGACAAGTTTCTTTTTTTAGGCAATTTTTCTCATTTTTGATTTTCTTGTCATATAAGATTTCTGAAGTTTTTCTTTCACTTATATTAAAAATTGTTGCGAAATTTCTCAAAGCGCTTTCCTACCGTAGTATTTTTTCTTTCAAATCAAATGGAATACTAAAAAATGTCGTTTAAGAGATCTTCTTAGTCGAAAATCTTTTTCTCACGCATTAGAAGTTAATGTTAAACCCAAGAAATTTTGTCTTTTTATTAGGCAATTTAAAATAGTATCGTCAAGTCCGAAGTGATATAGAATATAAATAGATCTATATTAGCTTCACTGAAATGGTAAAGTTATTTCAATGTTAAAATGCAAACTTTTTTGACTTTATTAAACGGACTACAGAAGCGAACTAGCGATAATCTCAAATGGATCACGTCATCGTAATTGTATATCTGGTATCGGCTGCTATACACTCAATAACTTTTTAAGGGGGGGGGATAAAAATTATCCAAAATATGTAAATAAGAAGTATTTACTTTATCTACAAAGTTTTATTTCTCAATCTCTTTTCGTTTCTTCTTCTATTTATCCTTCTAACGTTTAATAATTGCTTAATGGCGCCCTCCGCTCGTTTCTTTATTTTCTTCAGTATTGACCATCTTCTCTCTTCTCTCTCTTCTCTCTCTCTCTCTCTCACCTATCTCTTCTCNACACACACACACACTTATAAGATGAAGAGAGAGAGAGAGAGAGAGAGAGAGAAGAGAGAGAGGCGGAGAGAGCAAGAAAAAAGAGCAAAATATAATTTTTCTCTCTCTCTTTCTCTCTCACAAACAGACATAACACACACACACACACATAATATATATATTTAAAATATATATATATATATATATGAAAGATAGGATAGATGTAGTAGATATAGTAAGATAGGATGGATGTGTGTGTAAAATGTAATTACATAAGACAACTTCAGTTCCAGTATTCTTCTGATGATGGGAATATTCATCCCGAAATATACGAATAAATGACAGGTTAACAACAAAAAATCAGTTACCTTCTTTTTTTCTTTACACTCGCATTGTGACAGCCTTCAAAACCAACCAACAAACCAATATATACACAATGCTTCAAGCAAATTACAAAACCTTTTATATATATATTATATATATATATATATATATATATATATATATATTATAATAATGGGAGTAAATGAAGAATTCAACCCACAGTATGTGGAGAAATATAGACAAACGAGAGATGTTTACAATGGATGGAAGTTTATAGACGACCCTCCCTTCATTCATTGTAACATCCGTGTTTGTTTACATCTCTCTCTCCACACACACACCACACCCACACACACAACACACACATATATATATATATTATATATATATATATATATATATATATATATATATTGATATATTAATATTTTGAAGGCCAATACAATGCGTATGAAAAATAAAACGAAAAGATGTTATTTTTGTCTTATCGATTTCGAAGCATGAACTTCATCATCAGAGTTTCGTATCAGAAACTTTCTGGCCTTCAAATATTATATTATTATAACATACTTACAATGCTTCAAGCAAATTACCAATTGCTTTATATATATATATATATATATATATATATATATACATTAGTCATACACAGACACAGTGTTTCGAGTTTACATCTCATCATTGTAGCTCGACCTAACAGCTACTGTTAGCCTGGAGCTAAACCCCAATGAATTTTCGCGAGTCAAGCTCCTTACTCTCTAGGTCGTTGGCAACTCTCAGTAAGAGGCGAACAATTAATTGATACATACTTCCGTAAATGTATGTTTACAATCACCAGTAAACCCAAGTCAGTAAACAACAGACGAGTAATGTCTTACGCTAAACGGTGAAAGTTCAATTAACGTCTCCTCTAGAGAGCACGCACATATACACACACACATACATATGGTTATTTCCTATAAGTCTAACACGGTCAAAGGGGAACTACTCTTGGCTGATAAATTATTTATATATTTTCCTATTAAACTAACCCTAAACCCTAACCTTAACCCCGTCTTCTTTTTTCCTAGTAGATCCATAAATAAATAAATAATTTATCAGTCAAGAGTGGTTCCCCTTTGATCATGTTAGACTTATAGGAAATAACCATATATATATATATATATATATATATATATATATAAGAGAGAGAGAGAGATAGAGAGAGAGAGAGTGTGTGTGTTAGGGTAGCAGATATATAAAATTAATGGCACTTAGTAACAGTCAGTTTCTCGCTTATACGATTTTTGAACCAATATATATATGGGAATTATGTAAAGCAGCTAATACGCTGCTTTGAAACCAATGGTAGCAAACACCTTTTAATTCAATTGTATACCATAACACATATAGAAATATACGGGTGGAAAATATGGAAATGTATACACACACACACACACACACACACACACACACATATATATTATATATATATATATATATATATATATATATATATAATCCATCAGTGTTTAGAACAATATTGTTTGCATCTTAATGTCCTGAGAAATGTGTAAAAAATCCGAAACGTTTTAACGTCGATTCACTAACAAAAATGAATTTATCTTTTTGGAATACTTTTTTTTTCTATTTTACACCCCCTATATATATATAATAATATATATAATATATATATATATATATACTTTGGTGCGGTACCAAGTTTCTTGGTACAAGGTGATTCTAGGTGGGTCCTAAATTCTCTACCAGTAGTTTGTTGTAGAGTTCAGGTTCCGTATGAAGCTCAATGTTTAATTATTATAAACAGAGCAAAGTTATTTGGGAATAAAAGGCCTTAAATACCATGGGTATAGTGGTTATGGACCATTTCCACTCGCGAGTATGCCTCACGAGCTTCTTCAGACCACTGATATATATCAGTGATATATATATCAGTGGTCTGAAGAAGCTCGTGAGCATACTCGCGAGTGGAAGGTCCATAACCACGATACCCATGGTATTCAAGGCCTTTTATTCCCAAATATATATATAATATATATATATATATATATATATATATACTTAGGGTAGCGGGGATATAAAATTAATGGCACTTAGTAACAGTAAGTTTCTCGCTTATACGATTTTTGAACCAATGTATATATGTTTGTACGTGTAAGTGTAATTTTAGTACGATACTAGTTGGATATTACAAGTATTCAGACATTCAGTCTATGCCCAATAGACATAACCATTTGCCTCTCAGTACGTTTATAAACAGAAATCTTTTTGAGGGGAGCGGGAGGGGTTGGGAAATTAATCAATTTATTCAGTAACGACCCTTACACTGTCAGATTTATTCATTCATAAACATATGCCGTTTTTGCTACGTAAATTTTAAACATGTTCTAACGATAATCTATAAATAAAGCCAAGAAATTTCATCCCCAAAATCTGTTGACGTAATGGCAACGTGCCACTGTGATTAATTTAGATATTTTATTGGCAATGCTAATTTAGAACGAACAGGAGGAAGTTGGAAATTTCAAAACGGCGGGTGAAAAAAAAGTACAGAGATGCTGATAGGTACGCGTCCTGCGTCCCTGACACACAAAAATCTAAAGTGACGCAGTAAAATCGTATACATGCGTCCCAGTGTTTTTCTTTTTCTTTCCTCACTATTTCAAGCTAACTGTAAATACATTTCAATAGTTTCTTAGAAACGAATAACACAGGATAGGTTAGTTATTTCCCCAGATCATAAATAAAAACCCTATAATCTATTAAGAAATTTTAGTTAGGACCCATAAATTCTCCCCGTGACTCATTCAAAGCAAATATGTTGAAAGAAGGGAAGCCAGTGAATAAATTTTGAAATTAATGGTTTGATATTTAATTTTATATTTGTAAACGTATATTGGTCTGTCTCTCGGTGTATCTACAGATTTTCAATAGGAAATTCAGAATCACTTTGATAAATAATATTGATTTGAATTCGTGAAATCCATGCCTAACAGAATGAAGGCTGTCATAAAAGTTTGAGGAAGGAAAAGTATTAATTCTAATCTTAATATGTTCCTCTGCATGGCTTGGAAAAATATACTATTAATTCGAACGAGCAGAACCAGTGGATATAACACACTATGATCATTTAACTAGTACAACTTTTGATATGTATACTGAAGAGCTATTACAATTACTTCAATATGTAAAACGTATAATAATCTTGACTTAAATCTCTCTCTCACTCTCTCTCTCTCTCTCTCTCTCTCTCTCTCTCTCTCTTTTCTTTCTTTCCTTCTTTTTATCTTTTTATTTTGTTCGATTGAAACAGATAACAGATTAGCGTTATCGCTTCCACGCACTCATCTCCGCTATTTCCCCTACACTTTCTTTCTATATTACTATATCTTTTCTGTGTAGCATGTCCCTTTTCTTCCCTTTCTTTCTTTATAATAAAGACAGAATGGTCCATTATTTAGCTGAGGTGACGACACTCATAAGAAATAACATCAGATAACCAGAATTTACATTTTTGCATTGCATATTGGACGGGCTCACTTTTTAACCAGAGGTTGTTTTAAGATTATAACGGTCGTACAATTAAGGAACTCTAACATTAATATGCATATTTTTATGTGTATGGCTTGGAAAATATACTATTAATTTAAATGATTTAATCTAGTATGTTTAAGAAATATTGTATGAAGCCAGTATATGCAGCTATTGAATAAAAATGTTTTGCGTCTTATCTGTTATTAGTCTATTTACTGCTAAATAAAAGAAAAAACTAATTAAACATTCTCTACGTGAGATAATTTTATAATTTTTGTCATAGGTAGTAATAATGTTTTACTTATTACTTTTTATTTCTTCCGAAATAATGACCAAAAGTTCAGATTTGCTTATGTTTGTTCGAACTTTGCAAACTGTACCCCTTTTATGTCAGCGTTCAGTCTAACTTCCGATTTTGAAATTAATGCGTTGGGAGGCGTGTTACTCCTTGTAAATAATTGTGATCAGTGTTAGTTTTTTTTTTTTTTTCTTATTTGTAATAATAACAACTTTGCTTTTATTTTTATTTATTTCTATTTTTATTTTTTTAATGTTTTATTCTTTCCAATCGTTTACATCCCTTAACCACCCGTTTCGCCACCCGATACCCCAAAATATCATGAATTTTGTACACTTCGTCCGAGTCCCAACCTTTCCCTTTCTTTCCTTCTCTCTTTCTCTGCTTTTCACATTGCCTACCGTTCCTTGTCTTGATATAAAATGTCCCTTTGATGTTTCAAATGTTAAACTGTCGTGGCATTAAGACTACAGAGAAACTGCTTTTTTTATTTTTTCCGATTTTTTTTTTCTTCAAAAGCTTTCACGACGAAAACGAATTAGAAATGAACAAACAACTGATTAAAAAAAACTGGAAGCAGATGTATATACGTGTACATGTATATACGTATACGTGTATGTATGTGTGTATGTATGTGAGAAACCGTTGTTTGGCGCATTGGCCATCGTCATATCCATTTACTTGACGTGCCGGGTTTCAAATCCAAGACTAGGCTGTATTGTATTTCATTTCGTCCAAATGCCGATGTTAAAAAATCATAAAATCAATCTTTTCTTAGATATGTATATATGAATTTACGTGTATATGTATGAATGTATGTACATGAGAGAAAGCGTTGGTTGGCGCATTGGTCATCGTTGTAGCCATTTACTTGACGTGCCGAGTTCAAATCCAAGACTAGGCTGTATTGTATTTCATTTCGTCCAAATGCCGATGTTAAAAATAAAATCAATCTTTTCTTAGATATGTATACATGTATATATGAATTTACGTGTATATGTATGAATGTATGTATACATGGGGGAAAGCGTTGGTTGGCGCATTGGTCATCGTTGTAGCCATTTACTTGACGTGCCGAGTTCAAATCCAAGACTAGGCTGTATTGTATTTCATTTCGTCCAAATGCCGATGTTAAAATCATAAAATCAATCTTTTCTTAGATATGTATACATGTATATATGAATTTACGTGTATATGTATGAATGTATGTATACATGGGGGAAAGCGTTGGTTGGCGCATTGGTCATCGTTGTAGCCATTTACTTGACGTGCCGGGTTCAAATCCAAGACTAGGCTGTATTGTATTTCATTTCGTCCAAATGCCGATGTTAAAATCATAAAATCAATCTTTTCTTAGATATGTATACATGTATATATGAATTTACTTGTATATGTATGTATGTATGTACATGGGGGAAAGCGTTGGTTGGCGCATTGGTCATCGTTGTAGCCATTTACTTGACGTGCCGGGTTCAAATCCAAGACTAGGCTGTATTGTATTTCATTTCGTCTAAATGCCGATGTTAAAATCATAAAATCAATCTTTTCTTAGATATGTATACATGTATATATGAATTTACGTGTATATGTATGTATGTATGTATACATGGGGGAAAGCGTTGGTTGGCGCATTGGTCATCGTTGTAGCCATTTACTTGACGTGCCGGGTTCAAATCCAAGACTAGGCTGTATTGTATTTCATTTCGTCTAAATGCCGATGTTAAAATCATAAAATCAATCTTTTCTTAGATATGTATACATGTATATATGAATTTACGTGTATATGTATGTATGTATGTATACATGGGGGAAAGCGTTGGTTGGCGCATTGGTCATCGTTGTAGCCACTTACTTGACATGCCGAGTTCAAATCCAAGACTAGGCTGTATGCGTTTAATTTTGTACCAATATCATTGTGGAAATAATGAAATATATATTTTCTTAACAGCTCCACAGCTATGTATATACGTATATACATATGTATGTATACATGCAAGAGAACGCTGATAAGCGCATTGGCTATCGTCGTAACTATTTACTTGACGTGCTGAGTTCAAATCTAAGACTAGGCTGTATGCATTTCATTTCGCTCTAATGCCATTAAGAAAATCATAAAATCAATATTCCCCCTCTCTCTCTCTCTCTCTCTCTCTCTCTCTCTCTCTATATATATAATATATATATATATATATATATATATATATTATATATTCTGAGATAACATTTTTTATCACCTTCCACATACCAACAAAAGCCCTGAAGATGATCTAATTAATAGATCGAAACACTGCAGCGTCGGCAAATAAACTCACCACTTAACTCATTTAAACCTGTGTTTTTTCAATTTTTTATTATACTACACACACACACACACACACACACACATATATATATATATATATATATATATTATATATATATATGAGAGAGAGAGAGAGAGAGAGGGACTGCTTGGTGCAAGGGCCAGCATCGTAGCCATTTCTTCTACGAGCCGAGTTCGAATCCAGGACTTGGCTGTATGCGTTTCATTTCACACTATTGCTATTGGGAAAATCCTAAAATCAATCTTCCCTTAACAGCTAAGTGTATATATACAAGGTGTGTCATAAAAGTATCGAGATTGAGGCTGTATTTACCTATATAGAAATGAACAATTAATGGAACGTTAATTTTTTTTCAGAATTCAAAGTGTGTCAAAAAGTACAAAAATCTCGATACTTTTTTGACACCTTGTATATGTACATGTAAATGTATAGATATCTGTGGGAAAGCGCTGTTTAGTGCATTGTCCATCAACGTAGCCATTTACTTGACGTTCCGAATACAGACTCTCTCTCTCTCTCTCTACACAACATGTGGTCGATTCAGTGGGGGTTTGGAGTATGCGTTTCATTTTATACTGATACCATTAGGAAAATCATGAAATCAATATTTTCTTAACGCCCTCCCCTCAGCTATGTATGTATATACGTTTACATGTGTGTATGTATATAAGAAAGCACTGCTTAGTGCAATGGCCACCGTTGTAGACATCTTTTTATGAACCGAGTTCAAATCCAGGACTAGGCTATATGCGTTTCATTTCGCACTAATGTCATAGGAAAAGTAATAAAATCAATCTCTTCAACCAGCCCCCACAGCTATGAAGGCGCACGTCGTGCAACAGTTATCACCGTAGGAAATGGACACAGTGACCAGGGTTCAAATCTTGGACGAGGATATTTACATTTCACAAAGCACTAATACCCTTATATAAGGATATGTATCCAATGAACCGTTCTCCCTCCAACTATGGGTAAATAGTAGAACAGGCTGCGCTGTTTAACCTTGGTTAGGCAACAGGTCTCGGAGAAGGAATTCAAACCTGTTAAACGCCGCGTAAGAAACTGAAGTTGTGATAATTCAATATATATATATATATATATATATATATATATATATATATATTGAATTATCTTATACATGTACATCAAGCTCTCCTGACTCAGCAGACCGAAGTATCCGCATTTCAAATGTTTTCAATGTGTATGTGTGTGTATGTTGTCTGTATGTATAAACTCACATACACACACATTTACGTTCAGATTAATGACGTGTCATCTCGCCAGAGAATTCAAATCTCTCTCTCTCTCTCTCTCTCTCTCTCTCTCTCTCTCTCTCTCTCTCTCTCTCTCTCTCTCTCTCTCTGAATTCTCTACACAACATGTGGTCGATTCAGTGGTTCAGGGTTTGAAGTTTCGATCCCACGAGAAGGGACCTTAACGGCTCAATTACACATAATCAAAATCATCTATTTGAAGGAAGGTTTTGTTTTCGCCTCGAAGGACTTCACTATATATATATATATATATATATATATTATATATATATATATATATATATATATATATATATATATATATATACTAACATTGAAATACCCATCTGTGGCAGGACCTTCAAAATAAACAAACAACTGAAATTCCTAACTCTTAGGCTTTGGTTATGTTTTTTGTTTGTTTGTTTGTTTTTTTAATTTTTTTTTTTTTTAGACCCCTTGCTTCTAGAGAGTCCATGTTTGCGCATACCAAGAAAGAAGCCACTTCATAAATTCCAATTAAGTTTGCCCTACAAAATGATGGATGGGCTGAGTCTAAATGTCCTGGGACACACCGTGGTCCTTCCCGCTGAGGAAAAAAGTGGATGATATTTCTTTTGAAAGGGACACATGCGGATTTCTAATGTGACCCATCTCCCGCTCCCTTTCTAACCCCTAGTGACCGGTGACCGGTGCACAGGTTATCCACTGACTGGCCCTTTCTCGTTTTCTTTAGTTTTTATAACAAAAGGCTAGTAGCTCTGGCCATAAATTGCATCACTATTTAAAAAGTCTAGTTTGTGGCTGCTCAGAGGAAGAATCGATACCATCCAGGCCACTGCACTGCTAAAACCAGCAAGGATTCTTAGAATTGTGCACGGGAGATTTGCTGTCCCTCAGGCTCCAGTGAAAGACCATCAGATAAAACTAGAGTGAAAAACTCGTAATGAGTAAACTAATAATAATACTGGTGTTCCTACAAAATACGACCGTTATCATCTTGCAACACGCTATAGTTAAAATGAGACTGTCTAAATGAGTGACGTCACCTCAGCTAAAAGGACATGCTACACAGGAAACAAAAAAAGGATATGCTACACAGGAAAAATATAATAAGAAAGAAAATGGGGAAAGATTGAAAGAGGGGATGAATGCGCAGAAGTGATAATGCTAATCTGTTTCAATCGAACATAATGAAAAGAAGGAAAGAAAGAAAAAAAGACTGAGAGAGTTAAATCAAGATTATGATACTTTTTACATATTGAACTATTTTGTAATAGTTCTCAAGTAAACATATCAGGTGTTTTAATGATGAGGTTGTCATACGATAATATATCCACAGGTTCCGCAAAGGTCGTACTAATTGTAATTAGTTCCCTTGGAACCGTCCCAAAGCTCTGGACAAGAATTTAGGTGAATTCGAAATCAGAGGAAGAATCGTGACTATCCAAACTACAACACTGTTGGGATCAGCTAGAATACTCAGAGGAGTCCTGGAGACCCGAGGAGACTTGCTGTCATTCAGCCTCCAGTGAACCACCGGTTAGAACTGGTGTGAAAACTTAATAATAATAATAATCGGGGTGATTACACACAAGAAGACCTGGACATGGCTAAGATAAGGAAATTTCAAGAGAGATACTGTACCTCGTTTAATAGCTAGACAAATTAATGACCAATTATATGAAAGCGACAATAGATAATACGAAATAGAATAGCAAATGTAGGTCGTGTGTAGACAGATATAAAACGGCTAATCACACAATAAGCGAATGAAGCAAACTAGCACAAAAATGAGTACACGACTAGCCATGTCTTGATGATCCACTGGGAACTGTGCAAGAAAAGTAAATCTAACCATACCACCAAATAGTATATGCATAAACTGGAGATGAGTAGAAGAAAAAATACCATCCAGACCACAATACTGTTAACATCAACTAGTGAAACTGTGAAGAGAACTACTGACTTGGGGAGAATTGTGACACTCAACCTTCAGTATGGTATGTTACTTCTGAAGGCTGGATGGTCTAAAAGTTTTTAACTTTGACGCTTTTGTTCCAGGTCACCACGCCACCGAGTGCCAAACGGAAGAACTGTGACAAGTAACAAATATGATCCCCCACTGTAGAAACAATACAACACACCGTTGCAGTGGGATTCCAACTAGTTGGTAGCCAGAGGAAAGTGGGCCGTAACTTAAATACAGACCCAACAGTTCCAAGGGCATGGTGCAGAATGGTAAACGTTTATCTATCACCATCAGCCAATAAGAACTCAGGAAATGAGATCACCCTGATGCAACTATGGACTAATCCAGAGTACTATAAGTACCAATGGGCCTAAGCACAATTTGTTTTTAGACCGACTTAGTGATTTCTAATATGGGCACAGCGAACGACTTTATCCATAATATATTTTCAATACTCTCTTATTGTAGAAGCAATAAAACACACCGTTCCAATGGGATTCCAACTAGCGTCCAGTTGGTAGACAAGAGGAATGTGGGCTGTAACTCAAATACAGACCCCAACAGTCCCAAGGGCATAGTGCAGAATGGTGGACATTTATCTATCACCATGTCCACACTGAAACCATCAGCCAATCAGAACTCAGGGAATGAGATCACCCTGATGCAACTATGGACTAATCCAGAGTACTATAAGTACCAATGGGCCTAAGCACAAATTGTTTTTGGGACTGAGTTAGTGATTGCTACTCAACTCAGTAGGACACTAACTCTCTGAATTCAACATCCACGCTGTTTTGTAACTCAGAATCCATCTTCGCAAAAAATTCCTGAAAAAGAATTCTACAAGAATTAACGAGTTCATGTATGAGAAGAATTTTGTTGCTGGTTTGCTTTCCATGGGAGACGAGATGATTAAAAAAAGAATGGCAAACACATTCCCAAAAGCTTCATCTTACAACACAAAAGAAAAAAAATTTGTGTTTTTTTAAACAAATAAACATTGAATTAGAAAATACAAATGTTCTATTATAAGTTTCTTTCTTATCTACTGTAATTATCTTTTGTAAGTGTGAATTGCTTTGATAACATGTCTGTATGAGAATGTATAACATAGAATTACGTTGTATATATATATATATATATATATATATATTATATATATATATATATATATATCTGTCGGAGGGAAATCGTTAGTATACATCGCTGATGAGACTTAAAAAAGTTGAAACAGCGGTCCTTTGTCGAGATTCACTTGTCATGATTATTTTCTATAATAATCGAATTTTATGCGATATACGCATTGTAATTGCACAGTTTCTAAGCAACTGTTGAAATGTATTTACAGTTAGCTGGAAATGGTGAGGGAAGAAAAAGAAAAACACTGGGACGCATGTATACGATTTTACAGCGTCACTTCAGATTTTTGTGTGTCAGGGACGCAGGACGCGTACCTATCAGCATCTCTGTACTTTTTTTTTCACCCGCCGTTTTGAAATTTCCAACTTCCTCCTGTTCGTTCTAAATTAGCATTGCCAATAAAATATCTAAATTAATCATGGTGGCACGTTGCCATTACGTCAACAGATTTTGGGGATGAAATTTCTTGGCTTTATTTATAGATTATCATTAGAACATGTTTAAAATTTACGTAGCAAAAACGGCATATGTTTATGAATGAATAAATCTGACAGTGTAAGGGTCGTTACTGAATAAATTGATTAATTTCCCAACCCCTCCCGCTTCCCTCAAAAAGATTTCTGTTTATAAACGTACTGAGAGGCAAATGGTTATGTCTATAGGCCACAGACTGAATGTCTGAATACTTGTAATATCCAACTAGTATCGTACTAAAATTACACTTACAC
>CM042163.1:39049198-39064198 GCA_023376005.1 Doryteuthis pealeii
TCTCTAGTGGCGGAGATTGCGGTATGCACTGCTGATGAGACCAAAGGAGGTCGAAACAGCTGTCCAGTGCTCCGGATGTCGCAAATGGTGTTTGCCGAGTTGTCTGGTCGTGGTAATATGATTCAAAAATTATCAAATATATATATATATATATATATATATATATATAAAAGGTGCAGTCGGTGCTGCAATAAAGGCCCCAATTTTGATCGAAATGAATTTATTATGGAATTACGGTGTTGAGTTTTTCCTTCCTTTCTAAGATATATATATATATATATATATATGAGGAAAAATGAGTAAAGAAAAGAAATGTAGATGGATAAAAATGAATGTTATCGATATCACTTTTAATCGATATCACTTACACATGTGTTTCGGTCTGTTTATCAAAATATATACGGATTTACGTTATTATTATTATTAAAATAATCAGATGGAGTTGAAATGATGCTGATGATAATAATAATAGGAAAAATGCATAAAATGTTCCGTACACAGATTTTGCCGACCTTCATCAGAGTAGTATATATATATATAATATATATATATATATATATATATATATATATGGATTCACATAGAAGCGTTTTTTTGTAGAAACCATTGCTCTAAATGCAGCAGTGTACGTAAACAAAAATACCCACCAAGTTGCCCACTTCATGGATTCACAAACTTGTAAACCAATACAACTCAAGTTCTCTCAAACTTCGAGCCATTCAACTCTAAATCCATGTTTAATAATTGATTATTAGAACATTTATTCCCTTGCCCGAGTTACCAACAGAGGGGAAAAGCCTTCGACCAATTCCATTAAGTCTTGTCTTCTAATTCCAGTCATCTGTTTAGCCAGCAGCAAGAGTAAGCTCATTAGTTTCAATGCATTGTCTGTCAAATTCTTGCTTGACCAGGCAGCTATAACGGTAAGTTATCATCAATGTTCTGACGTGGTCTGCGAGAAATCGGGAGAGACCCTTGAATGTTCATTTTGGGCAGCAAGTTTCAAATCTTCCATTATCTAAAGACATTAACGAAGGATTTAAGTAACGATAATTATAATAATGTAATTAATAATGACGAGCCAGTGACATCTTGTCCAAGCTTACGAGAAAATAGGAAAACCTTTTGTTCTGTCCGTATTATATCTTATTCTTCTAAGATGTTTGAGTTATGGGGTCTCTACTCATCCCTCAGTTCTGTTACTGTTATATACCCAGTTCTTCTGCTGGGTATATATATTTACCAACCCCTCCGCACGAGCAGGATGTGACATAAGGTCAATTTCTTAAGCGGAGATCAACAGGTTTGAATTCAGAGTTTTCTTTCTCCTAGACCGGTTGCATATCCAAGGCTAAAGAGCCCAGTCTGTCCTACTATTTTTCCATAGCTGGAGGGAGAACTGGATTCATACCTTTCCCAAGGGTATTAGCACTAAGTGAAATGCAATTACCACATCCAGGATTTGAACTCGGGGCTACGAGTCCATTTCCCATGACTTTAACCATTACACCACGCGCTTCCCTTCTGCTGGGTATATATGTTATATACCTGTTCAATATATCAGGTATATAAATGGTGTGTGTGTGTGTGTGTGTGTGTGAGAGAGAGAGAGAGAGAGAGAGAGAGAGAGAGAGAGAGAGAGAGAGAGAGAGAGAGAGAGAGAATTTTAATTTCAACAACATTGAATTCCAAAAACTATCTCTACATTAACCAAAACAACACTAATTATCAATACACAACATTATCCTCTTAAAGAACATACTGAATATATCTCCTCTAAAGGGGGCAAGTCACGCCTCCCTTTAATAAAGGGGTGTCCTGCGTAGGATACTAAATAACATCTGATGGTGTGGCTCCTATTCTGGAGATCGGAGTAATGCTTAGTATCCCTTCATTGCTATTACTCCTAGGTCTACTTTGACCTTGAGTGGTAGTATCTATTAGCGTCCCATCTATGCCGCCCTATCGGTTGGGGCGTTAGAATGCACCGACTGCACCTCTGCAGAGGGTAAGACTCCCTCAATGGGGCCACCTGTTGGCTGTGGGTGGTGACCCGTGGTGATCCGTGATGCTTAGGGATAGAATCCAAGTGGTTGAGCAGTCCATGACTTGCAATACTCCACTTTGGCTTTTTCTGGGGCTAGACGGGTGGTCGGAGAGGCCCCCCTCCGATCAATCGGTTAGTCACGTCAAGCCCTAGCACCTATATGATTGCACCAACCCTATTGCCATAATAGCAAGCCCCAACCCCTTTTTATCATATGGGTGCTAGAAGGCGGTGGCCGAGGGTCCTAGGAATGACGTTAAACTCTATCTGATGGTGTGGTTCCAGTTTTGGAGGTTTGGGGAATGTGGAGCACCCCTTCATCACCATTGCTCCCTGGTCCACTCTGACTCGGAGTGGTAGTTCTTGTTAGGGTCCCATCTATGGGATAAGTAGAAAAATGTATTTATAAAAACATTGAATATCCATTAAGAATTGATTTATTTCAAAACTTTATCAGCATTAAATGACCCGCTGAGGTTGATATGCCGTAAAACAAAACAAACCAAGCCTATCTATGGGTCACCTAGATCTGTTTGAGAATTATTTGTGTTTGATTTTTTTATTAATGGGTTGTGGGTTGGGTGTTCCATCATGGTGGAATGGTTAGCAAGCTGATCTCTCAGATCTATTGAATAGCGAGTTCGATTCTTGCTGGATGCCCCATATTGCAACTTTGTGTTGCATTCTACCTGTGGCAAATGCATTGATGTTTTTTTAACATCTCTTCGAGAAGAGTTGTGATGGTGCACGAGCTGATTTGAATGGTTGATTTTGATTGGCTTTTAATATTTTCCAAACATGTGTCATTAGTGAAAGAGAAAAAAATCCGTATGTTCTGTCTTCTTTTCATTTGAACTTTACTTGGGCAAACTAGAAACCTTAAAACTGAACGGAGTTAAATAAACAAATTCCTATGTAAAAAGAAATCTTATTAACATGATTTGTTTTTTTTTTAAAGAAAGATTTATTTTCAAATTGGAATCTAAAATTAGAATAAAAATATCTGAGTTGAATGATTAAAAAAATGTTTGAAGTAAATGGAGAAATACTTTAAATAGTACAGATCTGTTATAATTGGTATGGAAGATATTGCTGGAAAGAATATATATATATATATATATATATATATATATATGCTTGTGTGTGTGTGTAAGCTTGTGTGTGTGTGTGTGTGTGTGTGTAAGCTTGTGTGTGTGTGTGTGTGTGTGTGTGTGTGTGGAAGCTGTGTGTGTGTGTGTGTGTGTGGAAGCTTGTAGGTGTGTGCGTGTGTGTGTGTGTGGAAGCTTGTAGGTGTGTGTGTGTGTGTGTGGAAGCTTGTAGGTGTGTGTGTGTGTGTGTGTGTGTGTAAGCTTGTAGGTGTGTGTGTGTGTGTGTGTGTGTGGAAGATTGTATATATGTGTGTGTGTATGTGTAACCTTGTATTTATGTGTGTAAGCTTGTATATGTGTGTGTGTATATAAGCTTGTGCGTGGAAGCTTGTATATATGTGTGTGTGTATATATATAAGCTTGTGTGTGTGTGTGTGGATAAGCTTATATTTGTGTGTGTGTGTGGAAGCTTGTGTGTGTGTGTAAGCTTGTGTGTGTGTGTGTATGTGTGTGTGTGCGTGTATGTAAATTTTGATTCATACATAGTTTTATTCAGATTTTATGTAAATGGTAATATGCAAATTTACCTGTTTTTACATAGAAAATAGATTAATTTCTAGAATAATAATGGCCAATCTCTGTACTTTTACGACATAAGCAATTAAGAAATAATACTTCCTATCCTGGAACAAAATTCGTCTCACACAGTTTTTATCCAGGGCACAAAAGCAAAGTTAAAAGCAAATAATGTCTATTTTCTATACTTTGACAATTTGGTGACTTGCATAGTGTCATGATTAGCAAGCTGGATTAGCAGACCATAGTTAGTGGGTTTGACTTACAATGGGCACCCCATATTTCTGGCCTTGTGCCACATCTAAGCTTAGTAAATAACAATATATATATATATATATATATATATATATATATATATATATATAGAGAGAGAGAGAGAGAGAGAGAGAGAGAGAGAGACAATTATATCATCACAGCCTTCATACATTCCCACGTGCACGCGCATGACATCACACACATACGCTCAGACAAAAATACGCACACACGCGCGTGGACACAATCATATCATCACAGCCTTCACGCATTTTTACGCGCACGCGCATGACAGCATACGCACACATACGCAGAAACAAAAATACGCACACGTATAAACAAAAAGAACATTCCACATCACGTAAACACGCAAACACGCAATTCGAGAATACAGTTACAAAAACGCACACATTCGACTATTTACACCATTTCTGTCATTTAAAAAAAAACATTTCGTTTACCTGATGAATGCTTTTAGCAGGAAACCATTGGTAGTAATATCGTTCCCAAATAGATGAATAAAAGCTAAAACTTTTATTTGTCACTTCATTCAACTATATATATATATATATATATATTTACCAACCCCTCCACATGAGTAGGATGTGATACAAGGTTAATTTCTGAAGCTTAGTTGTACAGGTTTGAATTCAGTTTTCCTTCTCCAAGACTGGTTACCTAGTCAAGGTTAAAGAGCCCAATCTGCCCTACAATTTACTCATAGCTGGAGGAAGGGTAGTTGATTTCATACCTTTCCCAAAGGTATTAGTGCTATGTGAAATGCAAACAGCCTCATCCAGTATTTGAACTCAGATCGACGAGTCCATTTCCTATAACTCTAACCAATACACCACACACCTCCATCATGGTAAATAACAATATAAGAAATTATTAGATGGCTTCTTTATTATAATCTTTATCTTATCTTCTTGTAAACTGGATTAACAGATCATAGTTAATGAGGTTGATTCACACTGGGCACCCCATATTTCTGGCCTTGTGCCACGTCTAAGCTAAGCTTAGTAAATCACAATATAAGCAATTATTAGATAGCTTCTTTATTATAATCTTTATCTTTTCTTTGTAAACTTCTCTTGGTCTGGGTTGTACTTGGGCAAAATTTAGAGTTTTTTTTAAATTATAAAACTAACCCCTAACCCTAATCCCTAACCCTAACCCCCAACTAACAACCGGATTTTGACGGTGTAAATGAGAAAAGTGTCCTTGTGAGTTGAGATCATGGAAGGGGTGCCTAAAGGTCATATGGTCCAAAAACTCATTAGTTGGGGTACTCATGAATCTGTATTGTGAGTACATTTAAAAATTTACAAATGAATCAAATTTGGGCATTAAATAACCCATAAGGAGTTGATATCCTGTTAAAGCCATTCTGAAATTCATTTTTTCTTTCTTTTTTTCCCTATATCAGTCTCTCCTCCATTCTTTTTTCTTTATTTTAGGCTCATTTTTTCTTTAATAAAAATAGATTCTTAATTTGATCGTGACAGCCCCAGAGTGCTAAAACAAACTAAAGAAAGAGATAGGGCCTGGAATAAAATTCAGAAAAGGGTGGCTTCTGGGTAAGATAGGTTGAGGTTACTCGGAGGGATTTAGCAGGGGACTGAAATTAAGGAAAACATGGCAGCTGATGCAACATACTTTAAACAAAGAAAACTTCTGTGAAGATGTGATTATAATATATATAATATATATATATATATATATATATATATATATTTATTTATTTATGGGCATGCAAATGATAGGATGTACTATAGACAAAATCGTTTTGCAGCAATGGACAGAGATAATGGAAAGAAAACTAGTGTAATTTGTTAGTATGTATATATATGCATGTATATATATATGTACAAATATGTATGTATGTATATATATGTATACATATGTATATATATGCATGTATGTATATATATATACACACATTCATACATATGTATATACACTCACACTCACACACACACACACATATATATATATATATATATATATATATATATATTATAATGGTATAGACAGGAATAACCAACTTGAGTTTCACCATAAGGATCTTCAGGGTTAAATTCACTGAATTAATCAAGATTTTGATTAATTACAGCGGATTGCACGCGTGTAACCATCATAGCCACAAAATACATGCGTGCAATCAGCTGTAATTAATCAATACCTTGATTAATTCAGTGTATCTAACCCTGAAGATCCTTATGGTGATACTCGAGTAGGTTATTTCTGTGTACCATTATAATAATAAATTTGCTCTACTTACGTATTGAGGACTTTATATTTGTTATATCGCTGTCTTATCATTGTGAAACTTGCATCAACTAACCATTGTGACTAATTTCACCGGTAAGTCACCATTTTCATATAAAATCATATATATATATATATATATATCCGCCTTGTTGGTTAGGGCAGACGAATACACCGACTGCACCTCTGCAGAGGTAAAAAAATCCCCCCAACAGGGCAATCTGGTCGCCCTGGGTAGTGTCCCAGGATGCTTACAGACGGATTCTTGGTGGCTGTGCATTCTATGACATGCAACACTCCACTTTGGCCTATGCTTAGGTTAGGCGAGTGGTCAAAGAAGCCAATCAATCGGCTGGTCATGTCAAGCCCTAGCACCTATATGATTGTATGGCAACCCTTTTTATCATATATGTAATAGAAAGTGGTAACTGAGGATCATAGTTCCCTGGGTAAAATGTTAAACTGCATCTAGTGATAAAGTTCCAATTCTGAAGCTCTTGGAAATATGGAGTACCCCTTCATTGTCATTTCTCCCAAGATCTGTCGTACCCAGGGTGGTAGTACCTGTTAGGATCCCATCTATGGATTAAAGACAGAAAAATGAGTTTAAAAAAATGTGTTTTAAAAAAATTGGGTTAAAAAAGAATTGAGTACCCATCAAGAAGAAATAAAACAAAACATCTTTGGCATAAAATAACCCAACAAGGGTTGACATGCTGTAAATCCAACCAACTAAACAACCAACAAAGATGCACAGACACACACACACACACACATACATATTATACGACTCACATCGCTATCTCCACCAAACCCAGCGTCTAGTAGAGACAGGCGACCCCCTTACCCCCCCCCCAATTCCACTCGATGACCCCACAAACACAATCACCATCGCAACACCACATACAAAAAAAAGAAAATCCTACCACTATACTAAACATTTATAGCAGGTCATCAGCAGCTGATGACCCCACCTCCCAATCACGACCACAAGACACTCGTCAGTAAGAGAACTGTATCCTTCAATACAAGTCCGTGTCCTAAAGAAGGTCTGATAGATGGAAACATTATAACGTCGACATCAGTGCCTATAATAAACATCCCTCCAGTACAACATCCTGAGTTTGTCTACTTTTCTCTATGTACAGTCGGATTTACTTCCTCTTTTCACACCCATATATATATATATATATATATATATATATATATATATATATATATATATTAATATATATGTATATATATCATATGCGACTATATATATTTGTTTTGGGGAATCAATAAGTCCATAGCTTGATGCAGTATTTGAATTTTATCCTTTAGTTTTCACTGTTTGTTATTGTTTGATACATGTGATCTGTGGTGAAACCTTGGGATAAGTGCTAGACACGAAGGGTATTATGTTGAAAAATAAATATTTGTCCAAATTAAATGATTTTTCATCATCAGCCTGTGGAGCTATTAGTGTAACTACATATTTAAAATAAACAATGTAAATGTATGAGTTCCAGTTATATATATATATATATATATATATATATATATATCCTATTACTGTGCATATATTCTATTACTTCCAATCCTGTATATATACATATATATACACTACTACTTTTAACTATACATATGCTACAATTACATCTACTTGTAACAAAATATATGTATATTACTACTTCTACTTATATATACTTATATATACGTATATATATCTTTATATATATATATATATATATATATATATATATATATATATATATAGAGAGAGAGAGAGAGAGAGATACATACATACATATATATATATATATATATATATATATACATATATATATATATACACTACTTCTATTCTATGTGTATATATATATATATATATATATATATTTGTGTTTGAACAAACAACTCATTTAAAAATGTAATATATATTTATATATATACACTCACACGTATATATATATATATATATATATATATATATATATATATATATATATATATACACACACACACATATATATATAGTACATATATATACACACACATATATATATAGTACATATATATATACATACACACATATATATATGCACACATCTACACACACACATATATATAGTACATATATATATATACACACACACACACACATATATATATATATATATATATATATATATATATATATATATATGTACACATTTACACAGAAACATGTATATGCTCACATGCACATACTTAGATGGATTTTACAAATATTTAAACAGGTATTTTAGGAGGATGTATGCATCAGTGTTATCAGTCATGCACACACACACATATATATACATATATATATATGTGTGTGTGTGTGTGTGTGTGTGTGTGCATGACTGATAACTGATATATATATATATATATGTATATATATATATATATATATATATATATATATATATATATCAGTTATGTACAGACATATATATATATATATATATATATATATATATATTATGTATAAATATATATATAATGTACAGACGCATATGTATATATATATATATATTGCAAATGTTGATGAAAAGGCTTGCTTTCAATTATCTCCATGTATAGAATTTAAAAAAAGTAAAAACGATAAAGATAAAAATGAGCAAAAACCGAAGGAAAGCGAGAGAATAAAAAAAAAATACAACCACAGAAAATAAACAAAAAATAAATAAAAACCCAAGAAAAAACGAAAAAAAAAAACAACCTTAGCAAGAAGCACAAATCATGTAATAATTGGATTGGTATTTCAGCACCAAAGTCATGAAATGTTTGATGTTGGACCGACACCATTGCGCGGGCCTGCAAGAAATTCTCAGTCCATACTTCCTCCATCTCTTCACCCTTCTCCATCTCCCAACTGAACTCCAACAGTTACCCCCTCCCCCTCTATCCTTCCTGTGACCCCTCACCCTAACAATATTAAAGTTCCCGACCAAATTCCAATGCATGTGACAGCCTGCCATTCTTTAATAGCGCCGCCTTTTTCACTTGGTTAATCTTAAAGAATTATCTGTTAGATATTAGCTGTCCATATAAATCTGTTTATTTGATGGCTACGTACCAACATCCATATTTTGATACTTATCATTGGCTTAAATTAGATTATTTTTTATTTTACAAAGAAAAGAATTACTTATCTAAACATATACTGCACTTTCGCCATCATCATGATGTCGTGTTAACAGCACGGATATCCATGAATATATCTCACCAGCCGTCCCTATCATTCATTTCCCCTGTGCAGCATCCAGTAACTATCTCCACCCTGTCGGCTGGAGCGTTAGAATGCACCGACTGCACCTCTGCAGAGGGGTAAGACTCTCCCAATGGGGCCACCTGTTGGCCGTGGGTGGCGACCCGTGATGCTTAAGGATAGAGCCCAGGTGGATGAACAGTTCATGACTTGCAATACTCCACTTTGGCCCTATCTTGGGCTAGACGGACGGTCGGAGAGGCCTCCTCCGATCAATCGGCTGGTCACATTTAGCCCTAACACCTATATGATTTTCCCAACCCTATTGCCCTTATGGCAAGCACCAACCCCTTTTTATCATATGGGTGCTAGAAGGCGGTGGCTGAGGGTCTACATGTCCTGGGAATGACGTTAAACTCTAACTGATGGTGAGGTTTAGCTCAGTTAACACAGCGTCCACCTGGGAACCACATTGTTTCTGGTTCAATACAAACCCTCGCCAACTCAGCATATGAGTAACACGGGGATCTGAGCAGTAAAGTGAGGAGCTGATGGTATGTGTGGGGCTAAACCTCAGATGCTAAAAAAACAATCTCATTGGTCTAGCACTATTGAAAATGGGATAGACTCCCTCGTTGTCTTGTTGATACCGACTTTAGACCACCCTGATGACTAAATATATATATATTATTGTTTATATTTTTTAAGGCAATTACAATGCATAAATCGTATAAAATTCGATAATTATCGAAAATAATCATGACAAGTAAACTCGGCAAATAACGAGCGCGACGTGGAACACCGTATAGCTGTTTCAACTTTATTAAGTCTCATCAGCAGTGTATACCTACGATTTCCCTCCGACAGAAATCGAAACCGGCAACCCAGCATGCAGAATCAGAGATTCTACCCCTGGGCCACCAGCCTGTGGCACACGAAACAGGCCGAATTAGCCATATATAAAGATTGTGGAACGTTACATCATCATTTTTTCTCAATTTTTGCGCGCAGGTCCATGCAGGTCACGCGCAAATCGCACGCAAATATTGAAAAGAATAACATAGCGTTCAACCGTTATTAAACAACCATAACAGAAAAATTACAGAAACACGCACAACCTATGTATATATATATGTGTATATGTGTATATATATATATGTATATCAATATATGTATTGATCAAAGCCTGAAGAAGATACCAGAATATCTGAAACACGTGTTGCGTATGTGAAATAAAAAGAATAAAACATTTTTTCTGAGAACGATACATTTTGCGGACCTTCTTCGTTTTTTATAAAATATTACATTTTTTCCCGTTGGGACCAGAACAACATTTAATATATATATATATATATAATATATATATATATATTTAATCAGTAAAAATACGTTACCCCTCTGCAGAGGGTGCAGACAACGTATTATTCTAAACCTTGCTGTCAGAGCATGTGGCCGTGTTACTGGATAGGTAGATATTATTCTAATTCTGTTTACCCCTATCAGCTTGGAATTCTGAATGCCGCTAACTCAATACAAAGTGTCAGTAACTCATTTTAGCCTTGTTCTGTCCGTTTTTCCCAGACACATGTATCTTCCCACCACCAAATTACCTCGATGCTGCCATCATCAAATGATTCGGTGACAAATAGAGGAGGAGGGGGGGATCAGGTCATGCACGGTTGTGGATGGGGTTGGCGTAGGTATAGAGATGAAGATGAGTTTGTTGTATACAAAAAGGCTGCAATTTGCTTGGGGGTCTGCAAAGATTACTAAGTGTGGTAGAATTTTTATGCAACTGGTATATTTGAATTTTTTTTTTGCGGGGGCGTCTTAAAAGGCCATTAGAAACTATTTTTGGGGCTATTTTTTTTCTTCCAAATTTTTATCTATCAACCTTGATATATATTTACCAACCCCTCCGCACGAGTAGGATGTGACACAGGGTCAATTTCTTAAGCAGAGTTTAACAGGTTTGAATTCGGAGTTTTCCTTCTCCTAGACTGCTTACCTAGCCAAGTTTAAAGAACCCAGTCTGCCCTGCTATTTGCCCATAGCTATAGGGGAGAATTGGATTCATACCTTTCCCAATGGTATTAGCGCTATGTGAAATGCAAACAGCGTCGACCAGGATTTAAACTCTGGTTAATGAGTCCATTTCCTATGACTCTAACCATTACACCACCTGCCTCCATTAGAGTATAATATAGTGATTGGAGTTCATACGAACAATCTAGAATAGTCTCAGTCTTAATTAGTGATCATTCTTCACATATTGGTACATTTATTAATTATTTGTTGTGTTTTTGTAAAAAATGTAATGTGTAAAAATAGACATATTTCTTTCTTTCTTTCTTTCTTTCTTCTTACATATTGAACTATTTAGCAGTAGCTCTTAAGTAAACCTACTAAACGTTGTAATAAATAAATTATCATACTGTGGTATGTCCACAGGTCCTGCTAGTCAGATTAATTATAGCAACAGCAGTAAGCATTGGCAGCTGCTGCTTCCGAAAAACTTTTAGCGAAGCTGTCTAAAGGAATTGGCGAGTCTGCGAGAAACTTCTTTGAAGTAGATGCCATAAGATTTTGAGATTGATACATTCTTGGCCTTTCACACTTCATTATTCTCATCTCTCTGGGACAAGATAAGACAATGAGCATCTTGACAGATAGTCAAATGAACCCCCTACCGCCTGCTCTAAAGTGAAACATCACAGATGGACAGATCGAGTGATGGGTAGATCGACTGGTAGATAACACTCATTGGTTTCCTTGTGTTGTCACTGTTATTACCGATGCCGTCGTTAACACTGCAAGAATGACAACTAATAACACCAATGCTACTTGTACCGCTGCTTATTATGGGGCCTGGTGCTGCGATCAGTCGACCCCTTTTATGCCCACTTCCGTTTCTGTTGGTTTTAGGGAAATATGGAATCAATAAAATCTTGAATCTTTATGATCTGTGCTCTTCAGAAAGGAGAGCATAGGTGAAAAAAATGGAGGAAGTGGGAGATAAAAGGAGAGTTATTATGCAATGAGTTATGGTGGAATGGAAAGGAAGGAAAAATATGTGAGGAGAGATTGGGAGAAAAGAAAGAAAGGTAGAGAGAGAAAGAGAAAGAATGTAGGGAAAGAGAGAGAGAAAGGAATGTAGGGAAAGAGAGAGAGAAAGGAATGTAGGGAATTAGAGAGAGAAAGAAATGTAGGGAAAGAGAGAGAGAAAGGAATGTAAGGAAAGAGAGAGAAAGAAGTGTAGGGAAAGGAGAGAGAAAGAAATGATGGGAAAGAGAGAAAGAAATGTAGGGAAAGAGAGAAAGAAAGAATGTAGAGAAAGAGAGAGAGAGAAAGAAGTGTAGAGAAAAAGAGAGAAGAAGTGTAGAGAAAAAGAGAGAGAAGGAAATGTAGAGAAAAGAGAGAGAAAGGAATATAGAGAAAAACAGAAGAAATGTAGAGAAAAAGAGAGAGAAAGAAATGTAGGGAAAGAGAAAGAAAAAGAAATGTAGGGAAAGAGAAAGAAAGAAAGAGAAAGGTAGAGAGACAGAGAAATTCAAAGAAATTATACTTGGGTAAAAGAGATAGAGAGAGGGGACTAGAAAGAAATAGAAAGATAGGGAGAAAGAAAGGTAGGGATAGAGAGAAAACAAAGAAAAGTAGAGAGAGAGAGAGAGAAAGAGAGAGAGAGAGAGAGAGAAATGAGGGATAAGGAGAGAGAGAAAGATTGTGAGAAATAGAAAGTGAGGTTGTGAGAAAAAGAAAGGTAGGGAAAGATAAAGAGAAAGAAAGTGTGTGTGAGAGAGAGAGAGAGAGAGAGAGAGAGAGAGAGAGAGAGAGAAATGAGGGATAAGGAGAGAGAGAAAGATTGTGAGAAATAGAAAGTGAGGTTGTGAGAAAAAGAAAGGTAGGGAAAGATAAAGAGAAAGAAAGTGAAGAGAGAGAGAGAGAGAGAGAGAGAGAGAGAGGAGAGAAGAGAGAGAAATGAGGATAAGGAGAGAGAGAAAGATTGTGAGAAATAGAAAGTGAGGTTGTGAGAAAAAGAAAGGTAGGGAAAGATAAAGAGAAAGAAAGTGTGAGAGAGAGAGAAGAGAGAGAGAGAGAGAGAGAGAGAGAGAGAGAGAGAGAAATGAGGGATAAGGAGAGAGAGAAAGATTGTGAGAAATAGAAAGTGAGGTTGTGAGAAAAAAGAAAGGTAGGGAAAGATAAAGAGAAAGAAAGTGTGTGAGGAGAGAGAGAGAGAGAGGGGAGAGAGAGAGAGAGAAATGAGGGATAAAGGAGAGAGAGACAGATTGTGAGAAATAGAAAGTGAGGTTGTGAGAAAAAGAAAGGTAGTGATGGATAAAGAGAAAGAAAGTGAGAGAGAAGAGAGAGAGAGAGAGAGAGAGAGAGAGAGAAGAGAGAGAGAGAAAAGAAAGATAGGCAAAGAGAGAGAAGAAAGAAAGATAGCAAAGAGAGAGAGAAAGAAAGATAGACAAAGAGAGAAAGAACAAAAAAGCTAGAGAGAGAGAGAGAGAGAAAGAACAAAAAAGCTAGAGAAAGAGAGAGAAAGATAGGGAGACAGAGAAATAAAAGAAATTATACTAGGGTAAAAAAAAAGAGAGAGAAGACTAAAGAGAAAGAGAAAGAAAGAAGTAGAGAAAGAGAGAGAAGACAAAGAAATTGGAGAAAAAGAGATAAACAGTAAGAAGTGGGAGAGAAGAGAGAGAGAGAAAGAGAGAGAGAGAGAGAGAGAGAGAAATTGTGAGACACAGAAAGTAAGGTAGGTTGGTTGTTCGGTAGTTTTGTTTTATGGTATATCAACCCTTTTCAAGTCATTTAATGCTGCATCAACTCGTTTTTGATAAACAAATGACTCTGGTTGCTCACACAATACCTGCTGTTGCTTAAGTGATCAACTAATTAAGTATTGAACAGGCTAATCGCTGTTTAACAGAATGTAGTCTGGTGTCAATCTAGAACAACTTTTTTGGAGGGACAGGTGGTGAGAGATAGTCATAGGAAGCCCTGCTGTCAGCATGTCATAATGATGATGATGATGATGATGATGATAATGAGAAAGAGAAATAATACAATTATAGTTTCTTTGATTTCAAAGAGAATAAAGTGGCAGGGGTCGCACTGATGCATAAGCAATGCACTACTTGTGGCAATTAAGTAGCAATTTTAACTGTTTGTGTTAACAGAGATTAGATATCTGGTGTGGTGGTGGTGGTGATGGTGGTGCGGGGAGATGGGAATGAGAAGAAAGAAAGATAGATAGATAGATAGATATGAAGTAAATGAGATAGATAGATAGATAGAGATAGATAGATAGATAGATAGATAGATAGATAGATAGAGATAGATAGATAGATATGAAGATAGATAGATAGATAGATAATATGATAGATAGATAGGATAGATAGAAGATAGATAGATAGATAGATAGATAGATAGATAGATAGATATAGATATAGAGATAGATAGATAGATAGATAGATAGATAGATAGAAGATAGATAGAGATAGATAGATAGATAGATAGAGAGATAGATAGATAGATAGATAGATAGATAG
>CM042163.1:39069198-39091698 GCA_023376005.1 Doryteuthis pealeii
AAATGAAGGAAGTGAAGAAGAAAAATAGAAAAAAAAAAACAAGATGAGAAAAAAAAAATGAAAATGAATGAAAAAAATTAAATGAAGGAAAAGAAATTGAAAATAGGAAAAGCAGAAATAAAGATGAGAATAATTTAGAAATGAAAAAAAAAAAGAAACAAATAAAAAGAAGAAGAACAAAAATAAGAACAGTGAATGAAAAAAAAATGAGAAGAATAAAGAAGTGAAAGGAATCAAGAAAATAAATAGGAATGGTGAATGAAGATGAAATGAAGGAAATGAAGGAAAAACTTTGTAACCATCTTTTTTTATTTTAAATTTTCTAACCTATTTTCTTTAACATAATTATTGTAAATAATTTCTCATTTCTTTTATGCGAATTGCTTTTTGTTTTTGTGTTTTTATTGTTTTCTTTTCATTTTCTTCTTTCACTTTTCCTATTTTCTTCACTTCCTTCACTTTCTAATTTCTTTTTTTTTTCATTTCATCTTTCTTTTTCTCATCTTTCTTTTTCTCATCTCTATTTCCTCATTTCTTTTTTTTCTTACTTTCTTTCTTTTTTCTCAATTTTCATTCTAGGTTCTCTAATATTTATTTCCTTCCATCTTTCCTTCCATCTTTCCAGTTGAGACTGAAATTCTTTTTTTTCAGTTTTTTAAATTAATATCTAATTAAATCAATAACCACCACCTCCCCCTCTTCTTTCTCATCCCATTCCCTTTTTTTGATCCAGTAACTTTATCGATTCTTTTTAATAGTCTAAGCAGCACCCCGAAGCATTTAAATCAAGGTTAAAAATCATAAACTTTAACTTGTTTATATTATTTGGATTATTTGGACTATTGTCCTCATCTTTATTATGTTACTGCCGCCCAATCCTGGTCAAGGGTGACAGTAACATAGAATAACACTTGCACCTCATTATAGTTAACGGAATGAGAACAGTCTATCTCCATGGATTGAATTAAGGGTTCTGTTTGAAGTTCTGTGAATATAGGCATTGAGTTAATACAGTTCTAATTGACAGTCATCTCTGGGCTGAAGGTTCAATCCTGGCCAAGGGCGACAGTAACATAGAATAATTAACACAGCTTAACACTTGTACCCCATCATAGTTAATGGAATGAGAACAGTATACCTTTCTACTAAATTCACTACGTATTGAGCATTTTTATATTCTTTATAATCCTGACTTATTCAGTCAATATCCATATTAACTCAATATTCTATTCCCCAGTAAGTCATCTTCTTTATCATATATATATATATATATATATATATATATATGTATGTGTGTGTGTGTGTGTGTAAAATATGTTTTCTCATATTATCTTTTTTAATAAAAATTAAATGTAATAGGGAATTTATTTTTGAGATAGATTATTTAAAGTCGGTTGATTATAGAGGTTAATTAAATTTTGGATAATAAGCCGATTTATTCAATGAACAGTGGTAATTACTTATTTTGATTTTTAAAGAGCATTTTAAAAAAATAAAAGAGATTTGCTTTGGGTTAAGAATTATTAAGTGTAATAATAAATTACTTATCATACAAAATTCTGGAAGGAATATATTGTGCTTTTATTCATTTTTTCTTTTTTTTTTTTGCTAAGACATTTATTCATTATAAAAATCAATATCTGAAATGAATTATGATTTTATAACACATGCTCACCAACATATGTATATATACACACATATCTATCTATCTATCTATCTATCTATACTCACATTTATATCTATCTACTATATATCTCTCATATATATATATATATATATATATGTATTATGGAAAAGGTGACTTACCGGTGAATATGGTCACAATGGTTAGTTGATGCAAAATTCAGAAAGGTTAGACAGCGATATAACAAATAAAAAGTGCTCAATACGTTAGTAGAGCAAATTTATTGTAATACAGGTACAAGTGATAGCCTACTCGAGTTCCACCATAAGGATCTTCAGGGTTAAATCCACTGGATTAATCAAGATATTGATTAATTGCCATCGATTACACATGTAATTGACGGCAATTAATCAATTGATTAATCCAGTGGATTTAACCCTGAAGATCCTTATGGTGAAACTCGAGTAGGTTATCACTGGTACCTGTATTACAATATATATATATATATATATATATATATATATACGGTTGTTGTATATTGAAGTCAGTAAGTCTACTGTTGGTTTGAATAACAGCAGCTAACTAAGTACAACTGAAGCAGTGTCCAAGACAGTTGGTATATATAGAAATCAAGAATGATCCATCATGATTTGGGTTGTAGATCCAGTGAGAGAAAAGTAAATATTTTATGATAATGAAGATCCACAAAATGGTTTTGATTTTATGTAGTGAATTTTTTTTAAACAAATTTTAAACCATTTTGTGTACATTCTTTATTATATATATATATATATATATATATATATATATATGAAGTAGTTAAACAGTGTGTTTGAAATGGCGAAGGCCGACAATTTGTGGGAGATAATTTGCTTAATTACAGTCATACCTAATTTTGTTAATTAATTAATTATAATTAATTAACAAAATGAGTAATAGTACATACCAGTTTAAAATGAACGAGAAATTCTGGGGAAGCCAGCTAGTGTAGTGGTTAGAATGTCAGCCTGACAGGTAGGGTTCGAATCAAGCACAAAGCACTACCCTGTCTATGGCTCTGCTGATGAGGCCTAATAGACTGAAATGTACATGCAGAGATTGACTTTTTCTCGATTTGCTTGTGCTTTACATTTACACCGATATGCACGCCTAATTCATTTAATTATAATTAATTAATTAACAAAATTAGGTACGACTTTAATTAAGCACATAATCTCCCACATATATATAATATCAAATTTAGTATGCCAAAGAAAAATATTATTTATAAAAAAATAAACCTTTACTCCCAGGTACAACCTGACTCAGAGTGTTAGTACTTGTTTGGGTACCATCACTGTTTATAATATTAAAAAAAAGTAATTTGAAAAAAAGTTTTTTTAAATTGAGTTTTTAAAAAATTTGAATACCCATCAAGAATAATGAATAAAACAAAACTCAACAGGAGTTGACATGCCATAAAATCTAATCAACTAACCAGCCAACCTGTAAGGTCTTCTACATGGCATTTAGTATCCATGCACAGGTTTTTTGCAGGTCGGCCTAAATAAAAATGCACCTTGCAGTGTTTGATTATCCAACAGATTACGCCATCTGTTGTATCTGTTATACATGAAACAGAACCGAGTATGGCACTAACTATTCTCAAAGCGGGGGGGGGTAGGAGGTCTTTAAAGGAACGCAGCTCAAACTCACTTCGTTCTTAATTACCTAATTAGAGAAGATAATTAAAATCTCAGTATCAACTTGACACCAGTGGCAGGAAATTGGAGTACCTGATAAAATGATGAATTCAGGTGGCAAGGAAGGGGGGGGGGTAAGTTATGGAGTGGGGGGTTAGTGTGATGAGATGGTGATGTATTACATTAATTATTTAAACTGAGTATCCTCATCTTAATTGTTTAGATCACTACATTTCAAATAGCGTGTTTTCTACCCTTCCTCAAGTGTATCTTCGCAACTGTCAACTGAGGCTTTAGAATATGCAGACTGCACCTCTGCAATGGGGTAAGACCCAACCTACCCACCCTGCATAATAAGTGCCACCTTTTGGTTGTGATGCTTAAAGACGGATTCATGGTGGTTGAGCACTCTAAGACTTGCAACACTCCACTTTAGTCCTTACTTGGTTGAGAGGGGTGGTTGGAGAGGTTCCATTTGATCAATAGGCTGCTTATGTCAAACCCTAGCCTCTATATGATTGTCCTGACCATATTCCTCAATTGCTCTTAAGGCAAAACCCCTAACCCTTTTTATCATATATATGTTAGAAGCAGTGACTGAAGGTCTTTGTCTCCTGGGTATGATATTAAACTGCTTCTAAGGGCCGGGTTAGCTCAGTCGGTAGAGTGTTCGGATAGAAACTACAAGGTTCCTAGTTCGATACCGGTCCTCGCCAACTCAGCGTATGAGTAGCACAGGGATCTGTGTGGTAAAGTAAGGAACTGCTGGTAGGTGTGGCGCTCCACCTCAGATGCCAAAAACAATCTTCTTGGTCTAGCGCTATTGAAAAGGTGATAGACTCCCTCGCTGACTGGCTGATACCGACTTTAGGCCGCCCCGACGACTTTACTTTTACTTACTGGTGAGGTTCCAATTCTGAAGTTCTGGGGAGTATGGAGTACCCTTCATTTCCATTACTCCCAGGTCCACTCTGACCTGTTAGGGACCCATCTATGTGTTAGACAGGAATACTTGATATCATATAACTGTATGAAAAAAAAATGACTAAAAAATTTGAATGAGATGGTTCATACCTTTCCCAAGGGTATTAGTCCAAATGTATATGCAGTAGTGCAACTGGGGTTTGAACTTGCTTACAACAATGTACACTCCAGCACATTAGCCACAACACCACGGAAACTCTCCACCTCTCAAACTGGTTACGACATAATGAATTCATAAGAAAGAAAGCAGCAAAAAACAACTGAGGTGTTCAGAACACATGCCCTAAACACATGCCCTAACACTAAACACACGCCCTAAACACATGCGCATCTTGCCCAGTGGTACTCCAATCCTGATTAAAATCAGGAAATGTACAGGTAGGTGTTACCTTGTGAGATTTTTTTGAGTGACTAACATAATGCCCATAAAAAATGCTAGGATTATCTACACAGGATTCAGTACTTTCATTTATGATCAAAGTGTGGTATCTGTGCATTCTGCCTCAAATTAAAGTGTAGTATCTGTCTGAGCTATGGAGTCAGCTATATATATATATATATATATAAAGATAATCTAATGAGTCAGACGAACCTACTAGTAGTTTCGCATAAAGAGCTTTATGCGAAACTAATAGTAGGTTCGTCTGACTCATTAGATTATCTTTATTATTGGCTCTACTTAGGTATCAGCACTTTTTACTTATTAGCTTTCTCCTAGCGGTTATAGAATATATATATATATATCTTATATACATATATATACATATAAATTGTTTTTTCTTTTGGTCAAATACTGTACCAATAGATTATTTTTTGTTGGTACAAATATCTTGGTCCTTTCTTTTTTTCAAAAATTTTTTTCTTCCTGGTTGTGTTTGTGGTAGTATATTTTTACAATCAAACTTTCTGCTGGGTTTTTTCTCTCCGCAAGGATCTACCAACACGCTTGGTATATTAAATGTATATATTATATATATATATATATATATATATATATATATTGCTTTGTCTAGTATTTGAACTTGGGTTGACAAATCCATTTCCCACAATTCTAACCATGATGCCACGCACCTCCATATATATATATATATATATATATATATATATATATATATATATATATATGGAGGGGCGTGGCATCATAGTTAGAATCATGGGAAATGGTCTTGTCAACCCGAGTCCGAATACTAGACAAAGCTGTTTGCTTTTCACATAGCACTAATACCCTTGGGAAAGGTATGAATCCATATATTCTCCCTCCAGCTATGGGTAATAGTAGGGCAGACTGGGCTCTTTAACCTTGGGTAGGTAACCAGACTAGGAGAAGGAAAACTCTGAATTCAAAAATCCTGAGGTCAGTTGTTGATTGGGTTTGTGGCATTCCTTGTGCACCAATCCTTTCCTATCGACTGTGCCAAAAAGTGCGGAATGGTCCAACACAAGCCTTTACTACTATAAACAAATCACTCTGTTGGTTGTTCATTGGATGAACCAGGGATAAAACAACAGCTGGATACTGAAACTTTGTTTTTTGTTCTGTTTGCTGTTTTTGTTCACTTATTCATTTCCTTGCTTCATAATACAAAAAAAAACAACATTAACAAAAACAAAGTTTATATGCAATCAATTTATATATATATATATATATATATATATATATATATATTAATAAGTCATCCACAGACACGTGTTTCGGCGTTTCATGCCTCTTCAGTGTGGCTAGACACAACTGTCCTTGGGTAGGGTCGAACTCAGACTGACCGCATGGTAGTCCGATATCTTATCCCCTCGCCCACTGACAGCTGATGCGGGAACTGGTGTTTTTAAACTATTAAATACATAGGAATGTATTTTACAGTCACTGAGAGATCAAATTTCCTGAGAAATGATCATTGCTTATTTATATATAATATAAATAATATTATAACATTAAAAATGATATATGTATATGTATATATATAATAAATATATATTATG
This sequence comes from Doryteuthis pealeii, assembly GCA_023376005.1. Lineage (NCBI taxonomy): Eukaryota > Metazoa > Mollusca > Cephalopoda > Myopsida > Loliginidae > Doryteuthis > Doryteuthis pealeii. The sequence continues at coordinate 39,075,466 of CM042163.1, forward strand.
ACATTAAAAATGATATATGTATATATATATATATATATATATATATATATATATATATATATTATATATATATATATATATATATTATAATAATATATATATATTATAATATTATTATATATATATATATATATATATATATATATATAATATATATATAATAATATTATATCATTAAAATGATATATGTATATGTATATATATATATATAGTATGAATAATATTATATCATTAAAAATGATATATATATGTATATATATATATATATATAGTATGATAATATTATATCATTAAAAATGATATATGTATATGTATATATATATATATATATGAATATATTATATCATTAAAAATATATGTATATGTATATGTATATATATATATATAGAATAATATTATATCATTAAAAATGATATATGTATATGTATATATATATTATATATATGAATAATATTATATCATATTAAAATGATATATGTTATATGTATATATATATATATATGAATAATATCATAACAGTAAAAATGATATATGTATGAATGTGTACATATAATAATTAATATTACATATCAAATGAAAAAATTAGAATATGTATATAATGAAAAAATTAGAAAATATATTTGTATATATGTACAAAATAGATATTAGATATAAAATGAAAACTTTTAAAAAATATATGTATGTATATATAATAATAAATATCTGTATGATATATTAATGAAAATATTTTTAAAAATATGTATATATGCTAAAGAATATTAATGTTATATATTAAATGAAAATAATAAACATTATATATGAAATAAAAAGGATAGCTTCATTTTGCCCCTTCAATTAAGATGTTTTGTCCCTTTTTTAGTGACCTTGAAAATGTCATTAACGTTAATAAAAGATGTAATATATATATATATATATATATATATATATATATATATATATATATATATATATATATATATATGAAATACGAGATTAAAAAAGCATAATGTCCATATTTTTATAATTAACCTTTGGGCATGTAATCTAAAATCACTCGACATCCCTACTTGCTTTCTTCCACCAGAATAAACTTTATTTGGTGACAGCCATATTAATCTAGAGATATGACTGTAAAGCGCCACCTGTCAAAAAGTTTGAAAAATAACTTAAAACAAGGGTAGATTATCAAGGATTGTTCTTTTTTTTTTTAAATCTCCAATGCATAAAATTATGAAGTTTAATATGCAATCTTTTGTTGTTTGTCTTTTTTTTGTTTTTTTTATTTTAGTTTTTGATTCTGAATTTTATTATCCTTTTATCACATTTAAAATTTTAAGGATTTAAATCTTTGGTGTTTAGAAATAAGAAGAAAAATTGAATATAAATTAAAAACAAAAAATGAAAACTCATGATTTTTCATTTCAAGGTTTTAAATAATAATCTGTCAAAAAAAGAAAAAATATTGCTATAGAATAAAATAAATCAAAATTTTTAAATTTTTTTTCTCATTTTTTTTATTTATTTCACTCATTTTTAATGCGAACAAATACAATGATTATTTGTGCCCTGTAAACATTTCAACACTGTATATATATTTATTTTTTTCCCTCCTCTCAGTTTGCTCGTAAATGAGAATTTTAAAGTAAAAAAAATAAAAATGAATAAAATAAATAAAAATAAAAAAAATAAAAAAACAAACTAGAATACAAATTACAAACTAAGGAAGATGAATTATGAACAAATTAATCTTTCATTCTATTTATTTCTGTCTCGTAAATACACAAGAAACATCTAAAGTGTGGTTGATGGTTTGTGTACACCTCATAGCTAATAATCTCCATTCCCTTCTTCTACCACCATTGCTACAACAACAGCAATAACAAAACTGCGAGAAAGATATTTTATTAAAAGTTGGTAATCTGGTTTTCAATTCACTTTTTAAAAAGCAAAAAAAAAAAATTGCAAAAATCGTACGTCTTTCGATGAAGACATAAAATGTAAAATATTATCATCTCGTAAAAAGATATGTCATGATAAGGAAATATAAAATTTTTAATATTGACTTCTTGACAAACACTTTCAAGGAGACTTGATAAAATTCTTTTTTGTCTTGTCATCGACATTTTTGCTTAACTCGGATTTTTAATTATTGGGAATTTTAAAAATTCTAATTATTTAAAAAAAGAATTAATTTCATATTTCAAATTTCACAAAAATATTCAGCATATATTTTTATGAGATCTCGATGCTTAGGGCACAGGCTCAGAATCCTCAGTCAGACTAGGGCAGACTAGGTTCATTAAACTTGGTATAGCAACCAGTCTAGGAGAAGGAAAACTCTGAATTTCAAACCTGTTAAACTCTGTTAAAATAACCCCAACCTTGTGTCACATCCTGCTCATGCATAGGGGTTGTTTAAATACATATGGCTTGGAGCATAGCCACAAAATCCACAGATTTAGACCTAGCATGATTGTCAAGGTTCTTACCACGCAAGTGTCTTGGGTATGGCATTAAACTGCATCTGGTGGTTAATTCCAATTCTGAAGCTCTGGGGAATGTGGAGTATTCCTTTATCACCATTACTCCCAGGTCCACTCTGACCCGGAATTGTAATGCCTGTTATGGTCCCATCTATGGATTAAATGGTTTAAAAATGAATATTAAAAATGTGTTAAAAAAAGATTGAGTTTGGGAAGAAAAATTGAATGCCCAACAAGAATGAATAAAACAAAATGTCCTCAGCATAAAATAACCCAACAAGGGTTGATATACCAAATCTCTTGAACCATCTGGACAACTGTGACAACTGCAACTTTACTTTTCATACAAAACATGTTTTTGGATGCTTCAGTGGTGTGTATCACATGATCAAAGGAGTTCAAGCCATGTGTGGTACTCACTGTGGTGGGTAGTTTCGTGGTAGTTGGTGTGCTGACATATCATGGTCAGAGTGGACCTGGGAGTAATGGCAATGAAAGGGTACAGAACTGGAGCCGCTCACCATCAGATGCAGTTTAGTGTCAAATTCATGACACTCGCTCTTTCTTTAGGGCGAGTGGGGTTGTCTTAACCCCACGAAAGGGAATATAGTCAGCATATTTCTAACCCCTGTCGACAGTATAGATTTTTTTCAGGGATTTTATACATAAAAGGACTTTTACTCATAGAATTTTGGTCATAATGAATCTGGGTCTAATGACAATGAAGGAGTACTGAACTCCCCAGATTTCCAGAACTGGAGCCTCACCATCAGATGCAGTTTAGTGTCATACTCATGATACTCCTCCGTTTTTTTAGGGGGGAGAGTCTTATCCCTCTGCAGGGAATACAGTCAGCATATTTCTAACCCCTGTCGACAGAGCAAATTTCTTTCAGGGATTTTATATATAAAAGGACTAATTTTGATGAAGGTGTACCTTCAGATTTCCAGATTTCCAGAACTGGAGCCTCACCATCAGATGCATTTTTGTTTTTTTTGGTCGGGGATCTTACCCCTCTACAGGGAATACAGTGTATTTCTAACCCCTGCTGACAGTGCAGATTTCTTTCTTTCTTTATACTTAAAAGGACACTTACTCATAGAATTTTGACTGAATAACCTAAGATGGTTATGCGGTTAAAGGTGAGGTTTCTTCACCCATCCAGTATCAACCTCTAACCCAGAGCCTCACTCTTTTTTTTAAAAAAATGAGGAAATCCAAAGTAAATAAAAACGTATTCAATCCTGCGTGTATAGGTTCATGATATCCTTACCACCTGGAGACACGTTGGGTCAGAAATGGTACATTCTTGTTGCTATGACCCATGTCTACCTTCCAAGGAGTTCTACATTTTGACCGGTCTCTGGGGAAAGGTATGAATCCATTATATTCTCCCTCCAGCTATGGGTGAATAGTAGGGCAGACTGGGCTCTTTAACCTTGGTAGGTAACCAGACTAGGAGAAGGAAAACTCTGAATTCAAAAATCCTGAGGTCAGTTGTTGATTGGGTTTGTGGCATTCCTTGTGCACCAATCCTTTCCTATCGACTGTGCAAAAAAGTGCGGAATGGTCCAACACAAGCCTTTACTACTATAAACAATCACTCTGTTGGTTGTTCATGGATGAACCAGGGATAAAACAACAGCTGGATACTGAAAACTTTGTTTTTTGTTCTGTTTGCTGTTTTTGTTCACTTATTCATTTCCTTGCTTCATAATACAAAAAAAACAACATTAACAAAAACAAAGTTTATATGCAATCAATATATATATATTATATATATATATATATATATATTAATAAGTCATCCACAGACACGTGTTTCGGCGTTTCATGCCTCTTCAGTGTGGCTAGACACAACTGTCCTTGGGTAGGGTCGAACTCAGACTGACCGCATGGTAGTCCGATATCTTATCCCTCGCCCACTGACAGCTGATGCGGGAACTGGTTTTTTAAACTATTAAATACATAGGAATGTATTTTACAGTCACTGAGAGATCAAATTTCCTGAGAAATGATCATTGCTTATTTTATATATAATATAAATAATATATAACATTAAAAATGATATATGTATATGTATTATATATATAATATAAATAATATTATGACATTAAAATGATATATGTATATTGTATATATATATATATATATATATATATATATATATATATATAGTATGAATAATATTATATCATTAAAAATGATATATGTATATATATATAATATGAATAATATTATAACATTAAAAATTATATATGTATATATATATATATTAAATAATATTATAAACATTAAAAATGAATATGTATATATGTATATATATAATATATATATATATATATATATATAGTATGAATAATATATATCATTAAAAATGATATATGTATATTATATATATATAGTATGAATAATATTATATCATTAAAATGATATATGTATATAATATATATATATATAGTATGAATAATATTATATCATTAAAAATGATATATGTATAGTATATGTATATATATATATATATTATAGTATGAATAATATTATATCATTAAAAATGATATATGTATATGTATATATATATATATATATATAGTATGAATAATATTATATCATTAAAAATATATATGTATATGTATATATATATAATATGAATAATATTATAACATTAAAAATGATATATGTATATGTATATATATATAATATATATAGTATGAATATATATATCATTAAAAATGATATATGTATATGTATATATATATAATATGAATAATATCATAACAGTAAAAATGATATATGTATGAATGTGTACATATAATAATTAATATTACATATCAAATGAAAAAATTAGAATATGTATATAATGAAAAAATTAGAAAATATATTTGTATATATGTACAAAATAGATATTAGATATAAAATGAAAACTTTTAAAAAATATATGTATGTATATATAATAATAAATATCAGTATGATATATTAATGAAAATATTTAAAAAAAATATGTATATATGCTAAAGAATATTAATGTTATATATTAAATGAAAATAATAAACATTATATATGAAATAAAAAGGATAGCTTCATTTTGCCCCTTCAATTAAGATGTTTTGTCCCTTTTTTAGTGACCTTGAAAATGTCATTAACGTTAATAAAAGATTAATATATATATATATATATATATATATATATATATATATATATATATATATATATATATATATATATATATTATTGAAATACGAGATTAAACAAAGCATAATGTCCATATTTTTATAATTAACCTTTGGGCATGTAATCTAAAATCACTCGACATCCCTACTTGCTTTCTTCCACCAGAATAAACTTTATTTGGTGACAGCCATATTAATCTAGAGATATGACTGTAAAGCGCCACCTGTCAAAAAGTTTGAAAAATAACTTAAAACAAGGGTAGATTATCAAGGATTGTTCTTTTTTTTTTGTAAATCTCTCAATGCATAAAATTATGAAGTTTAATATGCAATCTTTTGTTGTTTGTCTTTTTTTTTTTTTTTATTTTTAGTTTTTGATTCTGAATTTTATTATCCTTTTATCACATTTAAAATTTTAAGGATTTAAATCTTTTGGTGTTTAGAAATAAGAAGAAAAATTGAATATAAATTAAAAACAAAAAATGAAAACTCATGATTTTTCATTTCAAGGTTTTAAATAATAATCTGTCAAAAAAAGAAAAAAAAAATATTGCTATAGAATAAAAATAAATCAAAATTTTTTAAATTTTTTTTTCTCATTTTTTTATTTATTTCACTCATTTTTAATGCGAACAAATACAATGATTATTTGTGCCCTGTAAACATTTCAACACTGTAATATATATTTATTTTTTCCCTCCTCTCAGTTTGCTCGTAAATGAGAATTTTAAAGTAAAAAAAATAAAAATGAATAAAATAAAAGATAAAATAAAAAATAATAAAAAAACAAACTAGAATACAAATTACAAACTAAGGAAGATGAATTATGAACAAATTAATCTTTCATTCTATTTATTTCTGTCTCGTAAATACACAAGAAACATCTAAAGTGTGGTTGATGGTTTGTGTACACCTCATAGCTAATAATCTCCATTCCCTTCTTCTACCCACCATTGCTACAACAACAGCAATAACAAAACTGCGAGAAAGATATTTTATTAAAAGTTGGTAATCTGGTTTTCAATTCACTTTTTTAAAAAGCAAAAAAAAAAAAATTGCAAAAATCGTACGTCTTTCGATGAAACATAAAATGTAAAATATTATCATCTCGTAAAAAGATATGTCATGATAAGGAAATATAAAATTTTTAATATTGACTTCTTGACAAACACTTTCAAGGAGACTTGATAAAATTCTTTTTTGTCTTGTCATCGACATTTTTGCTTAACTCGGATTTTTAATTATTGGGAATTTTAAAAATTCTAATTATTTAAAAAAAGAATTAATTTCATATTTCAAATTTCACAAAAATATTCAGCATATATTTTTATGAGATCTCGATGCTTTTGAGGGCACAGGCTCAGAATCCTCATTCAGACTAGGGCAGACTAGGTTCATTAAACTTGGTATTGCAACCAGTCTAGGAGAAGGAAAACTCTGAATTTCAAACCTGTTAAACTCTGTTAAAAAAAACCCAACCTTGTGTCACATCCTGCTCATGCATAGAGGTTGTTTAAATACATATGACTTTGAGCACAGCCACAAAATCCACAGATTTAGACGTAGCATGATTGTCAAGGTTCTTACCACGCAAGTGTCTTGGGTATGGCATTAAACTGCATCTGGTGGTTAATTCCAATTCTGAAGCTCTGGGGAATGTGGAGTATTCCTTTATCACCATTACTCCTAGGTCCACTCTGACCCGGAATTGTAATGCCTGTTATGGTCCCATCTATGGATTAAATGGTGTAAAAATGAATATTAAAAATGTGTTAAAAAAAGATTGAGTTTGGGAAAAAAAATTGAATGCCCAACAAGAATGAATAAAACAAAATTTCTTCAGCATAAAATAACCCAACAAGGGTTGATATACCAAATCTCTTGAACCATCTGGACAACTATGACAACTGCAACTTTACTTTTCATACAAAAAATGTTTTTGGATGCTTCAGTGGTGTGTATCACATGATCAAAGGAGTTCAAGCCATGAGTGGTACTCACTGTGGTGGGTAGTTTTGTGGTAGTTGGTGTGCTGACATGTCATGGTCTGAGTGGACCTGGGAGTAATGGCAATGAAAGGGTACAGAACTGGAACCGCTCACCATCAGATGCAGTTTAGTGTCAAATTCATGACACTCGCTCTTTCTTTAGGGCGAGTGGGGTTGTCTTAACCCCACGACAGGGAATATAGTCAGCATGTTTCTAACCCCTGCCGACAGTGTAGATTTTTCTCAGGGATTTTATACATAAAAGGACTCTTACTCATAGAATTTTGGTCATAATGAATCTGGGATTAATGACGATGAAGTGGTACTGAACTCCCCAGATTTCCAGAACTGGAGCCTCACCATAGATGCAGTTTAGTGTCATACTCGTGATACTCCCCCGTTTTTTTTTTTTTCTGGAGGGGGGGGGGGTCTTATCCCTCTGCAGGGAATACAGTCAGCATATTTCTAACCCCTGCCGACAGAGCAAATTTCTTTCAGGGATTTTATATATAAAAGGACTAATTTTGATGAAGGAGTACCTTCAGATTTCCAGAACTGGAGCCTCACCATCAGATGCAGTTTTTTTTTCTTGGTCGGGGATCTTACCCCTCTGCAGGGAATACAGTGTATTTCTAACCCCTGCTGACAGTGCAGATTTCTTTCTTTCTTTATACTTAAAAGGACACTTACTCATAGAATTTTGACTGAATAACCTAAGATGGTTACGCGGTTAAAGGTGAGGTTTCTTCACCCATCCAGTATCAACCTCTAACCCAGAGCCTCACTCTTTTTTAAAAAAATGAGGAAATCCAAAGTAAATAAAAACGTATTCAATCCTGCGTGTATAGGTTCATGATATCCTTACCACCTGGAGACACGTTGGGTCAGAAAATGGTACATTCTTGTTGCTATGACCCCATGTCTACCTTCCAAGGAGTTCTACATTTTGAGTGAATAAAAGAAAGTATTTGATTGGCTAATATAATTGGGTGCTCATTCATTCAGACCATATTCTTGAGATGCTTCTAGCGACGGTAGTGATTGTATGGCATCCCTAATTACGGGTGAGTTGTGTGTTATGTAACCGACGGGCCTTTTTACTCAATTTTTCTTGAGTCAGGCGAATTTACGAAGAGACACAGGTCTCTTTAAAGCAGTCTCTCTTTATCGAGGTATACACTCAGATAAGTACCTGCTTTATTGAAATGGTCAGGAGAGAGGAGGGGGAGAAAAATAGAGGGAGATTGATGGGAAAAAAAAGAGAGTAAGGAAAAAGAAAGGGATGTAGAAGAGTGAGGGGAGAAGGATGGGAAAGAAAAGGAGAGTAAGGACAAAGAAAAAGAAAGGGAGATGTAGAAGAGTGAGGGGGAGATAAAAGGAAAAAAAAGGAGAATTGGAAGGGAGAGTAAGTAGAAACGGAGAGGGAGAAGGACGAGGGAGTAAAGGAGAGTAAGGACAAAGATAGGGAAAGGGAGAAACGAAGATGTAAATGAGTGAGGGAAAAGAGAGGGGGAGAGAAAAGGAAGAAAAAAGTGGGAGAAGGATGAGGAAGAACAGGTACAGGAGAAATGTGAGGAGGAAAGGGAAGAGGAGGAAAAGGAAAGAAAGAAACGGAAGGGAGAAGGCAAGGAAGAAAGGAATGAGGAAACGAAGATGTAGAAGAGGGAGGGGGAAAAGAGTGGTGGAATGAAAAGGAAGAAAAAAGCGAAAGAAGAAGAGGGAGAAAGGAGCAGGAGAAATTCAGGGGAAGAAAGGGAGAGGGAGAAATAGCGAAAGAGAGAAACAGAAGTAGAAGGGGGAGGAAGAAAAGGAAAGAAGCAAGATTGGCGAAGAAGAAAAGGATAGGGAGAAGGGTGGGGACGAAAAGGGGAGAAGAAGAAGAAAGAGAAAAGGCAGAAATTCAGAGAGTAGGTTGTGGAAGAAAAAGAAAGAGGAAATGATGAAGAAGAAAATGATGAGGAAGACAAGGAATGGGTGGAGGAGAAAGTCAAGGGAGAAATTTAGTGCCATACTCAACTTCTTCCCTTTTTGTTGGTCTTATTTCTTTACAGGAGCTACACTTATCATATTCTAAGCCAAGTTGAAACACACTGACTCTCCGGTAAAAAAAAAGTTTCAGGTGCAATGCTCAGTAAAAAAAGAAAAAAGGGTCATACTGACAGTTTTTAACAACCCCTAACAATTACTTTCCTTGAAAAGGGAGCAACTGTAAACAGTATTTCCTATTGCCAAATCCTTTGGCGAAATTCCCCTCGTAATTTCAAGCGGTCTCCGTATGTTCCCCATTCATGTTAATACATTTTTGAAATCACCTAAAGGTAATAACCATTACACGACGAGCGCATCCAAGCCATAAAGGCAATTTCGGTGAGGTGCATTCAAAAAGTATCATGCAAGCCCGGCATCTCAGAGTCCTGTGTGGTTCGTCAACATTAACGACCTCGAGCAAAAGCATTGGGAGATGTCGAAATGTGCCTGTCGTCACCAAAATATTTCCCTAGCCTCACCCTAGTATTGTGTGAGTGTGTGAATTCTATAAAATGATCATGTGTAACTTTTAAATATTTATTAATTCCTTGGTGCCATTATATATGGGAGTATGTGTGTGTTTTGTAGACACGGTCGTTTGTCTCTCTCTCTCTCTCTCTCTCTCTCTCTCTCTCTGTGTGTGTGTGTGATTTCTAGACTCGGTCATGTATGTTTGTGATTCTAGATAGTCATGTGTGAGTGTGTGTACGATTTCTTTGTACGGTCGTGTGTGTGTGATTTCTGGATATGATCATGTCTGTGTGTGTGTGTGTGTGTGATTTCTGGACATGGTCATGTGTGTGTGTGTGCGATATTTATACACGATCATGTGTGTATATATGATTTCTATACACGCTTATGGTTATGATTTCTAGACATGGTGTGTGTGTGAGTGATTTCTAGACACAGTCATATGTGTGTGTGTGTGTGTGTACGATTTCTTGGTACGGTCGTGTATGTTTGTGTGTGTGTGTGTATGTATGTGTATGATTTCTAGATACCGTCGTGTGTGTGTGTGTGTGTGTGTGTGTGTGTGTGTGTGTGTGTGTGTGTGTGTGTGTGTGTGTGTGATTTCTAGGTATCGTGTGTGTTTGTGTGTGTGTGTGAGTGTGTGTGTGTGTGTGTGTGTGTGTGATTTCTAGACACAGTCGTGTGTGTCTTTTAATGCTTAAAATATTTCTTATGTGTGTATGATTTCTAGACATGGCCATGTGTGTGTGAGTGATTTCTAGACACAGTCATATGTGTGTGTGTGTGTGTGTGTACGATTTCTTGGTACGGTCGTGTATGTTTGTGTGTGTGTGTATGTATGTGTATGATTTCTAGATACTGTCATGTGCGTGTGTGTGTGTGCGTGCGTGCGCGTGTGTGTGTGTGTGTGTGTGTGTGTGATTTCTAGGTACGGTCGTGTGTGTTTGTGTGTGTGTGTGTGAGTGTGTGTGTGTGTGTGGGGGGTGATTTCTAGACACAGTCGTGTGTGTCTTTTAATGCTTAAAATATTTCTTAATTCCTTGGTACCATTAGTGAGTTTTCTTTGTTGTAAATGAATATTAAACCCAAAAGAAGACCAAATGTTTTTGGTTCTATTAGTGAGTTCTTTGATTCTTTCACAGCATCGTTTTAACACATCTCAAAGGAAAAAACGAATAAAAATATTCCCGTTTTTCAAACCGGCCATTAGACCTGTTTGAAATGTCTACTTATCTATTTATGTATCTATCTGCTTTTGGTTTAAGATATTTGGCACGTTCTTCCCTATGTATGAATTAATATTCGTATTCAAACAGTTAACATTAAAGTTGAAAGTAGATCAGCTCGAAACATATTCACCGAAACTGTCTGAGAGTCAATTAAAGTCAGACAATAAATAAATAAATAAATAAATAATAATGGTGGCTGAGTAGGTGGAGAGATACACTTGTTTATCGAAGTATCCCCTCTCTCTCTCTCTCTCTCTCTCTCTCTCTCTATATATATATATATATATATATATATATATATATTAGAAACCACAAGGTTCCTAGTTCGATACCGGTCCTCGCCAACTCAGCGTATGAGTAGCACAGGGATCTGCGCGGTAAAGTAAGGAGCTGATGATAGGTGTGGCGCTCCACCCCAGATGCTAAAACAATCTCCTTGGTCTAGCGCTATAGAAAAGGGGATAGATTCCCTCGCTGACTGGCTGATACCGACTTTAGGCCGCCCCGACGACTTTACTTACTATATATATATATATATATATATATATATATATATAAAAGGGAAACTGTAATATCAGCTTGCTCTAGGTTCCGGAGCAGGATTGAGGCTGTGATCGACGCTGATGGCGGTTATTTTGAGGGAAACTTTTTGACAGTAGTGTAATTTCCGTGCCTGTTGAATTTCTTTACAATCCATTAAATTTTGTAGTTACCAAGCACTTTTTTCTTTTTCCTTATGAAACTGTCAAATTTATCCCGAACACCCTGTATGTATATATATATATATATATATATATGTGTGTGTGTGTGTGTGTGTCCTTCTCCCCCTCTCTCTATCTATCTATCCCAGACACACACGCATACACCCACAATCATGTACGCCATCTATTAAATTTTTTAAGACATCCATCAATGAATGCGAAGCTTATGTAAGTCTATTTGATATCTTACTGTATGACTTGCTTACCGTAACGGTTATCGCCGTTAGAAATGGAATCGGTGGCCCGAGTTCGAATCCTGGGTGAGGCTGTTTGCGTTTCCCTTTCGCTCTGATGCCCTCGGGAAAGACAGGAATCCATCTCTTCTTTCATTCCCCAGTTATGAGTAAATAGTATGACTGACTGGGTTCTTTAGGCTTGATTAGGCAACCGACCTTGGAGAAGGAAAACTCTGGATTCAAATCAGCTTTACCTCACTTAAAACTTGACCTTGTATCACATCCTTCCCGCGTCGGAGGGATTGGGTAAATATCTTATGGCTCAGATACCATCTATTGTAGCCAGTGGTTAGGGGTTCGAGCCTGGGTAAAAAATTTCAAATATTGTCATTCCTGAATAAATAAAGAAAGACTGCGTGCTCAGACACCAATAAAGGATTACTCCGCACTCTACAGATCTCCAGAAATTGTCTGACCACTTTTAAACTTCTCTATCTACACATTCACATTTCTATGCGGTAGTGCACTGTCCTCGTATTGTGCTAAAAGCCTCTGATGAATTTCAGCCGCTGACACTCCTTCCGACTAAAAAATGGTTACTTCTTGGTGAATACTGCTAGCAAAGTGGTGCGATCAGGCTCAGACTTCGATCACGTGACCATAACAGTGTCAACTATAAGCCTTATACACAAAACGCAGATTGACCATAATAAAGATATGTTATAGCGAAAGTCCGGCTCAGATGATAGAGCACCCGCCTGGGAATCGCAAGGTTCCGGATTCGATACTGGTCTCCACCAACTCAGCGCATGAGTAGCACAGCTTGTGTTATCTGATCTGACCGGTAGTGTTGGAGAGTTGACTGTAGGTGTGGTCTCGTAAGAAAGCCAACACATGGTCACGCCAATAAGGACCGTCCAGCAAAGACCTCTGCGCGGATACTAGATGCTGCGTCCTGGGTGCAATGAGTGATAGGGACGTTGGCGAGAGATTGTCATGGGTATCCGTGCTACTAGCGCGACATGATGATGATGATGATAATGGTGGTGGTGATATATATTAAAAGCTTCCTACGGTCGCTGGCTTTTATTTTATATAGATTACATGTTTCTTACCCGCCACCACCTGTCTGTTGGCAGCGAGGAAGGGAGTAATCTAACCCATCCATCACTGGACAGGCGCGCCGATGAAAGACGGAAGCAGGGAGTCTCTGAAATGGGGCTGATCAGATAATGACCAGTTTTAAAAGCAACGGAAGTAAATAAGATCTACCAGAGACAGAGGTCTTCTTTTTTTTTCTTCTTTATTTCATTCACTCACGAACCGAGTCGACCTCTCCGTTCACCAAATACATATTCCTCGTTGAATGACCCGCACTTGCGCAGCCCTGTCGACAAGCGGAGATTTTAAGAGTTTTCCTTCTCCTAGACTGGTTGCCTAACCAAGGTGAAAGAGAGCGGTCAGCCCTACTATTTACCCATAGCTGGAGGGAGAATATTTGGATTCAGGTAATTATGAACTTTAGTTTAGTAAATTAGGGTGTCCCAGAAAAAACAAACCCACAAATTTTGTAATAAAACTGTTGACTTTAACTAGGGGGATTTAAGGTTAGGGTTGGGGTTGGGGTTTAGGGTTAGGGTTGGGGTTTAGGATTTAGGGTTAGTTTAATGGGAAAATAAATAATTTGGGTTCAAACCCTACTCCAACACTAACCCTAACCCTAACTCTAAACCTTCCTAATTAAAATTATCAGTTTTTATTACAAAATTTGTGGGTTCTTTATTTTCTGGGACACCATAATTTACTAGACAAAAGTTCATAATTACCTGGATTCATAACTTTCCCAAATGTATTAGCACTATATGAACAGTGACTTCATCCAGGAGTTGAACTCTGGTCAACGAGTCCATTTCCTACGACTCTAACCAGTACACCACGCGACTCCTGTAGAGGGGTGAGAAACCACGCCTTTCAATGGGGTCCTCTGTTAGCCATGAGTGGTAACCAGCGATGAATAAAGACGGAATTCTGTTGGTTGAGCAATCCATGACCTGAATCATTTCGAATAGTTTGACTTGATTGATAGCTATGCAAAAACAATGACGTCATTATTCAAATGAGATCTTCAAAAGTTCTTCGAGGCCTTGTTCGCTCAACAGTCAAACTATTCAAAAGAAAGACTTAGGAACATTGACTTACCAAGTCTGGTTTTCTGATGTATAAGAGGGAGTATGATTGCAGCCTACAAATACACGCATGGTTTTTATTCAACGAAACTACTAAACATTGCTCAAAATACCTATACAAGGGGAACATAAATTAAAACTCCTTAAAAAATCTTGTAAAGCAAAAAGCGAGACAAAATTATTTTAGCAACAGAGTGGTGAATACATGGAATAAACTACCTTCATCAGTAGTGAATGCCCCATCTCTAAACTCCTTCAATGCAAAGTTGGATAATCTGTGGAATGATTATAGATATTCTGTGGAATTAAAATGAATATTTATAAGGAACAGCTGACAGGTCTCAGACCTAATATACTAGCTGAAAGGATATTATTATTATTATTTATTATTTACTCCTTTTGAGTTTTCACATCAGCATTAGCTGATGGTCTTTCACTGGAGTCTGAGCGACAGCAAGTCTCCTCAGGTCTCCAGGACTCTTCTGAGTATTCTGGCAGATTGCAGCAGTGCAGTGTTCTGAATGGTTTCAATCCTCCCTCTGATCTCCAAACTTTCCAAACCCTTTTCCAATCCTTTTGGGACTGTTCCAAGTGCACCAACTACAATTGGTATCACTTTCACTTTCATATTCCATAACTTTTTCAGTTCTCTGGAAAGGTCCAGATATTTGTCCATTTTTTCATTTTCCTTTAGCTTCACCTTGTGATCTGCAGGCACTGCAAAATCCACCAGTTAGCAAGTTCTTTCTCTTTTGTTAATCAACACTAGGTCTGGTCTTCTTGTTCTTGTTCTTGTTCTTGTTCTTGTTCTTGTTCTTCTTCTTCTTATTATTATTATTATTATAAAACGATCTTCATGCTGGGTCATTGCTATGCTCGTATAGACAAGAAACACCTGAGAAATACCGGAGGACAGAACGTTGTGTTTTTATATACCACAATAAAGATGCGGACAACAGTCCGAAAAATCAAAATTATACACATCAAACCTCGTCTTTAAAAAAATCAGACAAATAATACTTTTATTTCTCTGAATTTTTTAGATGTGTAAAAAAAGTAAAGTCGTCGGGGCGGCCTAAAGTCGGTATCAACCAGTCAACGAGGGAGTCTATCCTCTTTTCAATAGCGCTAGACCAAGGAATTTTTTTGCGTCTGAGGTGGAGCGCCACACCTACCAGCAGCTCCTTACTTTACCGCACAGATCCCTGTGCTACTCATAGGCTGAGTTGGCAAGGGCCGGTATCGAACTAGAAACCTTGTGGTTTCTAGCCGAACGCTCTACCAACTGAGCTAACCCGGCTCTTTAGATTAATAATTTGTATCAATAATGAGTAAATGGTTGGGTTCAAAGTTCCGTGATATGCTCCCGATTACGACAAGAAGATTCCCGAGTTCAAGAAGGTTTCCGAGTTCGAGAAGGCTCTCGAGCTCGAAAAAAAGATTCCCGAGTTCGAGAAGGCTCCGAGTCCGACAAGAGATCCGTGAAGAAGACCGGAGGCACATCGGCCGAAACGTTATACAGATAACAATAAAGATGTGGACAATAGTCAGAATAATCCAAATAATACTAAATAATACTTTTGTTTAGTAAAAAAAAGGGGGGTCATTATTCATTCTTCTATCCAGTGTACATAGAGAAGTTTGTCATTTAAAATTGTATTCATTCTTCTTTTCATTTCCTTTCAATTCCAATTCATACTGGATTCTTCCCCGACCCCGATTTTCTCTGTCCCTCATCCCCCCGCCCTAATGAAAAAAAAAA
>CM042163.1:39096698-39104198 GCA_023376005.1 Doryteuthis pealeii
TGGCATCAATCAGAAACATATTTCAGGCACACTTCTTTCACCAGCTACACTCTCCCTATAGACACCCCTTCACATCCTCTCCCCCTCTCTCTCTCTTTCACCAGAACATTTTTCCTTCCTTTTTTTTTTTGATCGGCCTATTTTCCTACACCCCCCTCTCATATCTTCCCTAATTATTGTTAAATCTATGTCTGTCGACTTTCAACACCCCATTACTAGCCCGGTATCTTCATATCTATATTCATACCGTTTCTTATTTCGTTTAGGCTCAGCACCCCCCTCCCCCCACCAGAATGAACGCAAACTGGAGAGTTATGGGCTCATCTTCGCTGGCCCTAATCTTAACCCCCTCTTTCTCATTCGTGCTCTCTCTCTCTCTCTCTCCTCTCTCTCTCTCTCTATCTCTTAATTTCTCGTCCCCCTCTCCTCTCGTTATTCACACTTTTTCGTTCTCCCTCTCTCTCCCTCTCTCTCTCTCTTCGTCATTCTTAATTTCTCGTTCCCCTCTCCTCTCATTATTCTCACCTTTTCCTTCTCCCCCCATCTCTCTCTCTCTCTCTCTCTCTCTCTTCGTCATTCTTAATTTCTCGTTCCCCTCTCCTCTCATTATTCTCACTTTTCCGTTCTCTCTCTCTCTCTCTCTCTCTCTCTCTCTCTCTCTCTCTCTCTCTCTCTCTTCGTCATTCTTAATCTTTTCATTCCCCTCTCCACTCGTTATTCTCACTTTTTCGTTCTCCCCCCCCTCTCTCTCTCTGTTCGTCATTCTTAATTTCTCGTTCCCCTCTCCTCTCGTTATTCTCACCTTTTCCTTCCCCCATCTCTCTCTCTCTCTCTCTCTCTCTCCTCCTCCTCCTCTCTCTGTTCGTCATTCTTAATTTCTCATTCCCCTCGCCTCTCGTTATTCTCACTTTTTTGTTCTCCCCCCCCCTCCCCCTCTCTCTCTCTTCGTCATTTTTAATTTCTCGTTCCCCTCTCCTCTCGTTATTCTCACCTTTTCTCTCTCCCCATCTCTCTCTCTCTTCTCTCTCTCTTTCTCTCTCTCTGTCATTCTTAATTTCTCATTCCCCTCTCCTCTCGTTATTCTCACTTTTTCGCCCCCCCCCTCTCTCACTCCTTCCTTTCTAAAACGCCAGGGTACCTTATATAAACTTGCTTAAACTCTTCTTCTAGTGAGCACGTATCTGTAGACTTATACCGCACGTCTCGCTGCAAAGAAATTCGAAAAAATAACTACGCCCTGCCTTACACAGACAGTATCCCTTGCAGAGGTGTATGACCACCGCCAAGAAAGAAAAAAAAAGAGCTGTCCTGATTGGCTGGTTGGTTGGAACTTACGGCATGTCAACCCACGTTGCATTATTTTATTCCGAAGACATTTTGTTTTATCCATTCGTCGGTTATTTCCTATAAGTCTAACATAAACAAAGGGGAATCACTCTTGACTGATAGATTATTTATTTATTCTTCCGTCAAACTAACCCTAACCTCTAACCTTAGCCCTAACCCTAACCCCATGTAGATCAATAAATAAATAAATAAATGAATAATTTATCAGTCAAGAGTGGTTCCCCTTTGTTTATTTTATAGGAAATAACCCATTCATCATTTGTCATTAAAATCAATCTACGTCCTTTGTTTTTAATAGTGTTAATCCATGTGTAATGTGTCTAAATATTTATGGTTAAGATACTTCCTCGTCTAAGTAATTCTGTAAAAGATATTTTATAGTCTAATTGAAAATAAATGAAGAAAAACATTACACACACACACACACACACACACACACACAAGGTTTGAGGTGCGTGGTGTAATGGTCAGAGTCGTAGGACTCGTCGGCCCGAGTTCAAATCCTGGACGAGACTGTTTGCATTTCACCTAGCGCTAGTAATCTTGGGAAAGATATGAATCAAATTACTCTTCCGTCCGCCACGAAGATATAGTAGGGTAGACTGGGCTGTTAATTTTGGCTAGGTAAGCGGTAGAGGAGGAGGGAAAATCTGAATTCAAGCCTGTTAAATTCCGCTTAAGAAATTGACCTTGTGTCACATCCTACTCATGCGGAGGGGTTAGTAAATACACACATTGTCATTTTCTCTCTCTAACACACACAACTCTACAGTTAGTTTATCTCTCTCTCTCTCTCTCTCTCACTTTTCTCTCCCCCCTTCTCTCTCTCCCTCCCTCTCTCACGCACACAACTCTACACTTAGTCTCTCTCTCTCTCTCTCACGCACACATGCACACACGTACCAACCAACATAGTGATGACACCTTATTCCTAAATTCTAGCTAAAGAGTCTTTGACATTTCTAAATGTCTTGCAAAGATTAATGAGCATTTTGTTTATCCGCCTTTAGAATTCCAGTCAGTTGGTTGCTGTATAAATATTATAATTACAGGACATAACCTTATGTTGTTATAAGCGTAGCACTATCATTTTTTTTACTTACATAGAAGCATCGATATAATCATGGACAGCATACATTTTTATGCAATTTAACATGTTTACCCACTGAGTGAGTATTCTATGGTCTTGTTGCCGAGAAAGTCCCATTTGTGCTGTAAAAAGTAAAAAGTAAAGTCGACGGGGCGGCCTAAAGTCGGTATCAGCAAGTCAACGAGGAGTCTATCCCCTTTTCAATAGTGCTAGACCAAGGAGATTGTTTTCAGCATCTGAGGTGGAGCGCCACACCTACCATCAGCTCCTTACTTTACCGCACAGATCCCTGTGCTACTCATACGCTGAGTTGGCGGGACCGGTATCGAACTAGGAACCTTGTGGTTTCTAGCCGAATGTCCCATGTTCATTCACATGGCAAGAAAGTGTTGAATCGTGATTTACTAAGCTTAACTGAGCACAAAGCCAGAAGTATGGGGCACCCTGTTAGAATCGAACTCACTAACAATGGCCTGTTACTTGTTTGATTGACTTTTACGTCATGTCAATTCTCGGGTTATTTTATACCGAAGACGTTTTTGTCTTATTCATTCTTGTGAGGTATTCAAATTTTTAAACTAATTTTTTAAACTAATTTTCTTATCTATTTTATCCATAGATAGGACCCTAACATGTACTACCACTCCGGGTCCAGTATTGGATTAATGGAATAATGGGGTACTCCACACTCCCCAGAGCTCTAGAATTGGAACCTCACTACTAAATGCAGTTTAGTTTTATACCCAGGACACTTGGCTTGATGGAGTTACTTTTGCCATTTTCCTAAGATCACTTGCACTACACAGTTGTCACCCTGTCGGCTGGGCAGTAGAATATACCGACTGTACCTCCACAGAGCGGTAAGCTCCCTTCCCAATGGGGCCACCTTTTGTCCGTAGGGGTGGCCTGTGATGCTTCAGGACGGAATTCTGGTGGCTGAGCAGTCCATGACTAGCAACACTCCACTTTGGTCCTTACTTAGGGTAGACTTGCAGTCGGAGAGACCCACTCTGATAAATCGGCTGGTCATGTCAAGCTCTAGCACCTATATGATTGTCTTGACCCTATTCTCCTTATGGTAAACCCCAACCCTTTTTATTATAAACGTGCTCAAATGCAGTAGCTGAGGGTCGTAGTGCCTTGGGTATGACGTGAAACTACATCTAGTGATGAAGTTCCAATTCTGGAACTCTGGGAGTGTGGAGTTCTTTTTCTTAGCCATTACTCCCAGGTCCACTGATCCAGAGTGGTGGTACCAGACATTATTCTGGATTTGTGCTCAGCTAAGCTTAGTGGATCAGGATTCGGCACCTTTTTTTTGCCATGAGAATGAACAATGGACATACAAATTTCTGCTTTTCACACCAACCTATTTCGGCCATTGCTATGCTTGCATATACTGGGAACATCTGAAGAAGGCCGAAGGATACAGTGGGCGGAATGTTATGTTTTTTTTACATACCACATCATACAGTATATGTTCCCTTCTATATAGAATCCGTTTTAAAAAAAAATGATTTTTTTTTTTAAACTTAATTTTTTTAAACTTAATTCTTAACAAGTATGAATCAAACAAAATGTCTTCGGCATAAAATAAGCCAAGGGTTGACATGCCGTTAGATCCAACCAACCAGCCAACCAACCGTACAGGTGACGGTTTAAAAGATGAGAGGTATATCTGCCGCACCCTGTATATGTACTCTAGTATGGATGCTATCATTCATAAATTATCTTTTTGTACCTGAAAACTCCTGAAAAAAAGACGTCTGGATTATGTCTTTAAATGTTCTTACAAAGAAATCTTTTTTTTACTGATTACTTCTGTGTTTTTTTCTTTAGGGCTGGATGGGTTTTCCGTGGGTTGGGGGCATAGGAAGATATCTATCTTAATCTTACATATATTTTTAGTTGTCTTTCTTTACTTTGCCGTCAATAAATCATTTTTTTCTATTAATGTATTTTAATTTCTTTTTCTTTTCTTTTTTTTTTTTTACTTATATTCCTTTTACTTATATTTTCAAAGGCCCCCCCTCCCTTCTTCTTTCGAAGCAAGAAATGCCAGGACGACCACGTCACACCTTTTGCTGACAGACACCTGTACATTTTTTGTCCTAAATATCTTTTTAATCACATCATTTGTTTGTTTGTTTTCCCCCCACTTCCTTTTTTATCCAGGATGGAAATATTAGCAATTTCTTTCCACTAGAAACCCCACTGAAAGTACTTATGCAAATTTATGCAAATGGGGGCTTTTCAGTTAAGTGGAGTTCACTGATGGGATTCTATCTGAATGATCTTAATAACCTCTAACTAAACCTCCACTTTACTCCCCACCCCCACTTATTGCTGGAAATGAACGAGGCAAGTCGAGTTCAAACCCTGGACGCAGCTGCTTGCATTTCACTTTGTGCTAAATCTCTTGACAAAGGCGTGAATCAATCTCCAACGATTGCAGGGGTTAATATCTGTTGGCATCCTTCCGTTTCCGAGAGACGATGGAGTAGTGCCCATTGTTTGTAACTACGTATCCTGGGCGGGTTTATATGGAGGATGAGCTATTGCCCAAGCAGCAAATTCTTCTTCTCCACACTGCCGCCGTGATCCAAAGGAAAGGTAAGGAACCAATTCAGTTTGGCAACGGTAGTGACGCAGGAGTTGCTGGGCAGGACTGGATTTCAGCATCACACCACTTTAGGGACTCTGGCTCCTGATTTTTTTTCGGGGATTACTCCCCTAGTTAATATACTATTTAACAAAATAAGCCAGCCAACTAACATAAAAATTATTTCTACCAATTTATTAGTACACATAAAGTTAAACAAATTATGGATATTAGAAAAAAAAAAAACAAAAACAGATTAGATATAAAAGAACCTACAATGGTTGATGAAAGATGAAAAGAAAGAACGAAAGAAAAAAGTAGGTGAGAGTTAGATCAGGATTATTATACATTTTACATATTGAACTATTTAGTAATAGCTCTTAAGTAAACATTATCAAACATTGTAATAATTGAATAATCATACTGTGGTATATCCACAAGTCCTGCTAGTAAAACATTTTTCTACAAATTTATTAATACACAGGAAATTAAACAGATCATAGATATATAAAAACAAGATTATATATACAGAGATGCTGATAGGTACGCGTTCTGCGTCCCTGACGCACAAAAATCTAAAAGGACGCAGTAAAATCATATCCATACTTCCCAGTGTTTTTCGTTTTTCTCCCCTCACCATTTCAAGCTAACTGTATAGAAGTACATTTCAATAGTTTCTTTGAAACGAATTACACAAGATGCATTACAAGGTAGGAGATTGACGGATCTAAATAGAAACCCTACAATCTATTAAGACACTTTACTTGGACCCATAAATTTTCCCGGGGACACATTAAATCGTAAGAGTCAAACTTCTCAAGCTAGCAAGAGACACTTCTTACCAGAGATAGATAAGTTTTCGCAAGAGCATTATTTTGCAAACCCCCTACATCTACACTATACAATTGTACAATTTATAACACATTTGTAAACCACACACACACATTTTGTATGTCATACATTACATATTGTATATTGCATGTTGTTTGTTGAATACACCATTTGTATAAAGCCTTGAGTTGTGTTTCATTACCTGTTGACTTTATCATTATCTCGTCTACGTAATTACCATAACTTTGCAAAATACTGTTGCAGATTTGTGAAGTCGTAATTAACATAACACCTCCTTCTCAATAGTCTTAATGGCCCCAATAATCTTAGGCAATAAAAAATTAATAGATAGTCAATATCTAATTCCTAATTAATATCATAAGAATTATTAATGATATTCATGTTATTAATGCATTTAAAATTTTGCAATGTGAGTTATTAAGAAATAAAGGTTTATATTGTATATAGTCTGGATAATTTGCATACTGATTTTAATACAACTGACTTTAATAAATAATAACTTGATTTTTTCGTTTCTATAATTATTGATTTATTCTCAAACATATTAAAAGTAATCCAATGTATAATCTTATATCTATTAATAATGGAGATTGCGCTCTCTTTTTGTCTGTAACAAAAACTACGTCACTGCTTACGTCACATTACCCAACACACAACCCAACGTCATAACATAGAATAAATATACTCAAAATGTGAGCATGCAACGTTAGACAATCCTCATTGTTTCAATAAATAGATGCCCGGCGTTATATATTTATATATAGAGTGTTTTATTCTAATATACTATTTAAAGTTATCGGAAATGTTTGCATTTCAAATTGTCTCTCTTTCTATTTTTTCTTTCTTTTTTTTACTCCTTTAATAAATTTGACGATTTTAAATACTTATGGTACACACTCTATGACATTGAATTTTCAGCTCCCATCCCCTCGGGCAATATCTTTCAAAAAATTATTTTTACATCGCCCGGAAGGCGTCTTTTTTTTTTGCTAGTATAAATAAATAAAAATAAGATACCAATAAGTGTATTCATTCTTATATGTGTTCTTATTTAGTTTCGGTAGTCTATCTAATTTAATATAATGTTTTATTACATCAAAATTTAAATATTTGCATCTGAAAGGTAGGAGTTAGACGGCTTTATTTTATTTTTGCTAGTCTAGTTGATGTCTAAAAGATCCTCATTAGAAAACAATGGTTAATAAGCTATTTTCCCAGATTGTTACTACTTGAGTAAATTTGATCTTCACAGTGTCCTAAATTTTTGGCTATGTTTTGGTTAATAAAATAATAATCCTGCATGTTCAAATACTTATGAGCAGTACTTTCTATAGTTTTTATGAGCATTTGTTTTTATTGCTTCCAATTACAGAGGTAATTAAGGATTTTGCGCAAATCCAAATCAACTCGATTTTCTGTTTGTTCAATTACATATAAGCGTTACTGGTATATTATTATGTAGAAGAAGAAAAAAACGAATAGTTGTGATACGTAAGTGGAAATTTGAAATAAGAGGAAAGAGATTTGTTTTCAGTGTAGACATTATTGACATTTCATTCGTGTAAGCCATGACTTGACTTTTGTGTAGCTAATTAAAATAAAATGCCTT
>CM042163.1:39109198-39134198 GCA_023376005.1 Doryteuthis pealeii
TTTTTTTTTCAATCTATCATTCTCTTTTTATATGCATATTAATTATCTATATAATTCCATTCATATATATCTACCTATCTGACTGCATATCAAAAATAGTTTTGTTATTAAGTATACACACACGCACACATACAGATACACACACCTGACCATCATCACTATTAGCACAATCTACATCTTTATTTATGGCTCATCTTATCATGTGTCATACGATGCGTATTCAACTGTCTTTTTGTCACCCCGCTCGGCAGTAGCAGCAATGACTGGCAGATGAGCATATCCGCTGAATATTTGGTCAAGGTCTTCTGGGCCCGAGACGCAATTCCATTTGTCGCTTTCCGAAACTGGAATTAGTCAAACATTGAACAAGAAGAATGAATGTAATCAGCTGTCTGAGATTCCTGCTTATTGATCATCGCCGTAAGAACTCTAACCTGTGGTACCATTTCTTTGGGAATAATCGCAGAACAGCTCTGCAAACAATGTGCAAGATTAGAACAGACAGACAAAAAAATGAATAAATAACACACACACACACGTTCATTCATGTTCAGATGTTCTGTTTAACTCGCCTTTCCTAGTGTCTTTCTCAGATTATTTCTACTCATCAACCTTTTCACACACACACACACACATATATATATATATATATATATATATATATATATATATATATATGTGTGTGTGTGTGTGTGTGTGTGTGTAAAAATGGAATTGGAAATGAATCCGACAATATGAGGAAGAATGAATAAAGAAAAGAAAGAACAGATGGATAATAAAAGATGAATTTAATCAATATCACTTACACATGTGTTTCGGTCGGTTCATCTCTGTGTACACGGTTCAAACTATATTATCATTACATAAACAAATGAAATGAAATAATAATAATAGAAAAATATAAATAATATTCCGTACACAGAGAAGATTCGATCTTCATCAGAGTGAAATTTTATTTTGAATGAAAAAATTCGTTGGGGAAAAACGGAGAATTTTTTTTAGAAATGTTCGAAGAGAATTTTTTTTTCATTCAAAATAAAATTTTGTTGGTTTTCTGTTCAATGCTTGATCAAATTGCTGACACTCCATATAAACCTTTGTGGTAGTCACTACTTTCCAGCAATGAACGATTAATTCATAAGATTTGAATTAATTGTTTAAATGACACGTCCGTACACTGAACGTGAATAGAATTTCCATTAATGTGAAGTCAATGTACAAGAACTCAGTAATGAATCATTAATTCAATTATGTTAATTTGACTTTATGACATGATGAAAATGTCATTAGAAAGACAAGACAACATGCTATATAGTTCAACTTCAAACGACAAATGTTTAAACTGGTAAGCTGTACAGATAATCAAAGGAGTCCTGTCAATTGTGGGGTACACCTGTCTCCGGATTATTTCAATTGAGACTTACAACATTATTGAAACTGGCAACTAATTTTAAAAGATATGATTCTGTTTAGTTTAAATGAATCTCTCTCTCTCTCTCTCTCTCTCTCTCTCTCTCTCTATATATATATATATATATATATATATATATATATATATAAACACCATCAATGGCAAACTCCTAAACTCTGTAGAACAATTTAGATACTTAGGCAGTAACATCTCCTCCACAGAAAACGACGTTAATGCACGTATAGGAAAAGCATAGGCCGCTATAAATAAATGAACGATTATATGGAAATCCAATCTCACAGACAAGTTAAAGAGACAGTTCTTCCAGGCCGTTGTGGTGTCAGTACTGCTGTGTGGCTGCACCACCTGGACCATAACTAAGCGACTAAGAATAAACTAGACGGGAGATGCACAAGAATGCTGCGGGTGATCCTGAACAAGACGTGGAAACAACACCCTACGAGAAAACAGCTGTACGGTCACCTGCCACATATCACCCAAACCATCCGAGTAAGACGGACAAGACACGCGGGACACTGCTGGAGAAGCAAGGAAGAACTCATAAGCGACGTCCTCCTGTGGAAGCCAGCACATGGACACGCCAGTGTGGGCCGACCAGCAAAGACGTACATTGATCAGCTCTGTGCGGATACAGGATGCTGCATAGAGGACCTCCCGAGAAGGATGAGCGATAGGGACGGATGAAGAGAGATTGTCATGGATATCCGCGCTGACAGCGCAACATAATGATGATGATGATGATATATATATATATATATATATATATATATAGATTGTTTTTCAAAAAAAATTTTTTTACTTTGGATTATGTTTTTTGATAATTAAAAAAAAACACAATCCATTTTGTGGACCTTCTTTTTTTTTTATATATATATATATATATATATATCAACCAACTACTTTGCACCGGCAGGATGTGACACAAGGTCAATTTCTTAAGCGGGTCTTAACAAGTTTGAATTCCAGAGTTTTTCTTCTAGTCTAATTACCTAGCCAAGATTAAAGAGCCCAGTGTTTCCTACTATTTACCCATAGCTGGAGGGCACGTAATTGGGTGCATACCTTTCCCAAGGTTATCATCGCTATGTGAAATACAGACAACCGGAATTTGAACTCGGGTCACACTATATACATATATAGTTGGCTGGGTGGCCTATTGTCGGTATCAGCGGGGCAGCTTGGGAGTCTATCCCCTTTTCACAAGTGCTATACCAGGGACATTGTTTTTTGCGCTTAAGATGGAGCACCACGCCTAACGTTATCTTTCCACTTAACCGCACAGATCCAGACTGTGCTACTCATGTGCGGATTTGGCAAGGCGGTATCGAGCGTGTAACTTCCAAGATTCGTTCAAAACACCACGCAATATCCTTGTGTCGTTTCCATGTAGCGTTGAAGGCATTACTTTTGGAGCAGTTCTCATATTTAGGTGGAATGGCTTCTGATATATTGAGAGGGAAGGGTCGTTGCTCAGTTGGTAATGGTTGGAAAATTAGAAAAGGTAGTTAAAGGTTCAATTCCTGTGATGGACAAATTTTTTTTTTGTTCAACTTTTATTCCCTTCAAAGAAAAACTTTCTTTTTTCAATAGTTTTCAAAGGCCGAATGGTTCCTTTGTTTGTGAAGCCATTGAAGTGGATATTCTGAGGTTCTGAGTTCAATCCCATGTGGCTGACTATCAAAATACAAAGAGTTTTCCATTCTTCGTTTTTGTGGAAGGAAAAAGAATTCTTGAATAGGCTTTCTCACTGGTTGACCAATGTTGACAAAGGTGCAAGGTTGTGTTGAAAGAGTACTTGGTTTTGTTGAGGTTGATGTATTGGGTGGGATATGAACAGACTGAGATAGTTCTGAACAGACCGAGATAAAGAGATATGAACAGGCCAAGGTAGAGAGATACGAACAGACTGGAGATACAAAGGTAGAGAGATATGAAAAGACTAAGATAGAGAGTGACAGATATAAACAGAATGTGATAGATAGAAATGTGAAGAAAAAGTTGAAATGAATCCGACAGTGTGTAATATTATGAAAAAATTGAAAAACACAAGTTCATAAACGAGTTATGTTTATTTCTCCTACGTATGAACTTGTGTTTTTCAATTTTTTCATAATATTACATATATATATATATATATATATATATATATATATATATTAACATAGATAGATAGATATTAACAGAGATATTAACATAGATAGATAGATATTAACAGAGATAGATATTAACAGAGATAGATAGATAGATTAATATTAACAGAGATTGATAGATAGATTGATATTAACAGAGATATATAGAGAGATAGATAAATATTAACAGAGATATAGAGAGAGATATGAACAGACCGGGATACATAGAGAGAGAGAGAGAGGGGGGGAGATGAATAGACTAAGATAGAGATATAGAGATATGAACAGACTGAGATAGAGAGATAGGAACAGGGAGAGATAGATAGATAGACAGATATATACAGACTGAGATACATAGATTGAGAGATATGAACAGACTGATATAGATGGAGACATATGAACTCACTATATATATATATATATATATATATATATATATATAATATATATATTCATCTGGTCGTGTTGACATATCCATGACTGTGTGAATTGCAAATAGCCTCGTTCAAATTTGAACTCGCCTCGCCGTATTCCTATTTCTTGACGATAACCATTAAACCCCGCGCCTGCAAAAGGTGTATTCTCAGCACATCCTGTAAATAAATAAGTTTAATAGGAAGAATGAATTCCTGAAAGCCAAAGCTAATCAAGTGTGTACGCCTAAATTCTTGGAAACGACACGCCAATAGAAAGCAAAGTTATGGATAAACAAAAACTAGATGAGGTTTGAAAAAAAGGAAAAGTACCATTCCACCTCTCTCTCACCAGCCAAAAAAAATTCTTTAGAATAAATAAAACATGCTGACAGAATAATATAAATCATAACTTTCTACTTTGGTTCTCAGTTGTTCTTTAGGCTGCCATGGGGGCCCCCGGGAAATGTGGAGGGTGGGGCAGACATGGAGAGAAAGAAAGAAAAAAAGAAAGAAAGAGAGGTAGATAGATTTAAACTTATTACCTCAGTAATGAGAACGTATCTTCTGTGCTGCTTACTGGCCTAATGATTTTCAATCTAAGACCACACTGAGTGTTCCTAACAGCTTATAATTGGTCTATCTTAAGAGGCTTGCCTTGAAGGTAATTGTCTTCAAGGTACTGTTAAGATTTTTTGGTTGTTTTCTTTTAGCACACAGTTTTATATTTCTTGTTAGAATATATATATATATATATATATATATATATATATATATATATATATATATACTAGCAAATATATGCACCCTCCGGGCGCAAGTATTTAAGTTCTAATGTAATAAAATATTACATTAAATTAGAAAGGCTAATGAAACTAAATAAGAATGCAGATAAAAAGATTTGAAACAGAGGGGAGTGTAATCGAAAAATAGAACAACTGAAAATTACTCTTTCATCACTCTCGTCTTTCATTGTTATTTTTTCTAATTTAAGTATTTAGTTAAAAGAGGAAGTAAAGAATAAAATGACAGTTATTTTTTCTTGTTGATGGATTTTATTTAAGATTCATTGAAGAGATTTTTGCTTATATTCATTAAAATAAAACCAAACAGTTCGAAATCAATAACACTGAGCACATATTTATTAAATTCGATTTTTTAATATCAATATGCAAATTAGCCTTCCCGTTCACATTGTAAACCGCTATTTTGTTGTATATATAAATATAATTACATGTTATTAGTATGTAGATATGGTCAACAGTGGCTTCGGCCTCTGGACCATTGATATAATTAACAGCATCGATCCCAGGGGGCCATCCCCCCAGGCAACACCTGTCCCCTCGATTTAAAGGGGCAGGACTGGGTTTATTGCCCAGCGCCTGAGGCGCCCCCCTTGAGGGGGAATGCCGACGGGATCGACGCAATTTTTCACCCGCCACCCCATGAGCTTCGGTTTGTGGGTGGTCCCACATAAATAGGGCCTTGTGCCTGACCCGTACAAGTGGGGTACGTGGAAAATATCATGTAGATATGGTTAACAGTATTAATAATGTAAAAAAAAATTATTAATAATTGGGGTTACAATTAAAATAAAATCATTGAGAATTTGATGTCAATAACTAAGGGAATTGTGACGAGTAGTAATATAGTTTCGGTTACAGACAGAAAAACACAAATCTCCATTATAATAAGATATACATATATATATATATATATATATATTATATATATATATATATATATATATAGGGTGTTTATAAAGTCCTGCAACAAATCTAAAATTCAACAACAAAAATTGGCAGTCTTGTTGAAATGCAATAATCAAAATGTAAAAAGAAAGCAACAACAGGACTTGAACTTTCATATGGTTTTTACTAAACGATTCTGTCATTTTATACAACGTGGGTTATTAAGTTTTCAATTTTAATTGTGCTGCAGATCTTTATGAACATCCTGTATATACACAGTGGTACCTTGACTTATGAGTACCTTAACTTACGAGTCTTCCGAGTTACGAATTATTACTTAGCAAAATAGTTTTTGCTTTGTGGTGAGAGTTAAAATTTGAGGTACGCAAGTGTTGTGATGTTAGTTCAACAGTAAAAAAAAAGAAGTCAAGTCGAGGTAGGGTAAAATGAGACAAGTGTATTTACAATAAGGTACAAGAACGGCTAGCTTGCCGCTAAACGGTAACAGTACAACCTTTTCACTCGGTGTCTCACTATTTATAGTGAGAACCGGTGTATATTCTCCACTGTAGGAACGGCCGGTACAACAGCAAGTAACTATCTACGTGTGACGTGTGTCACACTTTAACACCCTCGATCCGGAGAAGCTTCTTAGTTGGGGATTTGGTAGATAGGGGTTGGTTAGGGGGTGAGGTTGTTAAAGTGTGATACAGAGGTACAAAAGAGAGGTGTGGCGAGAGCGATAACACTAATCTGTTTCGATGGAAAGATGGATGGAAATAGAGAGAGAGAGAGAGAGAGAGAGAGAGAGAGGGGGGGTGAGTGAGAGAGGTAGAAAGAAAGAGACAGTTAGTGTGCGTGTGTGTGTGTGTGTGTGTGTGTGTGTGTGTTTATTGGATCAAGGTTATTATACCTTTTACATATTGAACTTTTTGCAACTGAGTGCATATTATTTGTATTAGATTGGAATCCTCGATATCATATAATTGTGTGCAAAACGAAATCCTAAGAAACAACTAGAGAAGAAAATATGTAAATATAAATGTACAATGTACGTAATTTCCGGGCCTATAAACATTTTGTCGTCCGGGCTTCCTGCTCTTATTTACGCTATGTTTTTCCTTGACAATAACAGACCCAGCTTAGATATTTACCGAGGGATATTTCTCGCTTTTTATCGGCAAATAAATGTAGATATTTTACAAGCACTATACACTGTATAAAATTCAATATAAAACATTGAACAAGAAACAATTTTTCATTTATTTTTTATTTATCTATTTATTTTTATTTTTTGAAAAAAACTAAAACCTCGATTAAGTTTTCTATTTACCTGTAAACATTGCACAGTATGAAAATTGTTTTGAAATTTCAGTTTTGCTTTTTGTAAAAATATATTGATAATTGATTTAAATCACCATGACCAGACAACCCGGCAAACACCATGTGCGACATCCGGAGCACTGGACAGCTGTTTCGACCTCCTTTGGTCTCATCAGCAGTGATCGCCACTAGAGATTGAACCAGTGGACCACGGAGTGAAGAGCGGAAACTCTACACTTGGGCCACTAGCCCACGCCACAAATACAAATATATTGTAAAATTTCAATAGAAAAAAAATGTCTGATTCTTATTTGAATTTCCTACGGGAGTGGGAGGGGAGCTTGTAAAATATCTAAATGAAACTGCCGATAAAAAGCGAGAAATGGCCTTTGATAAATATTCAAGCTGGGCCTGTTTTACGCCTGTTATCGCCAAGGAAAAACATAGCGTAAATAAGGGCAGGAATCCAGAACGACAAAATGTTTATAGACGCTAATAAAATATTGCAATTAGGTATGAAGTGTTTACCCGCTTAGAATATGAAGATACCTTTTTGGGTAATCCTTAACTATTTCCTCGTAAATTCCTACCATAAAATAAACTGAACCCTCATTTTATGTCCATGTTTAAAACTAACCATTCTCACAAAATAAAAACTTTTAGAATATACACATTGAATTAAATATTAAAATAAATAAATAAAATATATTTAGTATTGTAAAATAACGGGTGCAAAAACAATAAAACATTTATTGCAAAAACACGGACATAAAATGAGGATTCAGTTTATTTTATTGTAGGAATTTACGGAGAAATAGTTCAAGAATTACCCCTTTTTTGTACCGTATATCATAGGAAACTATATTTGTTAAACAGACTTCGGCATGAAATAGCCCAACAAGGGTTGACATGCCGTCAAATACAACCAGCGAGGGGCTGGTAAATTATCTAAATATCAAAATCTATTTACCTATTAAAAAAAACGAAAAATATCCCTCGGTATATATCTAAGCTGGGCCTGTTTTACGCCTGTTAGCATCAAGGAAAAACAGCGTAAATAAGTGCAGGAATCCCAGGACGACAAAATATCTATAGAACTCAATTCCCTAATCTTTAGGCATGAAATAACCCTAGATGTGTTGACATGCCGTTAAGATCAATTAACCATACATTTCATCAGTGGGTTATTCTGAAAAGGTACCGAAATCTGTAGCTAGGGTAAAAAATCAGACTGTTCTTTAGTCTTATAATGTTCCCTTAACTTTCTGGGTTATTTATTAAAAAATTCTTAATTTCTTTTTTTATGAATAAGAAATTGTATAATTTACACATCATTCGACTGCCAGTCTCCTTCGTTCTTTTTATTTATCTATCTTTTTATCGACACAAACTTTTTAAAAAGTTATTATTAAAAAGAAACAAATAGATAGATAAATAAATGAAAAATCCGAACGTATAAAGCCCTAAAGTCATACCTCTCCCCACTGTCTTTACCTCTACCCCATCTATCTGTCATCACCTTTTTTTTCGTAGTTTGTACGATACAGTCTGCTAATTAAATTCACTATTTTTTACATGGTTGTGTATTCGTGACGAAATGCACATTATGTTTGTCATACTAAGAAGATTGAGTTAGAAGTTTCTTTTTTTCTTATTAGAATTATTCTTTTTATTTGTTTTATACAGTCTGGCCTTCCATACTTACCTGCATTGAGTTTTATGTCTTCTTAAGCTAAGCTCAGTATATAACAAAAAGAAAGGAAGAAAAGAGAAAGTACAAGAGAAGGAAAGGAGTAGACTGAATGAAAAGAAAGAAAGAATGAAATAAAAAGAAAGATAGAATGAAAGAGAGGAAAAGAAAGAATTGGAAATGAAAGAAGGAAAGAAAAAGAGAAACAAAGAAAGGAAGAAAAAAAGATAGAATGGAAAAGAAAGAAGAAAGAAAGAAAAGAAAAGTGAACAGAGAAAGGAAGAAAATAAAAAAATGGAGAGAAAGGAAGAAAAAGAAAAGAAAAAGAAGAATGAAAGAAAAAAGAAAAGAGAAAGCTGAAAGAAAAAAAAAAAGAAAGAAATAGAATGAAAGAAAAAAGAACAAAGAAAGAAAAAACAAAGAATGAAAAAAAAAAAATGAAAGAAAATAAAAAAATAAATCAGAATGAAAGAAGAGAAACAAGAAAGAAAAGAAAAAAGAATGAAAGAAAAACGGAACAAAGAAAAAGAAATATAGAATGAAATAACAAAAAAGGAAGAAAAAAGATAGAAGAGAAGAGAAAATGAGATAGAAGAACAAGAAAGAAAAGAAAGATAAATGAGAAAAAATGAAAGAAGAAGAAACGAAGAAAGAAAAGAAAAAGAAAACCAAAGACGAGAAAGATAGAACGAAGGAAAAACAAAGAAAAAGAGAAACAAGAAAAAAGTAAGAAAAAAGATGATTGAATAAAAGAGAAAGAAGGGAGAAAAAGAAAGGAGAATTTTTAAAAAAGAAAGATTGAAGGACAAAGAAAAAAAAAAATGAAAGAAACAGAAAAAAAGAAATAAAAGCAAAAACAGGAATCAATCACTCTCTCTCTCTCTCTCTCTCTCTCTCTCTCTCTCTCTCTCTCTCTCTCTCTCTGTAAGTCTTCTAGACGACATCCAGTGTCCGCACAGTGACGTAATATTTTGCTAGTCCGCCAACACTGGTGTGTACATGTGTAGGAGTCCGTAGTAGAACACCCCAAATGATTCATATATTACTGGTATGACTCTAATCTTACCGTTCCACAATTTCCTAAGCCCCCGAGCAAGATCTTGGTATTTTCCCTATTTTTATACGCACGTGTTTTATTTATTTTGTTTTTAATGACTAGAATTTACCGAATATTTTGTCTGAATTGTGTTTTTTTTCTTTCTATTTTCAGGTGAGTGAACATTTCCTTTGTACACATTGTTTAAAACTCTTACAACATTGAAAAGAAAAAAAACTCTCCTGACGCAAGTAAGTCTTAACAGAATTTTACCCAAGCAACTCTTTTCGTCCACCCATCCTCATCAGCAACCAAATTCTTTCAGTATGTAGTCGTTTTTTTGTTGTTTTTTTTAAGTCTCTCTCATTGCGCACGACGTATGATTGCCCAACAGTTTATGTTAACCTCTAGACTTTTTACACTGGTAATGTTTGGAGGTGCGTGGTGTTATAGTTAATCGTATAAAATGGACTCGTCGACCGGAGAATGAGTCCCTGGATAAATTTATGGGTCCTAACTAAAGCCGTCCAACTCCACCTTGTAATCTATCTTGTGTAATTCGTTTCTAAGAAACTATTGAAATGTGTTTTCAGTTACCTTGAAATGGTGAGGGAAGAAATAAAAAAAAAACACTGGACGCACGTATACGATTTTACTGCGTCCTTTTAGATTTTTGTGCGTCAGTGACGCAGGACGCATACCTATCAACATCCCTGATGTGTGTGTGTGTGTGTGTGTGTGTGTGTAATGAAAATGGAAGTGAATCCGACGGTATGTTGAAAAGAGAAAGAAAGGAAAGAAAGTATTGAATGGATAAAATAGGATATGTTAATTAATATAACTTACACGTGTTTCGGTCAGAGTTTATCCATGTGTATTCTTCAATCTATTATCATTTTTAAATAACAAATGAAATGAAATAATAATAATAGAAAAAATGTAAAAATGTTCCGCACACAAAGAAATATCGACCTTCCTCAGAGTGAAACCTTATTTTTAAAAATAAAATTCGTTGGAACGCGGAGAATTTTTAAATGTTCGAAAAAAATTTTTTTTAAAATCACGTGAAGAGAGTGTTCAAACGCGGTTGAGAAAGACAGTTATAATGACGTCGTGTCGCCTGCGACGGATTTTGAAACGGAGAGAGGATGGCTGGAACAAAGTCATGTAATATATATATATATATATATATATATATATATATATATATATATATGTAATATACCAAGCGTGTTGGTAAATCCTTGCGGTAAGAAAAAACCCAGCAAAAAGTTTGATAGTAAAAATATACTACCAAACATCAACCGGGGAGAAAAAAAAAAATTTTTTTTTTTAAATAAAGACCAAGATAGTCGTACCAATAAAAAGTAATCTATTAGTACAGTATTTGTCCAAAAGAAAAAACAATTTATATGTATATAAGATATATATATATTCACATAACCGCTAGGAGAATAGCTAATAAGTAAAAAGTGCTCAATGCCTAAGTAGAGCAAATAAAGAGTCAGATCTTAGCCCTGAAGAGCATTAAGCGAAACTAATGGTGGGTTCGTCTGACTTATTGGATTTATATATATATATATATATATATATAGGTAATTTTGTTTATAGTAGTAAAGTCTCACCTTGTACATGTATAACATCATCAATCTACAACGTTCTATTTCTCGCAATAACAAAATTAGTAATTAGAATAATAATCAACTCTGTTGTCTGATCACCTTCCCAAGAGATAAAGAAAATATCTATATTTGGTTTATTATTTTTCTTTAATTACTGTTATTTTGCCCAAATATTTTTAAACTGATGTGATGCAACCTAGGGAATTATCTTCTTTCCACAGCCGGATTTATTCAAAGTGTATACATATACATATTCAAAGTATATATATATATATATATATATATATATATATATATATTAGTGTATATATTGGCACCAAGTTTTTATTTAGATAGGTTTGGTTGAATACCACAGAAGATTTCTCCTTGATGATCTCCAGTTGCTTACGTTCCAGACCTTGAGTAGTTTTTCTTATAGCGGGGCCCAAATAGTCGAGGTGCCCCAGATTCTTTTAGATATGCTTTCTACATGCACACACACACACACCTACACACACTTATATATATATATATATATATATATATATATATATGTGTGTGTGTGTGTGTGTTAATATATGAGTAGTGGCTTACCGGTGGGTACGAGTACGATCGTTGGAAGCGCACAGTATCCAGGGGTTAAGACCGAGAAAAAGCAAATACAAAGTGCTTAATACAATGTAGAGCAAAATTTATTTATAAAATGGATAAAAGTAACCTACTCGAGTTTCATCGTCTGAATCGTCAGGGTTACATCCGCTGAATTAATCGAGTTTTCGATTGATGTCAGTTGGTACCATGTATGACCGTTGAAACAGGTCTTATCTTTTTCAAAAAGATAAGACCTGTTTCAACGGTCATACATGGTACCAACTGACATCAATCGAAAACTCGATTAATTCAGCGGATGTAACCCTGACGATTCAGACGATGAAACTCGAGTAGGTTACTTTTATCCATTATATATATATATATATATATATATATATATATATATATATATTCAAGTTAAGGTAGCATGGGCCTGGAGTCAACACCTGGTTACAGACATTTTCTCGCCTATGCGATCTTCAGACTATATATATATATATATATATATATATATATATGTATATATATATCCAAAAGGTCTGATTTCTTCTCGATCAGCTTCAGTTTCTTACGTTCAAGCCCTCGTGTAATTTTCTATCAGGGTCTAAATGGTAGAGATGGTATCCTATATTTTGTTTTCAAGCGCTTTTAACCACGTCCATAGTTGTCTTAAGGGTCATTATTTGTTTCAGTTGTTATTTTTTGTTTCTTTTTCATTTTTTCGGGGTTTTTTCGTCTTTTTGTTTGTTTGTTTTTTGTTGTACGGGGTTTATTTCAACCCCACAATAAAACATCCCAACTATTTCCTTATTATTAAGAACAACCAGTTATCAATTTTCATACAATTAGAAACATGTGTATTGATATATTGATAAATAAATAGAAATAAAATGATCTTCAATTTTGTTATGTCAACCCGATTAGAAATTGAAATCTTGTGAATTTCAGTGATATTTAAAGCAAAAAAGAATATACACATTATTTAATAATTTTTTTAAATCTAAGACGTATTCTCATTTTATTAAAAAATAAACAAAAAAACGTACAATGCAGTCATTCTTATAGTTATCATTTTTTGGGGGGTTCTGGGTAAAATTTCAGGAATTTGTAACAGCTATAAGAAATAAAGGTGTACATAATATATGGTGTGTTGATTTGCATACTGGTTTTAACAAAACCGGTTTTAATAAACAATTACTTGTGTTATTGATCTCTAATATTATTATTTTATTCTCGAACTTATTAAAATCAATCATATGGATAATTTTATATAGAAACCAATTAGAATATAATTGAAATAAGTGTAATCTGTTTATTTGCGTTTTTATTTAATTTTATTAGTCTTTCTAATTTAATATATTTCATTACATTAAAATTCAAATACTTATGGGGGGGGCATATTCTTGTTAGTAACAATAAATATGAGGACAATAGTCTGAAAAAATCCAAATAACAAAAGACACACACACACACACACACACAGAGATATATTTTTTATCATTAGTAATGTCATATTTGAAGTCATTCGCTGGGCAATACCGGGTATCTCTGCTAATATTCTGTATTCCCTTCTATTAAGTTTGTTCAGGCAATAAAATATCCTTGGTATCATTTCGCGAGGAATCTTTCTTACATTTATTCCGTGCGGGGAAGCAATAGATTCAACCAACTATATCAAAAAACCACACTCACCCCAAAATATATTTTGTCGATTCTTCTACCACCCAAAATTTCTTGCCATATTCCTTCCTTCATCGTTTCAACAAATCAACCCAATAGAAATACTCGCCTAATTTGCTAAAATAACCAAGGAACAAATATTTTAAATCAAAATTTCCTTTTTACTCAAATATCGGTCAAATATTGTTCTTAAATATTAAACTGGTTGGCCATTTGGGATTCATTTTAGATTCTTTAAATTTCTAAAAGACAATTGTCGATAAAAAGTTACTGTGAAAAAACTATTTCTCTGAATTTTTGAGTTGAGGCTTGATAATTAGTATTATTCAGATTATTCAGACTATTGTCCTCATCTTTATTGTTATCTACATTATTTCTCTGAATTTTTGAGATGAGGCTTGATGATTATTATTATTCACTATTGTCCTCATCTTTATTGTTATCTACACTATTTCTCTGAATTTTGAGCTTGATAATTAGTATTAGATTATTCAGACTATTATTGTTATCTACACTATTTCTCTGAATTTTGAGATGGCTGATAATTAGTATTATTGGATTATTCAGACTATTGTCCTCATCTTTATTGTTATCTACACTATTTCTCTGAATTTTTGAGATGAGGCTTGATTTAGTATTATTTGGATTATTCAGACTATTGTCCTCATCTTTATTGTTATCTACACTATTTCTCTGAATTTTTGAGCTGAGGCTTGATAATTAGTATTATTGGATTATTCAGACTATTGTCCTCATCTTTATTGTTATCTACACTATTTCTCTGAATTTTGAGCTGAGGCTTGATAATTAAATTATTTGGATTATTCAGACTTTGTCCTCACAAAAAAAACAACAACAAAAAAAAAAAACAGATAAAATTCAAGATTTTTAATGCTGATTTTTAAGGCAAGCAGGCAGCCCCAGCCCCCATTTGAAAATTGGCACTACACAATCTTCCGTAAAAAATTTCCCCACTTTGATCTGATGGCGTGTCTACTCTCGTTCTAGTAAGTATCGAAATCTTTTTTACCACGAATCTAGACATAAATATCAAATCGACAGAGGAGGCATCGCCATAAGTACGTTTAACGATAAACAAAACATTCCGTCCATTGCGGCCTCGTTCTGGTTTCCATTTCTCCAAGAGATGACCTACACATCGATAGACATACGCAGGTTCCAAACACTTATCTCTTTTCTTGTGAATGGTCATGTTTGGATAGACCGGCTATCAGCTTCGTACCACCTTCCAGTGACAGCAGTGACGGTAAATTATATCGGAAAGTTCGGCTCAGGAAAGAAGAGAGATGAGTGCTCGTCTAAGCTCCGTTTGACTGACTTGCATCGGCAGGGGCAAGAGGGTGCTCAACAAACAACCGGGAAACAGATGTTATGCGATGGGTGCAACACTTGCTGTTTGATAGAAACGCTAGATTGTCCAAACAAAATCCATCACCTTACATGCCAAATTCTGTACAAAAATATTATGAAGACGATAAGGAAATTTCTGTATTTTTGCAAAGTTTGGATACTACTACTCCGATTTCTACAACTAGTACCATACTACTACTACTACTACTACTAATAATAATAATAATAATAAGAAGAAGAAGAAGAAGAAGAAGAAGAAGAAGAGAAGAAGAAGAAGAAACAGAATGAAGAAGAAGAAGAAGAAGAAGAAACAGATGATGATGAAGAAAAGAAGAAGAAGAAGAAGAACAGATGATGAAGAAGATGAGAAGAAGAAGAAGAAAAAGATGAAGAAGAAGATGAGAAGAAGAAGAAAAAGATGATGATGAAGAAGAAGAAGAAGAAGAAGAAGAAGAAGAAACAGATGATGAAGAAGAAGAAGAAGAAGAAACAGATGATGAAGAAGAAGAAGAAAAAGATAATGAAGAAGAAGAAGATGAAGAAAAAGATCAAGAAGAATATGAAGAAGAAGATGAAGAAAAAGATGATGATGAAGAAGAAGATGAAGAAAAAGATGATGATGAAGAAGAAGAAAAAGAAGATGATGAAAAAGATGATGATGAAGAAGAAGAAGATGAAGAAAAATGTGATGATGAAGAAGAAGATGATGAGGAAAAATATGATGATGAAGAAGATGAAGAAAAAGTTGATGATGATGAAGAAGAAGATGAAGAAACGGTTCACTACATAAGTGAATGTAGCAAACTAGTATAAAAGGAATACGAAAACGGGCGTGATTGGGTGGGAAAGGTGATCCACTGGAAATTCTGCAAGATTCTCATCGACATTACGATACTAACGGATCAACTTATATCGACTAAAAAAGAAAAGATAGACAAATACTGAAGTAGAGAAAGTTTCTGTATTTTTTCAAAATACGGGTACTACTACTACTACTACTACTATTACTAAAAAGAAGAACAGGAACAAGAAAATCAAGAACAAGAACAAGAAGAAAATAAGAAAATGAACAGTTAATTATATAAATGAATGCAGGAAAATAAGCACGACTTGGGTGGGAAAGGCGATCCATTGGGAATTATGCAAGATTCTCTGGGACTTTAAAATACGAACGGATCAACTAACCCAGGCTAGAAGGCCAAAACCAGTGTTTACTAACAAGAAGAGAAAAAACTTACCATCTATTGGATATTGCTGTTCTAACGGACCACAGAAAAAAAAAGAAAAAGAAAAGATATACTAATACTGAAGATGTTCAGAAAAGTGCTATATTCTTGCCAATTTTTACTACTACTACTACTACTACTAAGAAGAGGAGGAAGAAGCAATTAATCACATAACAAGTGATTGTAACAAACTAGCAAAAAAGCAATTATCTTCTCTCTCCCTACTCTCTCTCTCTCTCTCTCTCTCTCTCTCTCTCTTCTCTCTCTCCCCTCTATTACCACTTTGTCATTCTCTATCTCTCTCCTCTCTATTCCCCTTCTCTCTCTCTCTCTCTCTCTCTCTCTTCGTTATTACCATTTTGTCATTCTCTATCTCTGTCTAGTCCTCTCTTTATTCCCCCCCTCTCTCTCTCTCTCTCTCTCTCTCTCTCTCTCTCTTTCGTTATTACCACTTTGTTATTCTCTATCTCTGTCTAGTCCTCTCGTTATTCCTCTCTCTCTCTCTTCTCTCTCTCTCTCTCCCTCTCTCTCTCGTTATTACACTTTGTTATTCTCTATCTCTGTCTAGTACTCTCGTTATATTCCCCTCTCTCTCTCTCTCTTT
The DNA here is from genome assembly GCA_023376005.1 of Doryteuthis pealeii. Classification (NCBI taxonomy): domain Eukaryota; kingdom Metazoa; phylum Mollusca; class Cephalopoda; order Myopsida; family Loliginidae; genus Doryteuthis; species Doryteuthis pealeii. The sequence continues at coordinate 39,125,986 of CM042163.1, forward strand.
CTTTCTCTCTCTTTCTTCTCTCTCTCTCTCTCTCTTATTACCACTTTGTCATTCTCTATCTCTGTCTAGTCCTCTCGTTATATTCCCCCTCTCTCTCTCTCCATTTCTCTCTCTCTCTCTCTCTCTCTCTCTCTCTCTCTCTCTCTCTCTCTCTCTCTCTCGTTATTACCACTTTGTCATTCTCTATCTCTGTCTAGTCCTCTCGTTATATTCCCCCTCTCTCTCTCTCCATTTTCTCTCTTCTCTCTCTCTCTCTCTCTCTCGTTATTACCACTTTGTCATTCTCTATCTCTGTCTAGTCCTCTCATTATTCCCTCTCTCTCTCTCTCTCTCTCTCTCTCTCTCGTTATTACCACTTTGTTATTCTCTATCGCTGTCTAGTCCTCTCGTTATATCTCTCTCTCTCTCTCTCTCTCTCTCTCTCTCTCTCTCTCTCTCTCTCTCTCTCTTTCGTTATTACCACTTTGTTATTCTCTATCTCTGTCTAGTCCTCTCGTTATATCCTCTCTCTCACTCTCTCTTTTCTCTCTTTCTCTCTCTCTCTTTCTCTCTTTCTTTCTTTCTCTCTCTCTCTCTCTCTCTCTCTCTCTCTCTCTCTCTCTCTCTCGTTATTACCACTTTGTCATTCTCTATCTCTGCCTAATCCTCCCTTATTTCCCTTCTCTCTCTCTCTCTCTCTCTCTCTCTCTCTCTCTCTCTCCCTTTCTTGTTATTATCACTTTTCATTCTCCATCTCTGTCTAGTCCTCTCGTTATTCACCCCCCTCTCTTCTCTCTCTCTCTCTCTCTCTCTCTCTCTCTCTCTCTCTCTCTCTGGATAGTCCTCTCGTTACTCTTTCTCTCTCGTTATTACCACTTTGTCATTCTCTGTCTCTGTCTAGTCCTCTCGTTAAAACCCCTCCCCTCTCTCTCTCTCTCTCTCTCTCTCTCTCTCTCTCTCTGATTTCTCATCTGCCACAGTCAGGTCGTCTCTCCATCCTGCTGAGTCCTCACGTGATCTGGCGTTACGCGGCTGTTTAACTTCATGACCCCCTGCAACCCCCACCCGGAGATAGAAACGCCAGCACAGAAAACGGCCAGCGAGGCATTCAAAATTCAACCGAATAACCTATACCCCTTCCGCTATCCAAAATCTGACCCTCGCGATCGCTTCACTGTACGCTCGGCTACGTACAAACGGTCAATATTAAACTGCCCGAAACATCCAGTTCTGTGTCTGACGCTTGCGGAAAATATAAATTCGGAAATTCAAAAATGTCTTATATGTATTTACCAATGGTTAAAGTCATGGGAAATGGACTCGTCACCCCGTGTTCAAATCCTGGACGTGGTAATTGCATTTCATTTAGCGCTAATATCCTTGGGAAAGGTATGAATCCTACTCTCCCTCCAGTTATGGGTAAATAGTAGGGCAGACTGGGCTCTTTAACTTTGGTTAGGCAACCGGTCTAGGAGAAGGAAAACTCTGAATTCAAACTTGCTGAACCCCGCTTAAGAAATTGACCTTGTGTCGCATCCTGCTCGTGCAGAGGGGTTGGTAAATATATATATGTATTTACCAACCCCTCCGCACGAGCAGGATGTGACACAAGGTCAACTTCTTAAGCGGAGTTTAACAGGTTTGAATTCAGAGTTTTCCTTCTCCTAGACTGGTTACCTAGCCAACCTTAAAGAGCCCAGTCTGCCTGCTATTTACCCATAGCTGGAGGGAGAATTTGATTCATATCTTTCCCATGGGTACTAGCGCTATGTGAAATGCAAACACCTTCGTCCAGGAATTGAACAATTTATTATAAACTCATCTAAAACAAGAAACAAGAATAGAATATGTATTAGTATATATTTTGGAATTATTCGGACTATTGTCCTCATTTTTATTGATATCTGTATAACGTTTCGGTCGATGAAGGCTCCCGATGCCGACAAGAAATACCTGAAGAAGCCTGGAGGCCACATCGACCGAAACATTGTGTTGATAACAATAAAGATCAGGACAATAATCCAAATAATACTATGGGTTAAATAGAAAAATATGTTTAAAAAACATTGAGCATCAATTAAGAATGAATTTATTTGAAAACTTTATCGGCCTTAAATGACCCAGCAAGGTTGATATGCCGTAAAAAAACAAACCAAACCAAACAAGGTTCACTCTGACCCGGAGTGGGTGTAATTGTTAAGATCCCATCTATGGGTCAAATGAAATAACCCCGGGTGGGTCGACAAGCTTTTAAAAACAAATAAATCAAAACGACCATCAAATCAAAGTAGTATATTTTGTTACTTAAAAAAAACCCAATGCTCTTTTATTGATTTTAACGGTGTGTCAACCCGTCTAGGGTTATTTTATTTGACCCATAGATGGGTACCAATATATGCTACAGACCTTTAGAAGGTGCTCTCTAGATGATTAAACGATATCGTAATTGAATTAGCGTTCACATCACAGCATCTTAACTTTTTCATCTGCATATAAAAAAGAAGGGGGCGCTACCCAATATTAAGGGGTCGGAGTTGGGGTAGAAGCAAATAAAGAAAAAAAAACGATATATGAAACCCGGTAAAAAAAACATGTGTCAGCTTTTATCAGTAGCCAGCAAACTTCATTTTGTTTATTTTAACTTGATTTGACTTTCGCTCTACACAGCGTGGATTCTCTCCCCTTTCTTTTTCCACGCTATCAGTACACACGCTACTACTTCCCTTTTCTTCTTTCTTTTTTTTTCTTTTTCTTTTCTTTCTCAACGCACTCAACCCATTCAACACCCAAGCACCTTGGACGACCCCCCCCCAAAGAAGCCACCTATCTCACCCCCCCCTTATCTCTTTTTCAGCTTTGCTCTTTTCATTCACACCCCAATTCGCTTGTTACCACAACCACCACCCGCCCCAGCCGCCATCCGTCTGCACCGGATGGTCTTTGGTGGCGGTGGTGGTGGTGGTGGTATAGTGAATCTTCAGTCCGTTCTTTTTTTTTTTCTTTTTTTTTTTAACCAAATTTTCTTACTGACCCTTTTACCCCAACGACCTCGCCACCACTTTGTTACCTCGAGCCACATTGGCTCTTCTTGGCAGTAAAAAACAAAAAAAGGGACTGAGTCAGTACACATATAGATATGAACAGATTGGATAGATAGATGATAGATAGATAGATAGATTGAACAGACTGAGATAGATAGATAGATAGACTGAACAGAGATAGATAGATAGTAGATTGAGATAGATAGACTGAGATAGATAGATAGATTGAACAGACTGAAGATAGATAGATTGAACGATAGATAGATAGATAGATAGAATAGATAGATAGATTGAACAGACGATAGATTGAACAGACGATAGATAGATAGATAGATGAGACTGAGATAAGATAGATAGATAGATAGATTGATAGATTGACTGATAGATAGATAGATAGATAGATAGATTGAAACAGACTAGATAGATAGATAGATAGATAGATTGAACAGACTGAGATAGATAGATAGATAGATTGAACAGACAGATAGATAGATAATAGACTGAGATAGATAGATAGATTGAACAGACTGAGATAGATATAGATTAGATGATAGATTAGATTAGATAGATAGATTGAAACAGACTGAAGTAGAAAGATAGATAGATAGATAGATAGATTTAACAGACTGAGATAGATAGATTAGATTGAACAGACTGAGATAGATAGATAGAAAGATAGATAGATTTGAACAGACTGAGATAGATAGATAGATAGATGAACAGATGAGATAATAGATAGATAGATAGATAGAATTGAACAGACTGAGATAGATAGATAGATTGAACGGACTGAGATAGATTGATAGATATATATAAGATAGATTGAACAGATAGATAGATAGATAGATAGATTGAACAGACTGAAGATAGTTAGATAGATTGAACAGACTGGAAGATAGATAGATAGATAGAACAGACTGAGATAGATAGATATTACAGATGGATAGATAGATAGATAGATTGAACAGACTGAGATATAGATAGATAGATAGATAGATGAACAGACTTAGATAGATAGATAGATAGATTGACAGATGAGATAGATAGATTGAACAACTTAGATTAGATAGATTTGAACAGACTAGATAGATAGATAGATAGATAAATAGATAGATGAACAGACTGAGATAGATAGATAGATAGATAGATGAACAGAACTGAGATAGATAGATAGATTGAACAGGACTGAGATAGATAGAAGATAGATAGATAGATAGATAGATTGAACAGACTGAGATAGATAGATAGATAGAATGAACAGACTGAGATAGGATAGATAGATAGATTGAACGACTGAGATAGATAGATAGATAATAGATTGAACAGACTGGATAGATAGATAGAATGAATAGACTGAGATAGATAGATAGAATGAATAGACTGAGATAGATAGATAGATGAATAGACTAGATAGATAGATAGAAATGACGTCTGAGATAGATAGGATTAGATAGATAGATAGTAGATAGATAGATTGAACAAGACTGAGATAGATAGATAGATAGATAGATAGATTGACAGACTGAGATGATAGATAGATAGTAGAGATTGAACAGACTGAGATAGATAGATAGATAGATAGATTGAACAGACTGAGATAGATAGATAGAATGAACAGACTGAGTAGATAGATATAATGAACAGACTGAGATAGAAGATAGATAGATAGATAGATAGGATTGAACAGACTGAGATAGATAGTAGATAGATTGAACAGATGAGATATATAGATAGATAGATAGATAGATAGATGAAAGACTTGAGATAGTAGATTGAAACAGACTGAGATAATTAGATGAACGGACTGAGATAGATAGATAGATATTATAGATAGATAGATGAACCAGACTGAGATTAGATAGATAGATAGATAATAGATAGATGATTGAAACAGACTGAATAGATAGATAGAATAGATAGATAGATAGATAGATTGAACAGACTGAGATAGATAGAATTAGATAGATAGATAGATAGATAGATTGAACAGACTGAGTAGATAGATAGATTTGAACAGACTAAGATAAAGATAGATTGAAACAGACTGAGATAATAGATAGATAGATAGATAGTAGATTGAAAAGGATGAGATAATGATAGAAGATAGATAATAGATAGAACAGGACTAAGATAGATTAGATAAGATAGAGTAGAACAGACTAAGATAGATAGATAAGATAGATAGATTGAAACAGACTGAGATAGATAGATAAGATAGATAGATAGATAGATAGATTGAACACGACTGAATAGATAGATAGATAGATAGATAGATTGAAACCAGGACTGAGATAGATAGATAGAAGATAGATTGACAGGACTGAGTAGATAGATAGAATGAAAACAGTGAGATAGATAGATAGATAGATAGATTGAACAGACTGAGATAGATAGCTAGATAGATAGATAGATAGATAGATAGAGTTGAACAGACTGAGATTACGATAGATTAGATTGCAACCAGGACTGAGATAGCGTAGATAGATAGATAGATAGATTGAACAGAGCTGAGCATAGATAGATAGATTTTGAACAGACTAGATAGATAGATAGATAGATAGATAGATTAGATAGATTGAACAGACTGAGATAGATAGATAAATTGAACAGACTAGATGATAAGATAGATAACAGACTGAGATAGATAGATAATTGAACAGACCTTAGGATAGATTGAAACATAGATTAGATAGATTGAACAGACAGTAGAATAGATAGTAATAGATAGTAGATTGAAACAGACTGAGATAGATAGATAGATATGAAACAGTGAGATAGATAGATAGATAGATAATGAACAGACTGAGATAGATAGATTCGATTGAACAGACTGAGATAGATAGATAGTTAGATAGATTGAACAGACTGAGATAGATAGATAGATAGAATTGAACAGACTGAGATTGATAGATAGAAGTAGATAGATAGATAGAATGAACAGACTGAGATAGATAGATAGATAGATTGAAAGACTGAGATAGGATAGATTAGATAGATTGACAGACTGAGATAGATAGATAAGATAGATGAACAGACTGGTAGATAGATAGATAGGATTGAATAGACTGAATAGATAGATAGCATATATTGAATAGACTGAGATAGATAGATAATAGATTGAACAGATGAGATAGATAGATAGATAGATAGATTGAACAGACTGAGATAGATAGATAGATAAGATTGAACATGACTAGATAGATAGATAGATGATAGATAGATAATAGATTGAACAGACTGAGATAGATATATAGATTGAACAGACTGAGATAGATAGATAGAGATAGAATAGATAGACTGAAATAGATAGATAGATGATAGACTAAATAGATAGATAGATAGATAGTACATATGAGTGACCGTGGTATAAGTATTTAGATAGATAGATAGATTGAACAGAGAGATAGTGATAGATAGATAGATAGATGACAGACTGAGATAATAGATAGATTGAACAGACTGAGATAGATAGATAGATAAGGAAGGGGATTTGAACAGACTAGATTAGATAGATAGATAGATAGTAGATTAGATTGAACAGATTGAGATAAGATAGATAGATAGATAGATAGATAGAATTGACAGACTGAGATAGATAGATAGATAGATAGATAGATAGATAGATTGAACAGACTGAGATAGATAGATATATAGATTGAACAGACTGAGATAGATAGATAGATAGATAGATTGAACAGGACTGAGATAGATAGATATGAACAGATTTATATATATATATATATATATATTATAATATATATATATATATAATTATATATATGAACAGATTTGGATAGGACAATATCAATAGATAAATAGGACTTAGATTGAATAGACAGATAGAAATAGAGAGAGATAAGATGGATTGTAGAATAGATAGATAGATAGATGGGTAGATTTGTAAGATAGAGGATAGATAGATTGATAGAGGGATTTGTAGTGGATAGATAGTAGATAGATAGATAGATAGATAGATTTGTAGAAGATTAGTAGGATACACAAGTATGTACGCACGTGGATTGATAATCACCAAAAATTAAATATTCTATACTTATAAGTGTGAACTGTATATATAAATGAACTATATATATATAGGGGTTCGAATCATACACAAACCGGCTTCCAGTCTATAACTCTGCTGATGATGCATAATAGGCCGAAATGTACGTACAGAGAATGACTTTTTCTCGATTTATTTACGCTTTACATTTGAACTATATATATAAATATATATAGGTGTATATATATTCAGTTTGCTATATACACTGGGAATAAAGCACATTATTAATCAAATATATGATACTCTGAGTGCATATATATATATATATATATATATAGTCTATTAGACTTATCACGCAAGTATATCCTGCCAGAGGATAAGTCGCCTATCTTCTATTCTCCCACATTTCTGTGGGAACTAAATATTTAACACATGTTATGAGTTTATGGTTGATTGAAAGATATACACGAATTAGGCCCCAATATTTGTATATCTATCCAGGTTCACGAAAAAGAAATCTGAGAGGAAATTTGGGAGCATTTTGTTAGAATTTTGGGGTAGACATTTTATATAGCGAATAAATGAATATTTGCGAGTAAATAGACTAATTTTTTTTTTTTTTTTTTTTAGTTTTTGCGAATATTGCTCACATATTGTTCGAAACCAAAATTCATTTCAGAAGGGAAAAAAAACTCCCGGCACTATAATTTATAATTAAAAAATACATATTTTTGCCTGGAGAAAAAATACACTGAGAAAATACCAAATCATATGCACGACATGGAATTAACTCATTCGGCACTATCATAATGGCCAAAAGAAAAAATACCGAAAGATTTAACTAAGTTAACTAAATTAAAATGGTCAATACACTAAGTTAAGCCAATGAATAATAGTAAGCCGAATTAGTCAGAATCTATCTACCTAAGTTTCTCGTAATGGATCAGGAAATCTAGGTAGATAGTCTCTGACTCATTAGGCTTACTATTGCACACCACACACACACACACACACACACACCACACATATATATATATATACTAGCAACTGAAAAAATACCCTCCGGTTGTCGTAAAAATTAATTTTTAAAAACATTGCCTGAGGGTGGGAGTTAAGAATTCAATGTCAGTGGGTTTGTATCATAAGTAAGCAAAATCCTCATATATTTATTAATGGAGTAAAAAAAAATTAAA
>CM042163.1:39136698-39169198 GCA_023376005.1 Doryteuthis pealeii
AATTGTTTATACCTTTAATTTAATCACTTAAAACTCCGAATCAATTTGAAGCGCGCTGGTCATTAATTTATCTAATCACGTTTAGGTTTCGTTTTTCCTCTTTTTCGTTGTCAGAAATCTCGCATATTCTATTACGCGTCGCGCATAAAAACAAAAATGGCCGCCAGATTTATCCGTTATTTAATCGAAAAGGCGGGAATTACATTTCTCGGCTGCTGCTGATGGCTGATCCGTTATCTGTTTGATCCCGAGATAGTTGATCCAGGCTTGTTGAGTGATAATGACACGGAATGCGACATGACGCTGGATCGTAAAGGGGCTGCGGATTGCTTTGTAAATCCTTCGCTAATCCAGAACGCGATGTTTGCGCGCGTGAGGCGGCTGGGGTGGGGGTTGTGTGAGGATTATGAATGTACATGTCGAATTAAAAAATATCTGTCGCTATGGCCAAAATTCACGTTTTTTTGTTTTTTTTTCACTCTCCGCCCCATGAATTAAAATTCAACAAAACTCTTAGATCAGGAATGAAACTTTGTATTATTTGGATTTTTCGCGCTGTTGTTCTCGTCTTTATTGTTATATACACAACGTTTCGGCCGATATGTCCTCTTGCCTTCTTCGTGTATTTCTCGTCGAACTCGGAAGCCTTCTAATCGAACTCAAGAACCTTTACGTCGTAATCGGGAGCCATATAATACAAATTATCAAGTCTCATCTCAAAGATTCAGACAAATGAAAAAAACGTCATTTTTGCTGTATTATGTAGAGGAAGGATGTTTTAAAACGGGAGAACTTTATGAATTAAAACCTGTATCCGTCAAACTGGCGCATTTTTGCAGTTTTTTTTCTATCTTGAAGATGTGCTCTTATTAACGGGATTTATTTCATTTTTATAATTTAGAAATTCATTAAAAAATGTTTGTGTAATTTTTCGCTCTGTTCTCGAAGGAAACAATTAAAACGAGTGACAATAGACTATGATGGTGAACTTCCAGTTCTGAAGCTCTGGGGAATGTGGAGTAACCCTTCATTAACATTACTCCCAGTTCCACTCTGACCAGGAATGGTAGAACCGGTAGGGTCTCAACATGAAGACCCTCAACCACCGGCTTCTAGCACATATATAATACAAAGGTCGAGGGTTGCCATGAGAGCAATAGATTTGAAACAATTATATACGTGCTAGGGCCTGATGTATCCAGCCTCTCCGACCGCCAGTCTAGCCTAAGTAAGGGCCCAAAGCCAGGGATTGCTAGGCCACAAAGATTCCGTCCTTAAGCATCACGGGTCGCCATCTATGACCAACAGGTAACCCACTGGGGGGTACCCCTATGCAGAGGTGCAGTCGGTGTAACCGCTTAGTTGGTTGGTTGGTTTAGATAATCCTTTCTGTCTCCGATTTTTCTCAATATCTTTTTATATTATAGCAGGAGGCGACATAAGGTCAATTTCTCTGTTTAACAGTTTTGAATTCAGAGTTTTCATTCTTCTACACTGGTCACCTATCCAAGGTTAAAGAGTCCAGTCTGCCCTACTATTTACCCAAGCTGGAGGGAGAATATATGGATTCATACTTTTCCAAAGGGTATTAGCGCTATGTGAAATGCAAACAGCCCCGTCGAGGAATTGAACTCGGGTTGACGAGTCCATTTCCAACGACTCTAACCATTACACCACGCACCTCAATACCTTCATTTCATATAACTGTGCGAAAAACTCTTGAGAAATTTCTACTCACAAAAATGTAAAATTAAATATAAAATGAACGATATTTCCGAACCTCTAGGCATAAAATCACCCTAGACGTGTTGATATGCCGTTAAAGTCAGACAGTCTATTCGCTAACTTTAATTAGATTCCTTATATTTCGGGATCAGTATCTGAGACAACATTTTTTAAACTATTACACGATAGCGAGAAATATTATACGGACAAAAGTTTGTTTGTTGTTGTTTTTTTCTTGATACAGCGGTACCTTGACTAACGATTGTCCTAGCTTACGAGTTTTCCAAGTTACTCAGACAATTTTTGGTTTTGCGCTATGAAAATGGTTTAAAGCGATGTGCGTGATTGAATAATTTATTTGTAATTGGTTGTAGCAAATGTTCTGACAAGGGTGTGGTCATGTCTGACACGAGGACATGGAGAAGACTTTAACTCTCTGACTAGAATATGAAAGACGTCTTTTGATTTTGAATTCTTTTAATCTTCTATTTCGTTTCGTTTGAATTTTAAGCAATTCAAAACATTTTTTTCTCTTCTCATCTCCACCTTCTTAAACTTAATTAAAATTTTCTTTCTTCTTCTCTTTTTCTCGTTTTCTTCCTTTTTTTATTTTATTTTATTTTATTTATTTATTTATTTCGTTCCGTCATGTTATCTTTGGTTTTAATCACACGTCCTAAACAGGTGGATAGGTTTTTTTTTAAATTAAATTCAAAATATAATTTTCATTCCCCGCCCTGTTTTATTTCATATTATGTTTTTTTAAGAAAATAAAAATAAAATAAAATAAAAAAGAAATTACATGTTCAAAAATTAAAATAAAACTTTTTTTCCCCGGCATCCTTTCTACTTCCGCTGCAGAGAAAAAAAATGGCTTCTTTAATTTTTCGACTTTGACTGGATTACGTAAAGACATCCAGTGTAGCGTTTGCTGCAAGTCATTCTCTTGAATGAACTTAGGAATTAACTCGAAATAATCAACTCATTAAGTAAGCAACATCAAAACGAGGCTCAAGATCAAGGCTAAGACGCTTAAGGGATGCTTCGTCTAAAAACATCAAAGGAGAACATTCAGCCTTCAAACGAACTTTGAAATTATTGAGTCCCCACATACACCTGTTGTGATGCCCAAAGGTTGTTTTTTTACTACTCTTTACAAAGATACCTTGGATTAATTTTTTTCTGTTTTTAATTCGTATTTTAAAAAAAGAAAAAGAACATTAAAAAAGAAAAAGAAAAAGAACATTAAAAAAGAAAGCGAACAATTTTTAAAGAGAAGAGATAGAATGTTTTGCAACTATAATATTGTCAACATATTTTTAATGTAGTTTGGTTTCTTTGGTTAATGTCATATCAACATGTGTGGGTTATTTAATGCCTTTAAGTCCCCTTTTGAAATATTTTCTAAACAGAGCATAAATATTTTAGTTTAGAAAATATTTCAAGATTCGTTAAATATATGAAATGAAACAATAACTAACCTGACTTAACAAAAAAATAAATAAAAAAAATTTTTAAAAAAGTCAAGTATTTTGAATCGGATTTTCAAAATTACTTTGATGTGTTGCAAATCGTCGTAAAAAATTTCCGTTTTAATTTTGACGACGATTTGCAAGTTTAGCCGATTTTTGGACCATTAAAAAATTAAGCTTACGGAAATAATGAAAATTATGAAAGAAAACAATATTTACATTTTTGAACCATTAAATCAATTGAAATTTTCATTATGTTAAATACAGGTATGTGTGTGGGGGGGGGTAAATCTCATAAGGAACACTGAATTCAAACCAGTTGTAGACCTGCAGAGGAGTGGGCCCCGCCAAGCCACGCTAGTGACCAAACCAGGTTACGTAACCAGTAAAGGGGGTAGGGAGTAACGATCGCCCTACCCTAGCACAGGAAACATAAAATCCCTCCTCTCCCATGCAAGGTGCAAGTATACCGGACCGGCGTCTAGTCTTTGGGAAAATATCTCACGACCCGTATCTTACAAAGAGTTCGAATAGGCTATTTTGCCGGTTTTAAAAGCTAGCATCCGGGTATTTCACGTTTAACGTCTTTCCATATAAAAGGTTATGTAAACAACTTTTTACATTCTTCGTGTTTGAAAAGAAAAAAAGATTATACTAAGTTTTCATAAATATCAACAAGAATTCATTGTTAGGGTTAGGGTTAAAATTTTATGTTTTAACAGCTGATAATGGAAAATGCCGTTTTTCCACTTTGGAAAAAATTAATGATAGTCAAATGTACCTTTATCATTTCCTTTAATTCATATATTTGATCACAAAGTCATTAACCGTATCTATATTTTTCATTTAGAAGATTTTTTTTGTATCTTTATCCTTCACAAAATATAGATATGAATGAATATAAACTTTTGTGTTAAATCTGTGTAGTTATTTTTAACATTACTTGCATACATAATAAAAAAAATATTTACAGCGACAGTAACATAAGCATAAAAGTGGGTTCGTCTATTTTACGAGGACCGGCAAAATAAGCCCTAAAAGCAAGTTTGTCTATTTTACAAGGACCGGCAAAATAAACCTAAAAGCAAGTTTGTATTTTACGAGGACCAGCAAAATAAGTCTGAAAGCAGGTTTGTCAATTTGATCAGGACCGGTAAAATAGGCATAAATGCAGTTTTGTTTTACCGGGACCGGCAAAATAATCCCAATAGCAGAATTGTCTATTTGACCAGGACCGGCTAAATAGCATTTTCCCAAAGAGTTTGTAAGACCGTTTAAACCCCAAAATGATCTTTTCTTTTCTTTTAGCCTACTTGTAAAATAAACAATAGAGTAATTGTTCCCCCACCCAACCCCTCGAGAGGAGAGGTCCTTGTTAAAGTTTAGGCGTAGGTGTTTGAACATGGGAGGGGACGCAGAATTTTAAAGGAACATTTTTTGTTTTGTTTTTTCTTTTGTAATTTTATTCGTCGGTATTAACACTTGCTCTTTCCATTTTTTTATTTTTCCTAGAAAAATTAAAACATGTTTGACATGCTATTCTTTTCGAGAAGTGTTCCTTTTCGTTTTCCCTTACAATATTAGATTTGATTGTATATTACTACAGACGCTTGCCTACCCGGACCCAATACCTCTCTCTCTCTCTCTCTCTCTCTCTCTCTCTCTCTCTCTCTCTCTCATACATACGTACATACACACACACGTTAGGGCCTTCAATTCACAAGCTTTTTCCTTGGTTCGTTTTTGTTCGACTCTACTTAAAAACTTATTTTCAGACAGTCTGGCACCAATAAACGTCGGCGCGAACTCCTTGTCTACCCGTTCGAGAGAGTCAAAAGTAGATGGCGTCGGAGTGGGGTGGGGGGCGGCTGGTGGGGGCAGTTTGAGACGAAAAACGATTTTTGTAGTCGGAAAAGAGAATAGAATAGAAGATAAAATAGTTTCCTTTGGGGGAAAGAAAGAAAGATAGGTGTGAAGGGAAAGGGTCAAAACCTGAAGAAGTGAGGAGTCAACAAAGATGTCTGGAAGATGCAGAGAGAGAGAGAGAGAGAGAGAGAGAGAGAGAGAGAGAGAAGGGGTGAGAACAACTGGAAAGTGATTGATATATATATATATATATATATATATATATATCAACAGACAGGGATAAACAAATACGAACGGACTTAGACTGATATATATATAGACATGGTGAGACCGATAGATATGGACAGACTGACATAGATATGAACCGACTGAGATAGATAGATAGATAGATATGCACAGACCGACATAGATAGATAGATAGATAGATAGATATGCACAGACCGACATAGATAGATAGATAGATATGCACAGACCGACATAGATAGATAGATAGATATGCACAGACCGACATAGATAGATAGATATGGGCAGACTGAGATAGAGATGAACCGACTGAGATAGATAGATATATGGATATGGACAGACATAGATATGAACCGACTGAAATAGATGGCTAGATAGATAGATAGTTATGAACAGACTGAAATAGATGGCTAGATAGATAGATAGTTATGAACAGACTGGCATAGATATGAACCGACTGAGATAGATAGATAGATAGATAGATAGATATGAACCGACTGAGATAGATAGATAGATAGATAGATATGGACAGACTGAGATAGATATGAACCGACTGAGATAGATAGATAGATAGATAGATATGGACAGACTGAGATAGATATGAACCGACTGAGATAGATAGAGGGATATGGACAGACATAGATATGAACCGACTGATAGAGAGATGTGGACAGACTGACATAGATATGAACCGACTGAAATAGATGGCTAGATAGATAGATAGTTATGAACAGACTGGCATAGATATGAACAGACTGGCATAGATAAATATAAACAGACTGAAATAGATTGATAGATATATAGATAGATATGAACAGACTGAAATAGATAGATAGATATGAACAGACTGAAATAGATAGATGGATATGAACAGACTGAAATAGATTGATAGATATATAGATAGATATGAACAGACTGAGATAGATATATAGATAGATATGAACAGACTGAAATAAATTGATAGATATATAGATAGATATGAACAGACTGAAATAAATTGATAGATATATAGATAGATATGAACAGAGTGACATAGATATGAACCGACTGAAATAGATGGATGGATGGATGGATAGATAGATAGATAGATAGATAGATAGATAGATAGATATGAGCAGACTGAGATTGGTAGATAGATAGATAGATAGATATGAGCAGACTGAGATTGGTAGATAGATAGATAGATAGATATGAGCAGACTGAGATTGGTAGATAGATAGATAGATAGATAGATATGAGCAGACTGAGATTGGTAGATAGATTGATAGATGGATAGGTTTGGTTTCTTAGTTTAATAGCGAGAGACGCTCACAAGTATTAACTACCACTCCGGGGCAAAGTGGACCTAGTAGAAATTTCCCAGATCTCCAGAACTTGATCCTCACCATCAGATGCAGTTTAGTGTCATACCCAGGCCACCTCTCTACAGAGGATACAGTCATATATCTATATTCTATATTCTTAGACTTGCCGACAAGGGGTAATAAAAGGAATGGTACCTAAAAAAAAAAACAGGTACTTTCTTTTAGACAAGTACCAAAGTACTGTACTCAATGGTGCCACAGAGACAGGAAGACCAAAGAAACAATATCCGGAAGAATAAAAGTAATATGGTGGTTGAGAAGGTTAGGGACAGGAGGCGGGGGGGGCGGTCTTCGGGTGTGGGTGAGGGCGGGAGTGGGTGGCCGAGAAACGAAAAGGGGGTTAAGTCAATATCGGGGACAAAACCAAAAAAAAAAAAAAAGAAATAAGGGTCCCGTCTCATCCACACACTCTTTATCAAATCAGAGCGTCGGTTTGTTATAAAAGGGTAAGAGTTCTAGACAGATTACATCTGGTAAAAACGGGGGTGTGGGGTACGTGGGGTAGTTCTTATTTACCACGCCCCTCAGCCACTTGCTCTATTCCACCGCTTAAAATGGAATTGTTTTTTGAGGAAATTAAAAATGACGGGGATATTTTTACCTTTTTCTTTCTCTTTCTTTTTTTTAATTCTTTCCTTTTACTTAAAGTACTCGTACTTAAGACATACGAAGCTGATTTTTAACAAGGTTTCCTTCTCAATTCCTGTATAAGTGGCTAGCAAACCAGTCAGTGCTTGTTAAGTATAGCGGTGCCCTGTGTTAGTATTTACCTAACCCGTTCGCCACGGGTAGGATGTGAGTCGTAAGCATGGGACATCCAGCGATGATTGAACTCGCTATTCGGTAGTAATTGATATGTGAGACTAGCTTGCTAACCATTACACCACGATCAGTGGTCGGGGGTACGCGCCCGCCCCGGGTTAAAATCACGAGCATCGATCCCAGGGGGCTATCCCCCCAGGCAACACCTGCCCCCATCGATTTAAAGGGGCAGGGCTGGGTTTATTGCCCAGTGCCTGAGGCGCCCCCTTGAGGGAGGATGCCGAGGGGATAGACGCAATTTTTAAACCCGCCACCAATGAGTCTCGGCTTGTAGGTGGTCCCACGTTAATAGGGCCTTGTGCCTAACCTAGTACAAGTGGGGTACGAGGATAATATCCACGATGGGATCCCCTAGATGGGATCCTAGGTATTTACTCAACCCGTTCGTCACGGGTAGGATGTGACACAAGGTCGCAAGTATATATATATATAATTACCTACCCCTCCACACGAGCAGGATGCGACACAAGGTCAATTTCTTAAACGGAGTTTAACAGGTTTGAATTCAGAGTTTTCCTTCTCCTATACTGGTTACCTAACCATGGTTAAAGAGCCAAGTCTGTCCTGTTATTTGCCCATAGCTGGAGGGAGAGTAGGATACATACCTTTCCCAAGGGTATTTGGGCTAAGGAAATGCTATTACCATGTCCAGAATTTGAACTCGGGGCGACGAGT
Source organism: Doryteuthis pealeii (assembly GCA_023376005.1). Classification (NCBI taxonomy): domain Eukaryota; kingdom Metazoa; phylum Mollusca; class Cephalopoda; order Myopsida; family Loliginidae; genus Doryteuthis; species Doryteuthis pealeii. The sequence continues at coordinate 39,144,866 of CM042163.1, forward strand.
CCATTTCCCATGACTTTAACCATTACACCACGCGCTTCCTGGTCGCAAGTATAAGGCGTCCAGTGAGAATCGAACTCACTATTCAGTAGTAATGGATGTATGAGACTTGCTTCCTAACCATTACACCACGATCGGAACTCGGACTTAATGGGGTCGTTTGTCGCGGGTAAGATGTGACACAAGGTCCCAATTAAGGGCCATTTAACAGTGGATCAAACTCTCTATTCAGTAGTAATTGATCTGTGAGACTAGCTTGTTAAACATTGCACCACAGTGGGACCGCCCAAAGCCGCGAATCTGGGAGTGTGGAGTACATCTTCATTACAATTAATCCTAGATTCACTATGAGCTGAAGTGGTAGTACATCTTAGGGTACCATCTATGGGTTAAATAGATCTGTTTAGAACTTATTCGTATTCAATAGAACCATGCACAAAAATACCCCAAAATATGAACTTACAATGAGCGTGATTCCCTAACCTCTAGGCATAAAATAGGCTTAAATGTCTCGTACCGCAACGGTTATCGTCTTAGCGAATTAATTCGACTTGCCGAACTCCTCACGATTTTCTTTCCTTCGTTTTTATCTTCTTTCTTTCTTTTATCCGTTTTACTTAATTATTCGATTTATCTTTCTTGTAATTCTTTCATTGCATTCCTTCTTGTAATTTTCCTTCTTTTTTTCTTTCTTTCATCTTTTTCCTTCATGTTTTGATCCTTCTATTTATTTTTTCATGTTTATTTTTTTATATTTTCGTTCATACCTTCTTACCTCATTCTTTCTTTTTTTTTATTACTGTCTTTCGCTTTTTCATTGCTTTTTCTTTCTTCATTCTTCTTTCTTCTGTTTCGTTTGATCTGTTTTCTTTTCTTCGTTTGCCTTCTCTTTTCAATATATCTTTTTTGTCATTCTTTCAATTTTCCTTCTTTCTTTCTTTCCTTCTTTTATCATTTCCTTCATTCTTTTTGTTCTTTCTATTTCTTTTTTTTCATGTTCATTTTCATATTTTTTCTTATCTCATTCTTCTTCTTTTCATTATTTTTCTTTCGTTTTTTCTTCTTTCGGTTTTTCATTACCTTTTCTTTCTTAATTCTTCTTTCTTTTTTCATTTTCGTTTGATCTGTTTTTTCTTCGTTTAAATTCCCTTTTCCGTATATCTTTTTTTTTGTGTGTAATTCTTTCATTTTTCCTTCTTTCCTTCATTCATCTTTTTTCCTTCATTTTTTTGTTCCTTCTATCTTTTTTTCATGTTCATTTTTATATTTTCGTTTACTCCTTCTTACCCCATTCTTTTCTTTTTTTAATTATTTTTCTTTCGACTGTTTTTCTTTTTCTTTCGCTTTTTCATTACCCTTTTTTTCTTCTTTCTTCATTCATCCTTCTTTCTTCTCTTTCGTTTGATCTGTTTTTTCTTCGTTTAAATTCTCTTTTCCATATCTCTTTTTGTGTAATTCTTTCATTTTTCCTTCTTTCCTTCTTTATTTTTGTTCCTTCTATCTCTTCTTCATGTTCATTTTTATATTTTCGTTCGCTCCTTCTTACCCCATTCTTTTCTTTTTTTTATTATTTTTCTTTCGTTTTTTTCGTTTTTTTTTCGTTTCGCTTTTTCATTACCTTTCCTTTCTTTTTCTTCATTCTTCATTCTTCCTTCTTTCTTCACTTTCTGATCTGTTTTCTTCGTCTGTCTTCCCTTTTCAAAATATCGTCTTTGTAAGTATTTAATTGTATTCATTCTTACAATTTCCCTATTCTTTCTTCCGTTTTAACAAATACAAGGGACACAAACAACACCGTTAGATAAGAGAATGAGGGTCGCCCCGAAAAGTAATGCCTTCAATTTTCTTACATTGTCCCTCAACGTTAGAGGAGGATATTGGCTGTATTCTAGTAATGTTACGTTAATAGTTCTGCGCATGCGTACGCACATACAATGGTGATGATAATGATGATAAAAACCATGATAATCTCACTGGTTTTTGAAGAGGGTACACTTAGGACGTTTATTCTTTGCGATATCTCTCTCGACTTGTTCTTCAAGGGGTCTGCGTTTGGAACAATCGTGAGAACCTGGGTGGCAGTTTCCGATTTTCTATCTTCTTCTTCTTCTTCTTCTTCTTCTTCTTCTCTTCTTCTTCTTCTTCTTCTTCTTCAATTGGTTTCTTTTGATTAGGCACAACGTTTTAGTACGTCCTACAAGAAAGACGCAAGTTTTTTCTTTAATTTTCGGCTTCGAGGGGAATATCACTTGAGAGGCTTAGTCGAGCGTATAATCTCTCAGCGTTTCTCAATTTTCACCCAACAATTGCTTGAACCAAACGCCGACGTTTATAATTTATATTCGTAACCAAGGACCCCACACCCACATCTTTACCTGTTGTGTTCCAGACCCCAAGGATGTCACAAGTCGTGCAGTTTCTTTAATAAAGCACAAGCTGGCAAACCTTTTATACATGCTGGGTATAAAATCCATCATTTATTCAACTCGTATACGATTGTCAATGGGTAATTTTCACCTTAGTTGTTAAAATTACTAGCAAATAAGGCAATTAGAGTAACCTCCCTTGACTTTCACTTTGAAACAAGCCGGTAGCCATTTTGAAAGTCTCCGTGCGAAATAAACAAATCTTAGAAATATTTTTCGAAAACAATAAAACTGTATGCTTTAACATAAAAATATCATAAAATGTGTTCTTAATAACAATTAAGTTCATTTCAGATAATGTGCAAGCACAATTTTATGCTTGGAATTTAGACAACTAAAGGTGAAAATTACTTACCAATGTATATATTCGTTTGATATATACGGTGTACAGAGCCAGTTGGAAGGTGGGAAGGGGACAAAAGAAGCGGCTATCAGAAGGCTCGCAGAATGGACAAATTGTCCAATCACCGAGCTCCAAGATGTCACGTGAAACCCTCTATAAATTTAACTTTTTGCCTACCACATTTCCCAGCTGTACTAAATTTTTCTTGTTATTTTCTTACCTGCACGATGGGATATATCAAAGTTTACTATCTATTCACCCCAGAACTCATTCTATTCAAATAAAGTCCTATTATCTTTATCATTATTATTATTATTATTGTAATCTGAGTATTTCTGCTCAATTATAATGAACTAACCATCAGTTTTTTGTGAGTTGTTTGTGAGGAGTATGTAGTGGTCAGAGAGGAGCTGTGAGCGGTTTAAAGTTTATTTCACTATTTTTCACTGTTTCTGAAATGTTATAGCATGTTATCTAAGCGGTTAAGAGGAATACAACATTCTATATTTCTCCTATTTTTCAAGCCAGGAGCCCAAAGTCAAGGGACTCAGCAGCGCGGTGTGCTAAGGGTTAAAAACATTTACAACTTCTGTCTTGATTCTTTTTATATATATACTATCAAATATATACCCCCTCGCGTGCAAGTATTTAAGTTTTAATGTAATAAGATATTACATTATATTAGAAAGGCTAATGAAACTAAATAAGAATGCAGATAAAAAGATTTGAAACAGAGTAGGTATAATCGAAAAATAGAACAGCTAAAACTTACTCTTCCTTCACTCCCGTCTTTCATTGCTAAATTTTCCTAATTTAACTATTTAGTTAAAATAGGAAGTAAAGAATAAAATTACAGTTATTTAGTCTTGTTAATGGATTTCTATTAAGATTTCTGTCCGAGATTTTTGCTCATATTCATTAAGATAAATCCAAACAATTAGAAATCAATAATACTAAGCACAAATTTTTAATACAATTATGTAAATTAGCCTTTCGTTTACTGTAAACCACTGTTTTGTTTTATATATAAATACAATTGCATGTCATTAGGATGTAGATATGGTCAACAGTATTAATAATGTAAAACTATTTTTATTGACAATTGAGATTTGAATAAGAATAAAATCATGGAGAATGTGGCGTAAATGACTAAGGGAATAAAGACTTGAGTAGTGAAATACTTTCAGTTTCAGACAGACAAACATACAATCTCCATTATAATATATATATATATATATATATATATATATATATGACACTGGTTGGGTGTATTCCTCTTTCTGTCATTGTGCGCAGGGTTTTAGTAAAACAAATTGATTCTGTATCATATTTCCTTATTCTTTCTTTCTTTCTTTCTTTTTTCTTTCTTTCTTTCTTTTAATATAGATAGAAATAATAATTCCTTTTTATCTTTCTCGCTGTCTTTTTTATGAAAAAAAAAGAAAGAAAGAAAGTGGGGCCGGGCAAATTTGTCAGCTTAGTAAACAGATTAATTGTAGTTGTGGGTTTAGGTCAATTTTCACAGGAAACACTGGGCGATGATATATGGATGGTGAGATGCGTTAAAAATGCCGAAAGGTGACACGACCCTTCCTTTCCTGCCTTTTTTTTTATCCATGGTTGAGTTTATATACAATTCTATGAGGTTCTCGATTGAAAAAAAAAAGAAAGAAAAAAGAAAAAAAAAAACAGTTTACTCCCCCCCCCATAAAAAAAATTCAACTCAAGGAACTGATAACAAGTCACGTAAATTTTTTAAGGGGATAAAATCAACATTTTTGTTTGTACAGAATAGCCCACCCATTGGTCAGGCAACTCTGATGTGTCCATGTGTAAGAGTCCATAGGAGAATTTTGCTAATGAGTTCACACATACTTCTCAAGCACGTATATATATATATATATTTATAGTTACCAATCCATTTAAAAGTCCGTTTTACCAATGGTTTCGAAACATCACATTTAGGTGATTATTCATCAGAAACGTTTCTGATGGCGAATAATCACCTAAAAGTGATGTTCCGAAACGAAGAAAAGAATATAATGGTGAGCTTCAAAAAGTTCAACAATGAGCTGCACGAAAGTCGTTCTTTAGTCCTGCCAAAGTCTTGCACATCTTCCCACATTTACAGGTAATTCCAGGGAGCACAGAGGTTTTATCAGTCCATCCCGCCGACCACAGATTGGTGACTGATCAGGCCAGCCTTGTTCATACATAGCCTTCCACACTGGTCACATAGTAGACCGATTTGAAGCCCTAGGTTGTCTACTTTTTTATTCTTGCGAATATCTCTCTTCAACTGCTCATGCTGTATACGGCCGGTCTCAAACTTTTTTGTGCCCTCCTGTATATACATATATATATATATATATATAATATATATATATATATATATATATATATGTCTTTATATATGTGTAAAGGTAATGTCTCTCTTACCATATACACACACATATACACATAATGTCTATGTATATATATATATATATATATATATATGATTTCTAGGTATGTATATATATAATGTCAATATATATATATGTATGTATATATAATGTCAATATATATATATATATATATATGTGTGTGTGTGTGTATGTATATATAATGTATATAATGTATATATAATGTCAATATATATATGTATATATAAGTCAATATATATATATATATATATATATATATTATGTATATATTCATGTATATATATATATATATATATATGTATATATCATGTCAATATATATATATATAATATATATATATATATATATATGTATAATATATATATATATATGTATATATATGTATATATATATATATATATGTATATATCATGTCATATATATATATATATATGTATATATCATGTCAATATATATATATATATATATGGAGAATAAGTGTTTAATTGGAGTCGTACCTAATTTTGAAAATTAATTAATTAATAATGAATTAGGCGGGAATACCTACTAAATGTATGGCTAAACAAATCGAGAAAAATCAATCTCTGTATGTACATTTCGGCCTATTAGGCCTCATCAGCAGAGCTATAGATCGGAAGACCGCCCTGTGCGTGATTTGAAACCGGACTGTCAAGCTGACAGGCCGATCTCATAACCCCAACACCAAACGAACTTCTTAGATTTTTATGATTTGTTTAGAGTAGGTTAACATTCCTCTTCTAGTGACTTTTATTACACGACGATGTGGTAAGTTGTAAACAAGGTTTGTTTAGAATGGCTTTTTGCCGATAATTTTTTGGAGAATAAGTGTTTAATTGGAGTACCTAATTTTGAAAATTAATTAATTAATAATGAATTAGGCGGGAATACCTACTAAATGTATGGCTAAACAAATCGAGAAAAATCAATCTCTGTATGTACATTTCGGCCTATTAGGCTCATCAGCAGAGCTATAGATCGGAAGACCGCCCTGTGCGTGATTTGAAACCGGACTGTCAAGCTGACAGGCCGATCTCATAACCCCAACACCAAACGAACTTCTTAGATTTTTTATGATTTGTTTAGAGTAGGTTAACATTCCTCTTCTAGTGACTTTTATTACACGACGATGTGGTAAGTTGTAAACAAGGTTTGTTTAGAATGGCTTTTTGCCGATAATTTTTTGGAGAATAAGTGTTTAATTGGAGTCGTACCTAATTTTGAAAATTAATTAATTAATAATGAATTAGGCGGGAATACCTACTAAATGTATGGCTAAACAAATCGAGAAAAATCAATCTCTGTATGTACATTTCGGCCTATTAGGCCTCATCAGCAGAGCTATAGATCGGAAGACCGCCCTGTGCGTGATTTGAAACCGGACTGTCAAGCTGACAGGCCGATCTCATAACCCCAACACCAAGCGAACTTCTTAGATTTTTATGATTTGTTTAGAGTAGGTTAACATTCCTCTTCTAGTGACTTTTATTACACGACGATGTGGTAAGTTGTAAACAAGGTTTGTTTAGAATGGTTTTTGCCGATAATTTTTTGGAGAATAAATTGGAGTCGTACCTAATTTTGAAAATTAATTAATTAATAATGAATTAGGCGGGAATACCTACTAAATGTATGGCTAAACAAATCGAGAAAAATCAATCTCTGTATGTACATTTCGGCCTATTAGGCCTCATCAGCAGAGCTATAGATCGGAAGACCGCCCTGTGCGTGATTTGAAACCGGACTGTCAAGCTGACAGGCCGATCTCATAACCCCAACACCAAACGAACTTCTTAGATTTTATGATTTGTTTAGAGTAGGTTAACATTCCTCTTCTAGTGACTTTTATTACACGACGATGTGGTAAGTTGTAAACAAGGTTTGTTTAGAATGGCTTTTTGCCGATAATTTTTTGGAGAATAAGTGTTTAATTGGAGTCGTACCTAATTTTGAAAATTAATTAATTAATAATGAATTAGGCGGGAATACCTACTAAATGTATGGCTAAACAAATCGAGAAAAATCAATCTCTGTATGTACATTTCGGCCTATTAGGCCTCATCAGCAGCTATAGATCGGAAGACCGCCCTGTGCGTGATTTGAAACCGGACTGTCAAGCTGACAGGCCGATCTCATAACCCCAACACCAAGCGAACTTCTTAGATTTTTATGATTTGTTTTAGAGTAGGTTAACATTCCTCTTCTAGTGACTTTTATTACACGACGATGTGGTAAGTTGTAAACAAGGTTGTTAGAATGCTTTTTGCCGATAATTTTTTGGGAGAATAAGTGTTTAATTGGAGTCGTACCTAATTTTGAAAATATATATATATATATATGTTATATCATGTCAATATATATATATATATATATATATATATATATGTATATATCATGTCAATATATATATGTATAATAATGTCAATATATACATATATATAATGTCATATATATATATATTATATTATGTATATATATGTCATATATATATATATATGTATATATAATATTATATATATATATATATATGTATATATAATGTATATATATATATATATATATATATATAATGTATATAATATATATATATATATATGTAATATAATGTATATATTATATATATATATTATATATAATTATATTATATATATTATATATATATATATATATATATATATATGTATATATAATGTCAATATATATATATATGTATATATAATGTCAATTATATAATATATGTATATATAATGCCTTTGCATATATATTATGTCTATCTATATGTAAATTCACACACATGTATATATAATGTCTAGGTATATATATATAATGTCTGTATTTGTATAATATATATATGTTTGTGTATGTTATCTACGTTTCGGTATATCTATAATGTCTATATGTGTGTTTGTATGTGTGTGTCAATATAATGTCTATGTATGTATCTGCATATGTATAAGATATGTGTATATATGACTATGTGCACATATGTGTATATGTACAATGTCTCTACATGTCATTAAAATCAATCTCTCTCTCTCTCACTCTCTCTCTCTCTCTCTCTCTCTCTCTATATATATATATATATATATATATATTATATATATGTGTGTGTGTGTGTGTGTGTTGTGTGTGTGTGAATGGTTTTAAAGGGGAAAAGGCTGAGCTGCCGATGCAAATGAACGTCACTCGATTAAAAAAAAAAAGAAAGAAAAAATCTTTTTAAAAAGCAACTTCTATTTTAGCTAGAAGAGAGCCGGTCCGATTTTCAGACCCGAAAAGAAGAATGTAGCCTTGATTTCTTTTTCAACCATTCTCTTCAGATAATACAGTTTCAATTTTCTCAGTCAAGCAGCCTTTTCTGTTTTGGATAGTCAGCCTCCAGTCTCGTGCTCTTACCATTCAGCTACCTATCCTGGGGGGTTATGTTTTTAGTAATTTGCGTAGAATCGGTATCGTGTCAAATGTCTATACACCATGACATTCAACGGTATAAGTAAAAAGTAGAAATGCTTCAATGAAAACGAAACGAAACATAAGAAGAGAAAAGAAGGAAAGTTGGTGAACTATAGAGTAAAGACGAATATAGATCAGAGAGTAAAGAAAAAGAAAGAAAGGAAAAAAGAAAAAAGAAAGGGTCCAAGCAACTATAAATATGAGAGAAGAGAGAGAGAGAGGAGAAGAAGAAGAAAAAAGATGGACTTAGTATAAATTGATTAGTAAGGGAAGAGAAAGAAAGAAAACAAGAGGATCTAAGGAACTATACATGTGAGAAGGAGGAGAAAGAAAAGGAGTAATTATAAATTAGAAAATAAAGAAAGAAAACAACAAAAAAGCACGAGCAACTATAGATGAGAGGGGGAGAAAAAGAAAGAGGCACAAGCAAGTATAGATTAAAAGGGAAGAAAAGGAAAGACGTAAGCAACTACAGATTAGAGAAGGAAGAAAGAAAGAAAGAGAGAAAGAAAGAAAGAAAGAGGTGCAAGCAAGTATAGATTGGAAAGGGAAGAAAAAGAAAGAAAGAAAGAGGAACAAGCAAGTATAGATTAAAAGGGAAGAAGAAGAAAGACGTAAGCGACTACAGATTAGAGAGGAAAGAAAGAGAGAAAGAAAGAAAGAGGAAAACAAGCAAGTATAGATTTAAAAAGAAAGACGTAAGCAACTACAGATTAGAGAAGAAAGAAAGAAAGAAACAAAGAAACAAAGAGATGCACACAAGAATAGATTGGAAAGAAAAGAAAAAGAAAGAATGACACAAGCAACTATAGATGAGAGAGGAAAGAAAAAAAGAGAGAAGAAAGAGAGAAAGACAGATTAGAGAATGAAGAAAGAAAAAGAAAAGCACAGGTGACAATAAGTTAGAGAAGGAAGAACATCCCAAGCAATTATAGGTTATTGAATGAAAAAAGAAAGAGAGAGAGACAGAAAGGTACAAGCCAGTATAGGTTACAAAATGAAAAAAAAAAAAAGAAAAAAGACCGGTGCACGCAATAGGTTAGAGAATAAAGGAAGGAAAAAAGAAAGAAAGGACCAAGGTTAGAAAATGAAGAAAAAAATGAAAGAAAGAAAAAGAAGAAATGCCTAAGCAATTAGGTTAGAGAAAGAAGGAAAAAAAGAAAGAAAGAGTCAAGCCAGAATCGATTAGAAATGAAAGAAAGAAAAAAAGACTTGCAAATGATATTATAGGAAAAAAGAAAAAGAAAGGAAGGCACAACTAATTATACGTTAGAGAAAGATGAAAGAAAGAAAAAAAGAAAGGCACATACAACTCTAGGTTAGAAAAGAAAGAAAGAAAATGAAAGAAAGGTACACACATCTATAGGTTAGAAAATGAAGAAAGAAAGAAAAAGAAAGAAGGTCATAACAATTAGAAGTTGGAAAAAGAAAGAATGAAAAAAGCAAACATAGAAAGACCCAAGCCAGAATAGATTGGAGATGAAAGAAAGAAAGAAAGAAAGACTTGCACATGCAATTATAGGTTAGAGAATAAAGAAAGAAAGAAAGAAAGACCCAAGCAATTAGAAATTAGAGAAAGAAGGACGAAAGAAAAACGAATTAGTCAAGCCAGAATATATTAAAGATGAAGGAAAGAATGAAAAAGAAAGGCACATACAACTATAGGCTAGAAAGAGAAAGAAAGCCCTAAGAAATTAGGGGTTAGAGAAAGAAGGAAGGAAAAAAGAAAGGACAAAGCAATTAGAGGTTAGAGAAAGAAGGAAGAAAGAAAAAGAAAGAGCTAAGCCAGAATAGATTAGAAATGAATAAAAGAAAGAAAGAAAGAAAGTTATAGGTTAGAGAAGAAAGAAAGAAAGTAAAACGCAAGCAATTAGAGGCTAGAGAAAGAAGAGAAAAAGAAAGAAAAAGAAAGAGTCAAGCCAGAATAGATTAGAAATGAATAAAAGAAAGAAGGAAGGAATGAAAGAAAGAAAGTCTTGTACATGCAATTATAGGTTAGAGAATAAAGAAAGAAAGAAAGAAGTAAAGGACCAAGCAGTTAGGGGTTAGAGAAAGAAGAGAGAAAGAAAGAGAAAGGAAGAAAAAGAAAGAGTCAAGCCAGAATAGATTAGAAATGAATAAAGGAAGGAAAGAAAGAAAGAAAGAAAGAGAAAGAAAGGCCCATGCAATTAGAGGTTAGAGAATGAAGGAAAAAGAAAAACCCAAGCAATTAGAGGTTAAAGAAAGAAGAGAGAAAGAAAGAAAAAGAAAGAGTCAAGCCAGAATAGATTAGAAATGAATAAAAGAAAGAAGGAAGGAAGGAAAGAAAGAAAGTCTTGCACATGCAGTTATAGGTTAGAGAATAAAGAAAGAAAGAAAGGACCAAGCAGTTAGAGGTTAGAGAAAGAAGAAAGAAAGAAAGAAGAAGAAAGAGTCAAGCCAGAATAGATTAGAAATGAATGAATGAATGAAAGAAGGAAGGAAGGAAAGAAAGAAAGTCTTGCACATGCAATTATAGGTAAGAGAATAAAGAAGAAAGAAAGAAAGAAAAACCCAAGCAGTTAGAGGCTAGAGAAAGAAGAGAAAGAAAGAAGAAGAAAGAGTCAAACCAAAATAGATTAGAAATGAAAGAAAGAAAGCCATGAAGAAAGAAAGGATTGTAATTCAACATTTGAATGATGCTTGTTAGTAAAATGACTCCAGACATTTTTTTACGTTTTTCTTCTTCTTCTTTTTCCCCTCCGCACCTCGAAATATACAATTGAAGGATATGAATTTCCTCAGGGCACTTTAAAAATACCCGGGTTACGTATTATCCAGAAGAGTTTTTCATTTGTTCATTTTTTTTCATTCTTTTTTTTTTTTACGCTTCTTCTTTCTGTCTTTTATTTATTTATTCAAATGTCCAACTTCTTTCTCTATAGCGAATGGAGCACCTGCAAAAGAAAGAGTGGCGACGAAGATCACCCATTCTTTCTCTCTTTCACACATGCTCACCTCTCTCCCTCCCTCCGTCACGCATTTAAAAATTGTATGTAAAAGGGTTTTGGGTCTATCATCAAATGACTCGTTAGATTACTATGGTTAAGCACGAGACTCAAATAGTGCATGCAATAACGGCGATCTTGCTATTCACTGAGCGCTCCCGATAACCTTGTGCCGGACATGACTTAACCGAAACAAAGGAGACTAGCTAATAACAGAACAGATTAACTATACCTATATGAACAATTGAAGGTGTGTGGTGTAATGGTTAGAGTAATAGGAAATGAACTCGTCGATCCGAGTTCAAATCCTGCACGAAGCTACAGTCCACATCCTAATTAGTGACCTATAAAAAAAGAAAGAACAAATATTTCTTTAAACCAAAAAAAAAAAAAACAACATTTGTCTGAATTTTTGAGATGAGGTTTGACTATTTGTATTATTTGGATTTTTCGGACTGTTGTCCTCATCTTTATTGTAATGTACACAACGTTTCGGTCGATATGCCCTTCTTCGGTCTTCTTCATGTGTTTCTATTTGAACTCGGGAGCCTTCGTGGAACACCGAACCGAACCCTTACTTCAATCCCCCCCTGGGTAGATATGGAATACTTATCATAGCTAAACACTTGTACCCGGTCATGGTTAGCGGAATGAAAACAGTCTACCCCGGTGGATTGAATAAAGGGTTCGGTTCGAAGTTCTGCGAAGGCTGTCGATTACGAGATGAAGGCTCCTCCTGAGTTCGCTGAGAAGGTTTCCGAGTTCCGACCAGTGACAATGAGTGATAGGGGCGGTTGGCGAGAGGTTGTCATGGATATCCGTGCTGCTGGCGTGACATTATGATGATGATGATGATGATGATGATGAGTGCAGCCATACAGAAGCACTAATACAACTAAACCTTGGAAGAATTCTTGTTTTATCTTATCAGACAGATCCGATTTAGTAGTCATATTTTCTGGGGTAAGGTTTTATGGGGTTTTTTCCTCTTGGGGAAACGGGTTTCTCAAGGAGGCCCCGAAAGGGCGGTTTTAGCAGTGTTTTATGCAGGGATCGATATTAAGGGTCTCATGTTGTCCCTGAGATAATAGAATATTGATAGATTACACCAATTCACCCCGTGGGGGTCGGGGGCATGCTCTCGGAAGAGAAAATTTAAAAACAATAAATAAACTATGAATGACTACTAAAGTTAACCGGCTAGGAATCTCAAGGTTATGGGTTTGATACCGGTCCCTGCCAACAGATTAGGTAATCTGATCTGTGCGATAAAGTGGGGAGCTGATGGTAGGTGTGGCACTTCCCCACAGTAAAAAAAATCTCCGCGGTCTATCGCTAGTGAAAAGGGGATATACTCCCTCGCTGTCCGGTTGATACCGACAATAGGCCATACCCCCAACTTTTACTTTACGAAAGGAAGAAAACTTTTTTGACATCATGTTGGGGGTCATTTTTTTTTTGTATGAGTCATTCTTTTACATAATTAGGTTACAATGAAATAGGTATTTTAATACTGTGGTACCCTGACTTACGAGTGTCCCATATATATATATATATATATATATATATAAAGATAAACCTAATGAGTCAGATATACCTACTAAAAGTTTCGCTTAGTGCTCTTCAGGGCTTAGATCTGATTCTTATAGTCAGATCTTAGCCCTGAAGAGCACTAAGCGAAACTTTTAGTATGTACATCTGATTCATTAGGTTTATTTTCATTGTTTGCTCTACTTAGGTATTGAGCACTCTTTACTTATTAGCTTTAGTATATCCTGGCGGTTTTTATATGAATATATATTTTTCATATATATATATATATATACATATAAATTGTTTTTTTCTTTTGGTCAGGTATTATAGTATCAACAGATTATTTTCGGTTGGTACGACTATCTTGGTCTTTTCTTTTTTTCAAAAAAATTTTTTCTCCCAAGGTAATGTTTGGTAGTATATTTTTACAATCAAACTATTTGCCGGGTTTTTTCTTACCGCAAGGGTTTACCAACAAGTTTGGTATATTATATATACATATATATATATATAAAGCTGGAGGGAGAATAGTTGTATTCATGCCTTTCTTAGAGGTATTAGCACTATGTGAAGTGTAAATAGCCTTGTCCAGGATTTGAACTCGTATTGCCGTGTCCATTTCTATATATATAGTAGTACCTACACTTACAAGTGCTCTACTTTATGAGTTTCCCAGTTATGAGCTGTCACTTAGTCGATTTTTTGCTTTCAGCTATGAACTAGAATTAAAGGTACGGGCGAGCTTCAGATACGCTTATGTTAATAAGTTCAGTAAAAGCATTAAAGTTTCCAAATTTATTACACCCAAGAAAAAAATCAATTATAAAAAAATAAATATCAAAACATATTAAAGCACATAATTCATCACATTATATTTGATTGTCTATTTATATAATAGTGTAATTTTTAACAAAAAAATAGGGTGTTTTTTAGGGGCCATAGAACGGATTAATGTCATTTCGATTAATTTCAATGGAGAAAGTTGTCTTGATATACGAGGAAATTGACCTATGAGCAGAACGAATTAAACTCGTAAGTCAAGGTAACGCTGTACTACTTTATGAAAATTGACATGTAGAACGGATTAATGCCATTTCAGTTTATTTCAATGGAAAAAATTGATTTGATATACGAGGAAATTGGTTTACGAGCGGAATGAATTAAACTCGTAAGTCAAGGTAACACTGAACTACTTTTTGAAAACTGTTATGTAGAACGGATTAATATCATTTCAGTTTATTTCAATGGAAAAAATTGATTTGATATACGAGGAAATTGAGTTACGAGCAGAATGAATTAAACTCGTAAATCAAGGTACTACTGTATTACTATATGAAAATTGACATGTAGTAGAGTGGGGGAGGGCATATCATAGATTCGATGGAGAGCGGAGGGGGGTATGGGATCCAAAGCACCGGTCTTGTCTATACGCATGCGCACAACGTGCGAAGGAATTTTTTTTTTAACGTGATGAATAAGCAAAGCCCCCCAAAAATCAAATTGGCCTTTATTCCTTCTTTTTTTCTTTTTTTTTTTTTTCTTTTTTTTTCTTTCTTTCTTTCTTTCATTCTTTCTTTCTTTCTTTCATTCTTTCATTCTTTCGACTCCAGCTGCGAATGAAGAGTGGCCAGGTGTGACTCACCTCCACCCCTGCCCATTCACGAATCTGTTATTGACTGATAAAATTTCGGCCTTAACCCCCCCCCCCTTTTTTTTCTTCTCTTTTTGCGTGAAGGGGTCCACTTGATTTAGCCGATCTGTCTTTACGTATATCTTTTTTTCTTTAAATAACAAAAGGTTATGGGCATTCCCCGCTGAAAGTCGTTGCCCGTTTATTTCCAGCACAAATAATTAATTTGCCATTTTCTCGGCAATTCAAATCTATCACAGTCTGCTTCTATCTATCAATCTCGGTTTATTCATATCTATATCATTTTCTTTCTTTATATCTATCTATCTATCTATCTCCGTTCATATCTATCTCTGCTAATATCTAACTTCTATTTCCTATCTATCTATCTATCTATCTATCTATCTATCTCAGCATGTTCATTTATCTATCTATCTATCTATCTATCTATCTATCTATCTATTTATCTCCGTTTATATCTATCTCTGCTAATATCTAACATCTATTTCCTATCTATCTATCTATCTATCTATCTATCTGTCTATCTATCTCAGCATGTTCATTTATCTATCTATCTATCTATCTATCTATCTATCTATCTATCTATCTACCTATCTATCTATTTATCTATCTATCTCAGCATTATCATAGATCTATCTATCTATCTCAGCATGATCTATCTATCTATCTATCTATCTATCATGTTTATCCATCTATCTATCTATCTATCTATCTATCTATCATGTTCATCTATCTATCAGATCCATCCATCTATCTATCTATCTATCTATCTATCTATCTCAACATGTTCATCTAAGTATGCTCAGATCTATTTATATCTATCATTCTAATATCTATCTATCTCTCTATCATTCTAATATCTATCTATCTATCTATCTATCTTCATATCTATCTATCTATCTATCTATCTATCAATGTCTGTCTATTTCCATCTACTTAGATATCTCTGCACATACCTTATGTCCATATCTATCTCGGATAGATATGAACAGATTGATATAGACAGATATATATAGATACGAGAAGATATATATATATATATATATATATATATATATATATATATATATATATGAACAGACTATCTTAGTTCATTTCTATCTATCTATCTAATCTATAATAAATAGTAAGTGGCACGCGTATCTTATACAGCATTATCTGCAAAGATTACAAATACTCAAGGACTTAATCAGAAACACCTAAGCGGAGATTTAAGAGGTTTGAATTCAGAGTTTTCTTTCTCCTAAACTGGTTGCCTAACCAAGTCAAAGAGCCCAGTCTGCCCTACTATTTTACCCATAGATGGAAGGAGAGTAGTTGAATTCATACCTTTCCCAAGGGTATTACCGCTATGTGAACTGTAGCTTCGTGCAGGATTTGAATTCGGATCGACGAGTCCATTTCCTATTACTCACAATAAATAAGACCATTTTTTTAGCTAGGTAAGTGGCATCTGAATGGTGTTTGTGAGAATGCAACATGGAATTAAATCCGACAATTTGAGGTGAAAATAAAATTAAAAATAATAGTATAGATTGTGTTGACAAGCGCCTGTTTCGACTTTATGATATTTATACAATGTAATCCAAATGAAATTATTTAAAAAATAATAAATTGAAAACAATAGTAGAAGGCATTGTATAAACGATTCGTCTTCTTCAGAGCACATTTTTATGAATGATGGTGTTTGTACAGAATAGTCCACCAATGAAAAATGATATTTTCATTCAGCTTTTCTTACGGAAAATAAAGGGTAGAAAGTTGTCGACCTCTCACACACACTCCTCGGACAAAAATAGGATGTGGACTTTATTGAACTTGTCCTACATCTAGTGGTGAGGTTCCAATTCTGGAGCTCTGGGTAGTGTGGAGTACCCCTTCATTATCATTACTCTCAGGTTCACTCTGACCCGGAGTTTCAATGAAACTTTAGTTGTATTAGAAGAGAGAGACAGACAGACAGACAGAGACATATAAGGAAAGACACAATGCAATCATGGCTGAGAATTCTGCAGTGGAAAATATTGATTGATTAATTGATTTATTTTAGTGGCATATCAACCCATCTAGAGTTATTTTATGCCTAGAGGTTGGGGAATTGTGTTTTGCTTTTGTTTATTTACAATAGAAACTTTTTTTTTGAATTGACAGTCTAAACAAGATCAGTTTGGGTACAAGGTCTTGATGGATGAGTTATTGATGAGAAATAAACTCACTGTCAATTGTTTGAGAAATTAACTTGGTAATCACAATACTATGACAAGTTCACCTAAACCAGAGGGAAATGAGTAAGAGAGAGATAGAGAAAGAATGAAAGGTGGAATAGTAAAATAAGGATACAAGGAAAGAAAGAAAGAAAAAAGAAATAGAAGATGAAAGAAAGAAAAGAAAAGAAAAGAAAGAAATAGAAGTCGAAAGAAAGAAAGAAGATGAAAAAAAATAAAGAAAGTAAAAGAAAAGAAAGAAATAGAAGTCGAATGAAAGAAAGAAAAAAATAGAAGATGAAAAAAAGTAAAAGTGTTAGGGTCCACTCTATGGGTTCAATGGATTAAAATAAATAGTTTTAAAATGTGTTAAAAAAGAGTTTGTTTTTTTTTTAAATTGAAAACCCAACAAGAATAAATAAAACAAAACGTCTTCGGCATAAAATAACCCAATGGTTGACATGCCGTAAAATCCCACCAACCAACCAACCAATTTATTTTTTTTAAAGGACGTGCACTCGATCGTTGTATAAACAAACAAACAGACATACAGAATCTTTCTTTAATATATATATATATAGAGATTATTGATGGTTGCAGTTTCGTTTATAAGCCTCGCCCTTCAGACTCTCTCTGGCGTCCTTTTTATTTTTTTATTTTTCTATTTTATTTATTATTTTTTTACTGGGGAACTTTTCTAGTTATAGGATAGTCTTTCTGACTATGACTATAGGCTAACTTTAAATATGTGTTTATTTATAGAGGTGTGACCCAAGTGTGTGTGACCGTGTGGGTAACGCTCGATTTGCAATCTCGCACTTCATAAAAATGACATTTCCTTAGGCGTGTGGCAGGAAAAGGGGAGTGGGGGGGGGGCAATTGTCCCAGCGTTCTTTCAAAGTTTATAGTTCCGGAATACCTAAATTATACTACCCCCCATTCCATAATAGTTGTTACATTAAGAGTATAACACTAATATGCTAACCTATCAAATACTATGAGACAAGGATAGTAGCACATAGCTCTGTCCCATAATAGTTGGTACATTTAGTGTATAAAACTAATAGACAAAATTGACAAATACTATGGGACAAGGATAGTAGCACATACTGAACTCTGTCCCATAATAGTTGGTACATTTAGTGTATAAAACTATTATGCAAACTTGACAAATAATATAGGACAAGAATAGTAGCACATAGCTAAGTCTGTCCCATAATAATTTGTACATTTAGTGTATGGATTTGTATGAAAATATACCAAACATTAGCGGACAGATATAGTAGTTCATGGCTAACACTGTTCCACAATAGTTGTCACATCTAGGTTTTGGTTTTGTATGCAAATGTAACAAACATTATGGGACAAGAGCTGAAGTTTGTGTATTTGTGTGCGTATAATATATATATATATATATATATATATATATATATATATATATATATATATGTAGTGTGTGTGTGTGTGTGTGTGTGCACAAGCGCATTAGTTTGACTCGATTTAAAAAATAAGAATAAAAAGAAAGGGGGAATAAAAAATTGCAATGAAAAAGAAAGCATGAAAGAAAAATAGCAATGAAAAAAAAAAAGAATGAGACAGAAAATAGCAGTGAAAGAAGAACGCGTGAAAGAAAAATAGCAATGAAGAAGAAAGTGAGAAAGAAAAATAGCAATGAAGAAGAAAGTGAGAAAGAAAAATAGCAATGAAGAAGAAAGTGAGAAAGAAAAATTGCAATTGCAATGAAAAGAAAAATTGAAGAAGAAAGCAAAAAAGAAAAATTGCAATGAAGAAGAAAGCAAAAAAGAAAAATTGCAATGAAGAAGAAGCAAAAAAAAATTGCAAAAGAAAGAAAAAGAAAAAAAAATGCAATGAAGAAGAGAAAGCAAAAAAGAAAAATTGCAATGAAGAAGAAGCAAAAAAGAAAAAATTGCAATGAAGAAGAAAGCAAAAAAGAAAAATTGCAATGAAGAAGAAAGCAAAAAAGAAAAATTGCAATGAAGAAGAAAGCAAAAAAGAAAAATTGCAATGAAGAAGAAAGCAAAAAAGAAAAATGCAATGAAGAAGAAAGCAAAAAAGAAAAATTGCAATGAAGAAGAAAGCGAAAAAGTAAAATTGCAATGAAGAAGAAAGCGAAAAAGAAAATAGCAATGAAGAAGAAAGTGAGAAAGAAAATAGCAACGAAAAAAAAAAAAAAGAATGAGACAAAAAATATCAATGAAGAAGAAATTTAGAAAGAAAATAGCTATGAAGAAGAAAGCGAGAAAGCATGAAGAAGAAAGAAAGAGCGGGAAAGAAAAAAGTGTCATGAAGAAGAAAGAAAGAATGAGATAGAAACATAGCAATGAAGGAGTGTGAAAGAAGAATAGCAATGGAGGAGTGTGAAAAATAGCAATGAAGAAAAAAGAAAGAAAACTTTTATCATTCGTTCAGCTCCAGTGGTACCCTTTTTTGTTTTTTGTTACTCTGACTGTTGACCTTTGTCCAATTTTAGTAATGGGCGTTTGACCTCTTCACCAACCGTTTGAGTTTTGCGTGTGTGCGTCTGTTACTCTCTCTCCAGCTTGAAAGTCACCGAGTAAAAAGGATTTCTCTTTTGTCACAATCTACTCCCCCCCCTCTCTCTCTCTCTCTCTCTCTCTCTCTCTCTCTCTCTCTCTCTCTCTCTCTCTCTCTCTCTCTCGTCTCCACCGTTCAGAGTCTTTTTACAATTCATGTAGTTGTTTTTGGAAGTTAGACGTCCCCCGGGGTTTTTAATTTGGTCCCTTTTTCTCACTTTTCAGTCACTTCAATTCTCCTTTTATTTCATTCTTTATTTATGATCTAATTTATTTATTTATCTATTTTTTTTACTTACACTCTTTTTAACTTTACTTACTTTACCACTCTTTCATGCCCCTCCCCTTCTCCCACCTTCTATTCATCCATTTCTTTCTTTATCTGGCATCTTCAATAGAAGCGTTCACGAAACGCAGCGATTAGCGCACAGATCTCTCAAACCAGAGGTACAGAGTTCGTTCCTTTCTCGAACTTTTGTAGCCCTGTCGAGGAAGAAGAGGAAACCTCAAAAGAGAAACTGAATCACTAATAATTGCTGCACAAAATAATGCCATGAGGACAAATTATATCAAAGCAAAAATTTATAAGACCCAACAAAACAGTAAATGTAGACTATGCGGTGACAGAGATGAAACTGTAAACCATGTATTAAGCGAATGTAGCAAACTAGCACAATGAGAATACAAAACTATGCACGACTGGGTTGTGAAGGTGATCCACTGGGAATTATGCAAAAATATAAATTTTGACTATACAACAAAATGGTATATGCATACACCATAATCTGTTCTTGAAAATGAAACGCATACAATTCTCTGGGACTTCGAAATAAAGACGGATCACTCTATCCTAGCCAGGAGACCAGACTTAGTTTTGATTAACAAAAAAGAAAGAATTGTCAATTGGTGGATTTTGCCGTTCCCACAGACCACAGGGTGAAGATGAATGAAAATGAAAAGATGGACAAATACCTGGACATTGCCAGAGAATTGAAAAAGCTATGGATTATGAGGGTGAAAGTGAGACCAATTGTAGTTGGTTTACTTGGAACGGCCCCAAAAGCTTGGAAAAAAGACTGGAGGTCTGGAAATCTGAGGAAGAATTGAGACCATCCAGACTACCAGCATTGCTGCAATCGGCTAGAATATCCAGAAGAGTCCTAGAGACTTGAGGAGATTTTTTGTCGCTCAGACTCCAGTGAAATACCATCACCTAACGCTGGTGTGAAAAACTCACAGGAGTGAAATAATAATAATAATAATAATAATAATAATAATAATAATAATAATAATATCCGTTTTTATTGAATAATATTCCATTTGCAATGCTTGTTTGTTTAAAAGAAAAATTTTATTTTAAAGAATTGTTTGAAATATACTTATATGTATGTATGTATGTATGTATTTATGTATGTATGTATAAAACTCATATAGTGGTTTTACAAGGCAATTGTCACGTATTACAACTTATAATCAATGGTCTAAGTATCATGTATGTGAACGTGTCGGCAAAACAGAAACCGGCCTGTTGAGTCATCTGCGTGTGTATGGTTGAGTATGAAGGAATTCTTAAAAGGTGAGATGGGCTTTTTTTTACTGATAATTATCGTTACGTATGTTTGTCTGTCTGTTTTCTTTCTTTAATTCTTTTTCTTTTTCGTATGTCTTATTTGCAGAAGGAAAAAAATCGTAAACTCTAACCTTTTGTCTGTAAATATTTACCAACCCCACCGTACGAGTAGGGTGTGAAACAGGGTTAATTTCTTCAACAGGTTTGAATTCGGAGTTTTCCTTCTCCTAAGCTGGTTGCCTAACCAAGATTAAGGGGCCCAGTCTATCCTACGAGATACCCATAGCTGGAGGGAGAGTAGTTGGATTTATACCTTTTCCAAGGGTATTAGAGCTCTGTGAAATGCATACAGGTTTGTCCAGGATTTGAACTCGCTGTGTTCCATTTCCTAAGACCATCACATCGCGCGACTCCAACTCCAGAATTCTTTTTTAAAGCTTGCTAGCTATCAATCACAGCATATCTATCACTCTATTTTCTTATCTATCCATTACTGTGTGTTCTTATCTATCTATCTATCTATCACAGAATAAGTTTCTAGAATTTGTAGCATCTAAATTTAAAGTGAATTTGGCTTTTGTTCAACTTTAATATTTGAGTAATTTTTGCTTTATCAAATGTTTTTAAATGATTTCTTCATTATCATTTTTTCATATATATATATATATATATATATATATATATATATGTGTGTGTGTGTGTGTGTGTGTGTGTGTGTGTATAAAGTTTCATTTTAAACTTGACTTTACATATTAACATTCTAATTTCTTTCTTTCTTTTTTTTTTTCAGGTAAGTCATTAAAACAAAGAGTACAAATATTTCAGGTTGGTCACCTTTATTGTTTTACTTTTCTGTAACTACCTTGCATTGCCAGGGTAAGTATTCTTTTTTTTTTTTTTTGTCTTTTGTTTTGAGGAAGTTTGTCGTTTTGAGTACCAAAACGTTTATTTCTTTGTATGGAGTTAAGTGAGGTAGAGCCTTTCTGTGATTGGACATAGCAATCACGTGACGTGACCAGACGTTTGACCAACGGGTCAGGTTTATTCTAGGATATATATATATATATATATATATATATATATATATATATATATATATATTATACTAAAGCTGAGTTAATCAACTTTTGCTTCCTAAAGGCTTTTTTACTGTTTAGTTTAATGACACGAAAATTATACTAAATTATTCCTTACTTTTAGGATTGAATTATGTTTGAAATGAATTATGTTTCAATTGGTTCTAATTAGTCGTAATTTGCAATTAAGTAAAAAAAAAGACCAATCTCTTACTTTACTCTGTATCTATCTCTTTCTTCCCCTCTATGTATCTCTTGATTACCTCCTTGTTATATAATGTTAGTTTCTCTGAGAGAGAGAGAGAGAGAGAGAGAGAGAGAGAGAGAGAGAGAGAGAGAGAGAGAGAGAGAGAGAGAGCCGGGAGAATTCTGAAATATTTCTGTGTGTTAAATTTCACAACCAGCAACCCGTAGCTTAAATGAGATCAAAAATGATTTTAAGGTTTCGCCCGGCCGTATTTATTTATTTTAAAATTTCACAACCAGCAACCCGTAGCTTAAATGAGATCAAAAATGATTTTAAGGTTTCGCCCGGCCGTATTTATTTATTTTTAAAAATGTTTATTCGCTTTGCTAATTCCCTGTTCCCTAATCTGAATTATCTACCCAGAGCTGAATGGGTGACCCAATGGGTCACGTTTTGTCTAATATATTTATATATACTAGCAAATATATGCACCCTCCGGGTGCAAGTATTTAAGTTTTAATGTAATAAAATATTGTATTAAATTAGAAAGGCTAATGAAACTAAATAAGAATACAGATAAAAAGATTTGAAACAGAGGGAGTATAATAAAAGATTTGAAACAGAGGGAGTATTATAAAAAATGGAACAACTGAAACTTACTCTTCCCTCACTCTTGTCTTTCATTGTTATATTTTCTAATTTAAGTATTTAGTTATAAGAGGAAGTAAAGAATAAAATGACAGTTATTTTATCTTGTTAATGGATTTCATTTAAGATTCATTGAAGAGATTTTTGCTTATATTCATTAAAAATAAAACCAAACAGTTAGAAATCAATAATACTAAGCACATATTTATTAAATTCGATTTTTTAATATTAATATGCAAATTAGCCTTCCCGTTCACATTGTAAAGCGCTATTTTGTTGTATATATAAATATAATTGCATGTTGTTAGTATGTAGACATAGTTAACAGTATTAATAATGAAAGACAACTTTATTAATAATTGAGGTTTAGATAAAAATAAAATCATTGAGAATGTGATGTCAATAACTAAGAGAATTGTGACTTGAGTAGGAATATAGTTTCGGTTACAGACAGAAAAACACACAATCTCCATTATAATAAGATATATGTGTGTGTGTGTGCATGTGCGTGTATTAGTTAAATACAGTTCCAGTTTTGATAATGCAAAATTTTATCTTTCTGTCTGCACAATCTAACTTTTTGTTTTATCTTCGTATCTTTCCCCTATCTGCAACTGTCTGGCAGTATTTACTTCAACCGACTATGTAAATCACTGGAGATAGTCTTTTTTTTTGGGGGGGGGGGCGTGCGAGAAAAAGGTCAGTCTTGCGTGCTGTTAAATAGTTACAACGGCATTTCAAAACAAAGGACTTCGTTGATAAGAAAATCATTATTTTATCCTGCTTAAACAAGAATTAAAATGTTTTTTTTTTGTTCTTGTCACATCTCTTTTATTGCATTTCATATCATATATGACTCCCCCCCCATATATCTATATATTAATACTCTTGTTCCTTAATCTTCCGACCGTTATAATCTTGCAACACCCTCTGCTTAAAAATTAGACCGTCCAAATCGTCGAAGATGAAATGCAAATATGTAAATCCTGATTATCTGGTGCCGCCTATCTGCCGAATTCTTATTTCATACGAGTGTCGTCATCTAAGCCAAATAATGGACCATTCCGTTTTTATTAGAAAGAAAGAAAGAAAAGAAAGAAAGAAAGAGAAGAAAAAGGAAATTATACACAGAAAAAATAAGAAAGAAAGAAAGAAAGAGAGTAAGGGAAAGATATAGAGAAGGGATGGGTGCGCGGAAGCGATAACGTTAATTCGTTTTAATCGAACATAATGAAAAGATGAAAAGAAAGAACAAAAAAGGGTGAAAGAGAGTTAAATCA
>CM042163.1:39171698-39234198 GCA_023376005.1 Doryteuthis pealeii
GTTTGTTCAGTTCAGACGGTAGAGCATCCGCCTTGGAACCTCAGGATTTCGGGTTCGATGCCTGCACTCGCCAACTCAGCGCATGATTAGCACAGCTTGGATCCGTGCGATAAAGTGGGGAGCTAATGGTAGGTGTGGTGCTCCATCTCAGCAATAACAATTTCCCCGGTCTAGTGCTGGCCAAAAGAAGATAGACTCCCTCCCAATCCGGCTGACACCGACAAAAGGCAACTCTGCCAACTTTACTTACATTTGTCTTGACTAGTTGCGGTACCAAGGCTAAAGAACCCACTCTATTTTACCCGCTCTGTTGACGGGGTTTAAAATACGCTCCTGCAGAAGGGTAGAAGTTTTTAATTGTTGTAACCTAACAACGGTTTGCTAAATGAGAAATAACCAAACGGAGGCTGGAAATGAAATGGAATCTTTATAACATTAACAAAATACAATACTCGCCAGTGGCATGAAGAAAGGTAAACCACTGCTAGCGGTATGTCTACTCAGTTAGTATAATACTTCCGTATTCATGAGAATTGGGACACACCCATTAATGTTCATAGGTAGGGTATATGAGGATTGGGACATACCCATTAATGTTCATAGCTAGGGTATATGACATTAATGTAAACGATCTTTTGATGGGGCTTGGTCACAGTTGTAATCATTTTAATTGATAACTCTTACATCTTTCTATTAAGCTTTTTTTTATTTATACTTAAGATGTCGATTTAATATATTGTCCAACCAATGACTGGTCATAACTCAGAAGTATTTTATATTGCACTACATGTACATAATAAATGATGTAATAACAGTTGATTATAACTTGCAGGAGGCTGGAGCAACCTAAATGCTTATGATATATTACTTTAAAAAAAAAAAGATTACCCTAAAATTAAGATAAAAACAGCTAAAAATTATTTCATTGATATTTATGACAAGGATTTATTAACTTAATGTAATAACAATAATTGGATATTTGCATGGATGAAGTAATAAAGCCACAAGATGAAAATGATGTTATCAATGCTATTTCAAGAGTTAGAAACAATGTAGTAATGGGTAACTGTACCTACATTAGCTTATCAAAACTTCCAACGAAGCGTGCATCTAAAGCAGAGATGCTGATAGCTTTTTAATTTAGTACGTCCTGGGACTCACGGATTGAATTTGAATGGGTCCCCGGGAAATTTGATGTGTCCAAACTAAAGTTTTGACATGCAATACTCCACTTTGACCTATCTTAGGCTAGACGGGCGGTCGGAGGGGCCCCCTCCGATCAATCGGCTGGTCACGTCAAGCCCTAGCACCTATATGATTTTCCCAACTATTGCCCTTATGGAAAGCCCCAACCCCTTTTTATCATATGGGTGCTAGAAGGCGGTGGCTGCGGGTCTACATGTCCTGGGAATGACGTTAAACTCTATCTGATGGTGAGATTCCAGTTTTGGAGGTTTGGGGAATGTGGAGCACCCCTTCATCACCATTGCTCCCTGGTCCACTCTGACCCGGAGTGGTAGTACCTGTTAGGGTCCCATCTATGGGTTGAATAGAAAAATGTATTTATAAAAAAATTGTATTATCCATTAAGAATTGATTTATTTCAAAACTTTATCGGCATTAAATGACGCACTGAGGTTGATATGCTGTAAAACAAAACAAACCAAACCAAACCAAACTAAAGTTTCCTAATAAATTGTAGAGTTTTTTTTGTTTTTTTTAATCTCTGAACAACTAAAACCATCTAACCCCTACCTTGTACCTCATACAGTGTAATTCGTTTCCAAGGAAATATTGAAATGTATTTACAGTTAGCTGGAAATTGTGGGGGAAGAAAACGAAAAACACTGGGACGCAAGGATACGATTTTTCTGCGTCTTTTTAGATTTTTATACGTCAGTGACGCAGGGCGCGTGCCTATCAGCATCTTTGCTAAAGGCTTGCCTAGGGTGCCAAATAATCCTGCACCGGTCGTGTATACGGAGGATTATTATTATTATTATTATTATCATTAGTTACTTGAAACATATAATTGCTTCAATTATTGGCTCTAGATAGGAATACTTGAAACCATATAATTGCTTGCAAGTTATTGGTGCTTGATAGGAATACGTGAAACCATATAATTGCTTGCAAATGATTGGCTCTAGATAGGAATACGTGAAACCATATAATTGCATGCAAATTATTGGCTCGAGATAGGAATACGTGAAACCATATAATTGCATGCAAATTATTGGTGCTAGATAGGAATACTTGAAACCATATAACTGCTTGCAAATTATTGGCGGTAGATAGGAATACTTGAAACCATATAATTGCTTGCAAATTATTGGCGGTAGATATTACTTGAAACCATATAATTGCTTGCAAATTATTGGCTCTAGATAGCATTACTTGAAACCGTATAATTGCAAACAAATTACATCATTAAATAGAATTAGTTTTTTCTCTACCATGTGTGATCTATTACACTGATCCAGGTATAATACCTGAAAAGTTAATCCTTAGTGTATCCGCTCTGTCTGCAATGCGTATAACAAGCCAGCTGTATCCCCAGCAGAGGATTAAGGTACTTCTCCAAAAAAGGTTGTCTTGTCACTAAACTTCATCCAGCTAGAAGGGCTCTAGTCCTGGAGAGTGCCATGTGCAAATCCATGATATTTAATGTTATATGCTAATTAAAAGCGTGCGGTGTAATGGGTAGAGTCGTAGGAAATGTACTAGTCGACCCGAGTTCAAATCCCGGACGATACTGTTTACATTTCACATAGCGCTAATACCCTTCGGAAAAGTATGAATCCAACTATTCTCCTTTCAGCTATGGGTAAATAGCGGGGCAGACTGGGCTCTTTAACCTTGCTTAGGCAACCAGTCTAGAGGAAGGAAAACTCTGAATTAAAACCTGTTAAACTCCGCTTAAGAAATTGACCTTGTGTCACATCCTGCTCCTGTAGAGGGGTTTGGTGTATATATATATATATATATATATATAATATATATATATATATATGCTAATTAAATTTGAAATAATTATATTTTCTTAATGTATGGGTTACGTGTCCTTAGTGACCGTCACAACCTCAAGGCCACCTGCCTATTACTCTACCTGCAATGTGTATGAGTTGTTGCCTCCTGCTTACTCCACATACCTCGCATACTTTATCTTATTTAGTTTATTCCGTATTTGGGTTGCAAAGAGTGAAAAATTACTTTTCTTGGGTGAAGCTAACAGAGAAAGTGTTTTCTAATGTACCGTTTTATCTTAAGTGTGTGAAAAAGTTCCCAGCACTAAAAAAAGAAAAAATGATTTATGAAAGACTAAATACAGCTTCTTTATTTTAAATTTTAGTTTTGAACCTTTTGAACACGCCTTAGTGGAATGTGGTGACACATGTGCTGACGTCACAAGGACTGTCGGAGTGGTTTATTTGTTCAACGGCAAATCAACTCCTTATGGATTATTCAATGCCAAATTCAATCAGTTTGAAAATGTCGTTATTGTAATCATAACTATATTTTCAATGGCCCATTAGTTCATCTTAATATTTTGTTAACAATACTTGATATAGAACTGTGTGCTATCTCATACAAATAATTAGCATACAATTAAAGTATTCCTATCTATTTCTCTGAATTTTTTAGATGAGGCTTGATAATTTGGATTATTTGGATTATTCGGACTATTGTCCTCATCTTTATTGTTATTTGTACAACGTTTCGGTCGATGTCCCCTCCCCCGGCCTTCTTTAGGTATTTAGGTATTGCTTGTCGGACTCGGGAGCCTTATCGAACTCGGGAACCTTCTTTTCGTAATCGTGAGCTATCATATCCCTATCTAATATCACTTAATATATATATATATATATATATATATATATATATATATATAGTTTCATGATTATGCAATCCTAGATGAGTCAAATGGTTGAGATCTTTAAAAAAAATCTGGTTTTTAAGATCTCAACCATTTGACTCATCTGAGGATTGCATAACCATGAAACTTTAAGTTATGAGTCCAAATCCATAATATTACTATTGATTATAAATCTGCCCTGCTTTATTAGCATTGAGCACCTTTTCATGCCAATACTTTTCTCATTTATTCTCTATTCATTATATATATATATATATATATATATATATATATATATAAATTCCTATCTAATATCAATTATCAACACACACACAGATATATATATATATATATATATATATATATATATATATATATATATATATATTCCTATCTAATATCAATTAATTACATGTACTGTAAGCTACACAAGGTCTTTGTGCTAGACTAAGCAAACCTACGTAAATAACAAGTTAAACGATGAGTATGTTTAGTACTTGGATGGCTGACTATTTAGGACCAACAGATACTGTAAGCAAAATTAGATCTTTTGTGCTAGATTAAGCAAATCTTAGTAAATAACAAGTTAAGCAACAATGAGCCAGTTCAATACTTAGATGAGGGACCACTTATTAACAACAGATGCTATAATCAACATAAGGCCACTGTGCTATCAGAGGTTAAACGGCGATGAGCCTGCTTAGTACTTAGTTGAGTGACCTTTTAGGAACACCAAGTGTTGAAGAATTCTAAGGCCTCTGTGCCAGACTAAGCAAAGCTTAATAAATAACAAGTTAAGCAGCAATGAGCTTGTTCGGTACTTGCATGGGTGACCACTTAGGAACTATAGGTGCTGTAAGCAAACCCAGACCTATTGCCTAAGCAAAGTTTAATAAATAACAAGTTACGCAGCGATGGGCCTTTTTAGGGTATTTTATGAGGAAGTGCGTCCCAGTCTCCTGCCTCAAAAATTGCTACCCGGTGACTATTAAAATAACGACCCAGCTCAGTCTATTCAAAACTATCCATCTTCATATCTATCTATCTATCTATCTATCTCAATTTGTTCATATTTATCTATATTACTTTAAATACTAAGATTTTTTTATTCTTGTTTGTTTAATGTCTTGTTTTTAATTTAAATAAACAAGAATTACGACAAAAAAAGATGCGACCCCCCACCCCCCACACCAAATACATTTACTTGTCGAAAATATCTATCTCCATTTGTTCATATTTTTCTATATTATTTTGTTTGTTTATCTATCTATCTATCTCAGTCTATTCCAAACTATATATCCATCTTCATATCTAAACAAGAATTACGACAAATTACGATAAATAAACAAGAATTACGACGAGCTGGGGTTGTTATTTTGATAGTCACCGGGTAGCAATTTTTGAGGCAGGAGACCGGAACCCACTTCCTCATAAATTTCCCTGTTTAGTACTCGGATGTGTGACCACTTAGGAACAGCAGGCCTGTGTTAGCAATTACAACCATAAGTTGGGCCGACAGACTTAGAACGCTGATTACTGTTAGATCAATGAAGTTAAGCAACGATGAGCCTGTTCAGAACTAAGATGAGTGACTACTTAAGAAAAGCAAGTGATGTAATCAAACTGTAGTCTGTATACCAGATCAATCAAACCTTTGTGAATTCTCAGCCTTGTTTAGTCTGGGTGATCTTAACAGGGCTGGTACCTGATTGGCTGATAACGACTTTAGGCCACCCCGACGACTTTACTTACTTTTTACCTGTGGAGTAATGGTTATCGTCGTAGGAAATGAATACGGTGACACGAGTTCAAATACTGGACGGGGTTGGTTGTATTTCACATAGCACTAATACCGTTTGGAAAAGTATAAATTTAACTATTCTCCTTCAAGCTATCGGTAAATAGTAGGGCAGATTGAGGTCTTTAACGTTGGCATTGAAACCGGTCTAGAATTCAAACCTGTTAAACCTCGCTTAAAATTTGACCTTGGGTCACATCGTGCTCGAGCAGAGGGGTTGGTAAATACATAAATATGTGGATTAGCCTACACATTTTATAGCTGTGGATCTTGGTCGGGCGTAGAACTTTCCAACGCTTCATCGTAGGGGGCACCTTGATTTTCGTCGCTTTCGAGTCAGTAGTAGGTTTGAAACAATTTTGTAATTAATTGTTTTAATTTTCTTCTTTTTTATTGTCTCGTATTAATTAAAATTATGGGGAGAAAAATGTCTTGATCGGCGAACATCGGAATCACCAAGTGACGTAAATCAAGGTAGTTATTTATTAAGTAAAGTTGTGGCACAAGGCCGGAAGTAGGGGGCACTCAGTGAGAAACGAATTCACTAATAATACTCTGTTAATCCAGCTTGCTAACCATTTTACACCATATGAGCAGCCCAGTTATTTACTAGGTTTCATTTTGGCAGATGATCGAAAATATGTGGCACCCAGTGAGAAACGAACTCACTAATTATTGCAGTACGTAAATCGAGATTGTTTTAATATATTTTTTAAAAATACGTAAAGTCGTTGTTTATATGAGTTTTGGAAAAGTAGAAAAATACGAATTCTTTTTTTACTGGTTCTGTCCCATAATAGTTGCTACATTTTTATAGAGATTTTATATGCTAAGTGTTACAAGTATTTTAGGACAAGGGTATTTTTTTTAATTAAATAGCTAACGTTCTTCTTTGCAGAAATCTTTTTATTTAAACAACCCTTTCTGCTTAGGTTCTATCTTTTCCCCCTAAGTAAGCAAGTATTTAAATAATATAAACGTTAACGAGCAGTAGCCGAGACCTTTAATAATATTCAGGGAATATTATTCGTTTACTACTCGCTCTACGTTCAGAAAAAAATATATATATCTGTATATAAAAAAGTATAAGCTATAAAAAGGAAAGAAACGGCTGATAGAGAGAAGAAGAAGGTGTAAAGAAAGGGCTAAGCTTTTAAAGATTGTGTATACGAAAACCTGAGAAAGAAAGAAAGAAAGTAAGTAAGTAAACGACTCTTAGTATGTAAGCGTGGGGTGAGAGAGGGTGAAAAAAAAAAAGGGTCGAATGTAAGTACGCGAGCGGCCTGGAGGCTAAAAAACTTTTGCTTCCAGCTGAAAAAGAAGAAAGCTACCAACTAAAAAGGAAAAATCACATACAAATAGACGCCTGCTGATAGTCTAAGGAAGTTTTTACTATTTTACTGGGTTGATATGGATTTTAACGGTAGTAAAGATCTACGCCTGAGGACAAGGAGAAGAAAGCGTGGAAAAGAAAAGAAAACAACAGTTTGATACCCTTAAAAATGAGGAACCTTTTGCAACTTGAGGAAAATACCAATTCTCGGATTTAATACGTGTTTGCCTTTTTAGCATCATCTCTGATGTTTCACTTTATTTATTTAATCTTTCATTATCCCTGTCGTTGATTTTTGTGGTGTTATTTTTTATTTATTTTTTTGTTTGAAAATTTGATTTTTTTTTTTTTTTTTACCTTACACCACAACGACAGGTAAAAAAAATAATTTGCTTTTTATTTATTTTTAAAATCAAACAAAAAAAAAGTGTGGGAGATATTTAATTTTAAAATATCTTATTTCTTTGCTTGAAAAAAAAAAAAAAGAAACGAAACAAAACAAAAAAAAAAAAAACGTTTTTTAAAAAATTGCAAAGAAATAAAAATTTAAAAAAGTTTTTGCCATTTGAAAAGAAATATTATTTAATATTGGCAATTATTACTCATTTTGAGTGATTTTTTTTCTTGATTATTTAAAAATTGTGCCTTGCCTTCAAACGATATCGGAATAATTTACCAACCAAATTGGAAGGTCGATAATCTTCGATCTCTACACAACCAAAACGGATTAAAAAAGAAAAAAAAAGAAAGAGACCATTTTAATTATGTGATCTCTCTGTGCCTTTTAATAATTCTTTCTTAAAGGGAAGACGGAAAAGAAAAGCAATTTTTAATTGTTATATTTACCTTGTTATTTAGCAATACTTACTACTGATTTTTTTCTACTGCTAAATAACTAATAGAAATTACCTACAACAACACAACAGTCCCATAGTCGGAATGGTTTTATCTTCTTACCAACAACGACAGTGTATTATTCCTCCTGCCCTTTTACCAATTTCTTTCACTTTATTTTTGTGTTTTTTGACCGCAAAAACACATCGGATATGTACAAGTGCGCTGCTGGTGAAGTAAAACTTTTTTTTCAACCCAGTCTATTTTCTTCGGTTGGGTAATGAATGACATGGATTTTGTCATCCTGAAAGTAAGTATTTTTCGTCATTAAAATAAAAGACTTTTCAAAAAAAAAATTTTTTTTAAATCATCGTTAGATGAAAATAATAATAATACAGCGTGCATGTCATATATTCTTTTAAAGTAAACGAAAAAGATGTTTTTTTTTTTTTTTTAAATTTACAGCGATATCTTTACTGGAAAAAAAAAGGGAAACATTATTTATTACCTTGATAGAGCTTTTTTTAATTGAAGGTAAAAAGCTGAAACTACTAATAAAGTTGTCTTTAGGCTTAAGTTTACATAGGAACCTGGAAATATTTTCTGGAAACTTTTTGGTAAAAATTCCTTAGAGTAATTATTACTCCAAGGAAAAATCTATTATTTACTTTTAATGATAGGGCTTCTTAAAAATGTTACTTTAAGTCGAATTTACAAAAATATGTGTATCTAGACAAGTTAAAATAAAACTTGAATTTAAATGGGTGTTAAATTTAAGGTAAAAAGTTAATCAAAACTACTATGCATGTAATCAGGGCTTAAAAGCTTAACTTAGCATAGAAATTGGAAAATATTTTTCGTGTTCTATACTCGCTATTAAAAGGAAAAAACAAACATACTATAGACACAATTTCGTTGGAGCAACGTAAAATCGATTTATTTCTTACTTAGGGCTTTTTTTTATGTTAATAACTCCAAACTCCAAAAATATATGTAATCAAGGTAACATATAACGGATAAAATTAAAACGGGTGTTAAATTTAGGCTAAAAAGTTAGCCGAAACTACTGATTATGTATAATTATCTTTTAGTTTAACTATGTGTGGAAACCTGGAAATATTTTATCCGTACCATATATACGCTTTTTTAAAGGAACAACTTTAGGCAAAGTTCCGTTGTAGTAGTAGTAGTAATGCTAATAACAATATAAGATCGATGTATATTTCTTACTTTGATAGGCATTTTAAAAGTATTACAAGCCGAAAGACTTGTCAGCCCCACATATTGTTTTAACTTTCATTATTTCTTGTTTTAATAATATAATATATAATATCATTAATAATATAAATTTATTTTCCATTACCAGTGGCGCATTCCATATTATTATAGTTGATTAATTAAAAGTTATATTTCGGTAGTGAGGGATAAGACTTTTTGACCACACTAGTTTTGACTGAAAACTACAAAAATACGTAATCAAATTAAACTAAAATTTGCATAAAGATCAGATATCTTTATTTCTACTTTTCTGTGCAATATACGTTTTTTAAATTCCTATCTAGAAAATTGTGTAAAAACTCTGTAACTATTTTAAATAATTGCTTTAGAGAAAAATAATGTAAAATCGCCTC
The DNA here is from genome assembly GCA_023376005.1 of Doryteuthis pealeii. Lineage (NCBI taxonomy): Eukaryota > Metazoa > Mollusca > Cephalopoda > Myopsida > Loliginidae > Doryteuthis > Doryteuthis pealeii. Next base: position 39,181,151 of record CM042163.1, read on the forward strand.
GGGTCGTGCAAAACCATTATAAGTGAGTTCGAGTGTCAATTGGTACCCCATCCCTCTGACCTTGTGCCATATCTAAGTTAAGCTTAGTAAATAGCTATGATAATAATGTAAAATAAATTAATTCATTGGTATTTCAAGCTTAGAGCTTAGTAAACAATAACATTAAAAAATTGAAAATAGGGTACTTTAATTTAGAGAAAATTTATCGAGAAAAGGAGAATCCACGTAACCCCCACTCTAAAATAAATAAATAGATAAAACTGAAAAAAAAATTTTTTTGTTTTGTTTTTTGAGGGGGGGGGCTGGTTAACATATAGCTATTTTTTTATTATTTTAGATACATTTAAAAATTAGCCTTAATTTGTTAGTGTCTTTTCGATCAAGTGTCACTTAATCTTTTTAAATAACTTTTTTATTATCGTCACTTAAGTCCACAAAATATCATAAATAACAACAAAAACAAACGTTCTTCTCATTAAATTTATTCATTGCTGTTTTTAAGAGGGGGATTTTCTCTTGAAAAGCTAAGTAAACATAAACAACAATATCATTTTAAAGCAAATGATAAATAAAATAGGGTACTTTAATTTAGGAAGAGCAAATCTATCGAGAAAGGTGAATCCACATATAACCCTCACTCTAAAAAGTAAATAAAACGAAAAGAATATTTTTTCTTAGCATCCATCTATCTTTTTTTTTTTTATATTTTAGGTACATTTCAAAATTAGTCTTAATTCGTTAGTAGAAAGCTTTTTAAAGAACTTTTTTATAGTCCATAAATAAAATAACAACAAAAACGAGCGTACTTGTCTTCTTCTCCTCTTTAAATTTAGCCGATGTAAGTAAATATAAATAAAGGCTAAGTATAAAGAAACACTTAAAGATTAAGCTGAGATCTCTAGTTTCAGCTGTTTAAGTCTTAATTACGATAAAAACATTTTTAATTACACATTTGTTTACGGTCGTTGAAAAACCAGTTAAACGCTTCATCAGTTCGGGCGTCATTTTTTTTCTTCATATAAGCCATTTCTTTCTTTCTTTCCTTTCTCTCAGCCTCAGTTTAGTTCGTTTACGTTCCAACACTCATCAAACCACACTACTCGCTTTTGTAGATGTATTCCAATTCCCCCTCTATCTTTCGTTCTGTTTCTCTCTCTCTCTCTCTCCTTTCGTTCTGTTTCTCTCTCTCTCACTTTCGTTCTGTTTTCTCTCTCTCTCATTTCGTTCTGTTTCTCTCTCTCTCTTTCGTTCTGTTTTTTCTCTCTCTCTCTCTTCTGTTTTTTTTCTCTCTCTCTCTCTCTTTCGTTCTGTTTTTTTCTCTCTCTCTCTCTCTTTTCGTTCTGTTTTCTTCTCTCTCTCTCTCTTTCGTTCTTTTTCTCTCTCTCTCTCTCTCTCTCTCTCTCTCTCTTTCGTTCTGTTTCTTCTCTCTCCTCTCTCTCTCGTTCTTTCTTCTCTCCTCTCCCCTTTTCGTTCTGTTTCTCTCGTTCTCTATCTTTTCTCTATCTCCTCTCTCGTCCTATCTCTCTCTTCTCTCTCTCTCTCTCTCTCTCTCTCTCTCTCTCTCTCTCTCTCTCTCTCTCTCTCTCTCTTCGTTCTGCTGTCTGCCCCCTCTCTCTCTCTTTCTTTCTTTCGTTTTGTCTCTGTCTTTCTCTCTCTCTCTGGTTCTGTCTGTCTGTCTCTCACTTTCGTTCACTCTCTCTCTCACACTCTCTCTCTCTCTCTCTTGTTCCCTCTTCCTATCTCTCACCGCCAGCTCACTGCTAGAAGCAGCCCCCAGAAACTGGTTCTAAACTTTTAAACTCCAGAAACATTCTCCCACCCCCACAACCCACTATCACCGTGATGAATTCAACAGTTCGCTTCTCATCGACTTTTTGCCTCCCTCATCTCTTTATTTTTTTTCCATCTCACCTTAAACACATACACGCACACACGTCGTCGTCTTCTATTTCAAAGCTCTCGTTTACCTGTCCAGTTATCTCAGCCCCTTTTCAAACAGATACACATACAGTGTGTGTGTGTGTGTAGGCAGGCAGCAGACTCTCTTGAAGGTACATTTTATTGCAAATAACAGACAAGGATTTGAGGGTTTTTTTTGGGTTTTTTTTTAATAGGCTTTTCTTGTTGGCAAACGAGATCTCACAGCTGTGGTTGCAGACAGTTTACTTTTTTAAAAAACGTCCAGATTTTCTACTGGTGTAGTCCGAGTACAGGTACTTTCGGCCATCTTTGGTCATTATCGAGGACGTGGGCACTTCTGTGTACTGGGATGTAGGATTTCTTATTTTTTCTTTACTTCATCATCGGGTTCGTTCGTTCTTTCTTGAAATATTTAATAGATAATCTTACTTAGTAAAAGACACTGTGACTTGTTCCACAGGTCAAGGGGAAAGCCAAGAATTCAAACAATTTTCGTTTGTGGCTTAGTAGGTTCTCCTCATCGATATAATGCAGGGGATGGAAAAACCTTTTTCATATTTAACACTACCTTAACCGCTCACAGCGGCTCTCTAACCAGAACTGTTTCTATGTATCCCACAACAAGCAAAGTACAACAACTTATGGTTAGTTGATTATAATTGAGCGGAAGCGCGTGGTGTAATGGTTAAAGTCAATGGGAAATGGACTCGTCACCCCGAGTTCAAATCCTGGACATGGTAATTGCATTTCACTTAGCGCTAATACCCTTGGGAAATGTATGAATCCTAATCTCCCTCCAGCTATGGATAAATAGTAGGGCAGAATGGACTCTTTAACCTTGGTTAGGCAACCAGCCTAGGAGAAGGAAAACTCTGAATTCAAACCTGTTGAACTCCGCTTAAGAAATTGACCTTGTGTCACATCCTGCTCGTGCGGAGGAGTTGGTAAATATATATAATTGATCAGAAAGACGCACTTTATTTGAATAAAATGAGTTCTGAGGTGAATAGATAGGGAACTTTGAACTATACCATCATACAGGTAAAAAAAATACCAAGAAATTTTGATACTGCCGTGGAGGGGGGATTTGTAGGCAAAGAGATAAAGACTACATTGAAATCTATGCTTAGAAAATGGAATCGGTGACCAGAGTTCAAATCCTGGACGTGGCTGTTAGTGTCACTTCGTGTTAATGCTTTTGTGAAAGGTATGGCTACATGTGTTCTAAAAAGCTATGTCTAAATAGTAGGATATATTGGATTCTTTAGCCTTGGATAAGCAACCGGTCTAGGAGAAGGAAAATTCTGAATTCAAGTCAGCTTAAAAATTGACCTTGTATCATATCTCGCCCATGGTGGAGGGGTTGGGTAAATACACACTGAGACATTTGTTTTATGGCTGATAAAGCTGCATTGATTTTTGTTTTCAGGTTTACCATAAAATTCAGATAATCTGGATTATTCGGACTATTGTCTTCATCTTTATTGTTAGCTGTATAACGTTTCGATCGATGTGCCCTCCGGCCTTCTTCAGGTATTTCGAACTCGGGAACCTTCTTATCGTAATCCTGAGCAATCACAGAACTTTGAACCCAACTCTTTATTCAATCCACGGGGGTATCCTGTTCTCATTCCGCTAACCATGGCTGGTTACAAGTGTTAAGCTTTGTTAATCATTATTCTATGTTACTGTCACCCTTTACCAAAATGTAGACTTTTAGTTAATTATTTAGTTTAAATTCAATTAATATACTACTTAAAATTAATTAAAATCTTTACAAACCTTTTTAATGTATTTTGAATTGCTTTTTGCACGATACACCGAGATGTCGTCTTGTAAAGTAGAAGTGCCTGATTTTTAATTGGTCTTTCTTAACAAGGCTGTGGAAGGCCGATTTTGGTGTTCTTAAGGCCACAGCTTCCCCATCCCCGGTGCAATTCTTTTTCTACAACCAATAGACGTACAGGAGGAAATTTTTCAGGAGGAGTAGGCTGAGGGAATTCGTTCTGAAAACTTGCCCTAGATCTTAATTTTCGGTAGAGGGGGAGGGTCGAAAATTAAGATCTAGAGCAGAGTTTTTAGACGGAACCCCCACCCCAATAAAAAAAGTGTTGTTTTTTTTGTTTTGTTTTTTTAAATATTTTTAATTAAAGAAAACAATTACGTGTGTTTCAAGTGTGTACATTTTTAAGATAAATTTTAAAACAATTATTTGCCCTGAACATATACAATTCATTAGTATCTGGGAAGGAGGGGAAGCTGCAACCCCACCCTGAACCCTCGCCCTGTATACTTATGATTCTTTTGTACTAAGCCTTTTTTTGAGTTTTCAACATTATAAGGTTAAAACATGTTCATGGTATGATGATTATCGTCGCAGGAAATGGTCACCGTGAACCAAATTCAAATCCAGGACGACATTATTATCTGCGTTATTCGGACTATTATCCTCATCTTCATTGTTATCTGTACAACGTTTCGGCCGATATGCCCTCCGGCCTTCTTCAGGTATTTCTTTTCGGACTCGGGAAACTTCTTGCCGTAATCGGGAGCCATCACGGAACTTTGAACCTAACCCTTTATTCAGTCCACGGGGGTATCCTGTTCTCATTCCGCTAACCATAGCTGTGGTAGGAGTTGTGTTAATTATTTTTCTATGAAGATGAGGACAATAGCCCGAATAACGCAGATAATACTAATCGTTAATCCCCATCTCAAACATTCGGAGAAACAGGACGATATTGTTTGCATTTCACATAGCGCTGATACCCTTGGGAAAGGTATGAATCCAAATATTCTCCCGCCAGTTATGTGTGTATATAGTAAAATAGACCTGAGTTCTTTAACCTTGGTTAGGCAACCGGTCTAGGAGAAGGAAAACTCTGAATTCAAACCTGTTAAACTCTGCTTAAAAAATTTGTCCTAAATTGGTAAGGTTCCAATTCTTTAGCTCTGGAGAATGTGTATCCTTTTATTACCATTACTCCCTGTAGAGATGCTGATAAGTATGCGTCCTGCGTCCTTGACGCACAAAAATCTAAAAGGACGCAGTAAAATCGTATCCATGCGTCCTAGTATTTTTCTTTTTTTTCTCTCTCACCATTTCAAGCTAACTGCAAATACATTTCAATAGTTTCTTAGAAACGAATTACACGAGATAGGTTACAAGGTAGGAGTTAGACAGGTTTTTAATAATCGTCAATGTGTGTTTTAAAAAATTAGTTAAGAAAAATAATTTTGGATACCCATCAAAAATGAATAAAAACAGAGTCATCAGCAAATATAAGGCAATAAGGGTTGATAAGCCGTAAAATCCAACCAACCTACTTTGGTTTGAATTTTAAAAAAAGAAAAAGATGATGCTGGAATCCTAATCATAAAATAAGCCAAGGGTTGACATGGCATAAAATCCAACCAACCAACATTATTATCAGCTTTATTCAAACCAACATCAATCTGACCATTTCGCTCAATAATCGTCAATATATGTTTTTAAAAAAAATTAGTTAAAAAAAAAGTTTTGAATACCCATCAAAAATGAATAAAAACAAAGTCTTCAGCAAAAAATAAAGCAACAAGGGTTGATAAGTCGTAAAATCCAACCAACCTACTTTGTTTTTAATTTAAAAAAAGAAAAGAAAAAAAAAGAAGTTGGTATTGGAATCCTAGTTTCCTCTTAATTCATTTTCTACACTCTCATCATTTTCGACGTTCTTTCTTCCTCTCTTGACTTAATCATCATCAGCTTCAGCCTCATCTTTCTTTCATTATCTCTAACAAACTTTCATCTGTATGAAATCTCTCTAATTTCTCATCCCTGCTTCTGGCTTGCGCGTTTCCTTCTCTTTTCTCCTTTCTCCGCACCCTCGACATCTACCACCGCTCCGTTCCCTTCTAATAAATATCAGCTTACCTTTCGGCTTTCTTTTACTTATTTATCTTCCATTTACGCCCCCTTGCCCCCTCCTCCCCGCACATCAACACACACACACACAGAGCCTCATCAACATCAACACAGCGTTTTTCTGCATCTGGATATAAGCCCTGAGATATGAGATATCTTAACCCCCGAGAAGTCTCCACCCTCCGTCGCCTTCATCATCATCATCATCATCATCGTCATCATCGCCATCGAATCATTTCTGTCCCATTCACACCCGGCTCGCAACTTTTTTTTCAACAGTTCACGTTTATAGCAACTCCCGAGGCTGTACTTGTGTGTATATATATATATATATATATATATATATATTATATCTTTTTAATATTTTTTCCTACATTTCTGTGGCTTCAGATTTTAAGTACGTAATTGATAATTTTTCAATAAACGTATTTTAACTTTTTTGCTCCAAGCCCATTTTTTTTTCTTTTTTTTTTTTAAATATTTGTTCTCTCCGTGTAGAATTTTTATTTTTTCTATAAAAAGGATTTACTTAGGTTTGGGAAGCCACATATTTATATATATTTTTTCCGGAGTTTTAATTCCGTAAAGTTTGGTTAGCAATACTACTCAATAATATCCGTTTTTATTGTATGTTGTTTCACAAGAAATGATAAAGTCTAGATACTTTTGGTTCTGATAAAAGAAAAAAAAAACTTTTATAAAAAAAATTATTATTTAGCAAATTGACTTTTAACGGCACATCAACCCGTCTATTGGTATTCTATGCCTAGAAGTTACGGAATCGCGTTCATGTAGTTCATATTTACATGTTTGTGTTATTGTCTGATAAGTTTTTTTTCCGACGTCCTATCGAATACGAATCATTTTAAACAGAACTATTTGACCCATAGATGGAACACTAACTGGTACTACCACTCCGGTAAGAGTAGACATGGGAGTAATTGCACTAAATAGGCACTCCACACTCTCCATATCTCCAGAATTGGATTCTCACCATCAGGTGTAGTTTGGTAGCATACCAGGAATATCCTTTTTGGGGGTGTGGGGTCTCACTCTTCTGCAGTGGATATTCTCAACATATTCTAAGCCCCGGTGACAGGGTGGTTTAGGGTGAGGGGCATTTGAACCATAAAATTATAATTTGCTTAGAGTTGTTCAAGCTCATGCCCAGCTGATAATAGCCCGGATGGAAAATATAGGGCCCCTTTTAACTCCCTTTACGATATCAATATTGTTTACCAAATGACCCCATCAAGAGTAAGGTCCCTCGAAAATGTCAACCCATACCAAATGGGCCACCTCTATTTTGGCCTGATTTATCTTTGCACGAAGTAAGAAGTGTCCTGGGTATTACGTTAAATTGAATCTAATGGTGGAGTTCCAATTCTGGAAATCTAGGGAGTATAGAGTGCTCCTTCATCACTATTACTCCAGGTCCACCCTAACCCGGAGTCTTAGTACCTGTCTCATCTATGAGTTAAATTTTGTAAAATAACAAGAGTTTGAAAAATGTGTTTAAAGATTTTTAAAACCCATCAAGAATGAATAAAATAAAACATCTTCGGGATAATATAACCCAACATGGGTTGACATGCCGTAAAAATCTAACCAGCCAAACTACGAAGCAGCGAATAAGAATCGAACCCAGCATTAATGTTTTGCTAGCCTGGCTCGCTAACCATTACGCTACGCGAGGAATCCTTAAATTTTAAACTGGGTCATATTTGTGGCGTGACTAAAAAGACATCTTACCCCTAAACATCACTGTTAAATGTCAAATTCTTATAAAAATATATTGCAGCCTCTTTCTGACTTATATTTGGGAAAGTACTTAAAAATTTGACACGAGACAGTGTCATATATTACATTCAATGCTTACAAATAGACAGTGTGTATCTACCCAACCACTCCGTCACAGACAGGATGGGACACAAGGCCAGTATCCAAGTGGAGTAGAGCTGGTTTGACCCAACTTGGGAGATCATTTTGAATGGTCTTTGAACCGCTTTGGGAAGGGGGGGGCTCAAAGACCATATCAAGACCAATGATATAAATAGCAAAAATGACTAGTTTTTGAAATAAGTGTATAATTTTGATTTTTCGGACTGTTGTCCTCATCTTTACTGTGGTATGTAAAAATCACAACGTTTCGGCCACTTGGAAACTCCGCTCAATGAAATTGACCTTGTGTCACATCCTGTTGATCAAACCAGGTGTCAAAGAAGTTTTGATTTCCCAGGCTGGGTCATTGCTGTGTTCGGATAGACAGGAAACACCTGAGGAAGGCCAGAGGATACAGCGGCCGAAACGTTGTGATTTTTACATACCACAGTAAAGATGAGGACAACAGTCCGAAAAATCAAAATTATACACTTATTTCAAAAACTAGTCATTTTTGCTATTTATATCATTGATCTTGATATGGTCTTTGAGCCCCCCCCCCCAAAAAAAAAGCGGTTCAAAGACCATATTAAGATAAACGCCGAAGAAATGTAACATCACACCTTCAAGCGTGGAAGATCTGGCCTCCAACAGACAGGGTTGGTGAGACGCCTGCCGCACAAAGAATTTAGTTTGGTGACTCCTGGAGAAGGAAAACTCTAAATTGAAACTTTTTAAAAACTCCCCTCAAAAAATTGACCTTGTGTCACATCCTGCTCGTGCGAAGTAAATATGTATAATTAAAAAGTGCATAGATGGAGGGGAATTGAAATTACGAATTATCGTCGCATGCGTCAATTTTGATATTTTTTGTAGTCGGTTACGCTCGCATACAGAAAAAAATGTTCTTAAACATGCAATAAGTGTACACGTGCAGCACTCGCTTCCTCGTTCCCCTTTCACGTCACTACACAATCAAAATTAATTAACGAAATGTTAATTAATACAATTAATTAGGCCCTTTGACTCGTACTAAATAGTTCCTCATCCCACACAATTTAATTTATTATTGCTTCATTTATTTCTCATACCAATACGAAATCATTACACGTCACCGACTATTATATATATATATATATATATATATATATATATATATAACGTGGCTTAATTTATAAACGATTATCAGAGTTCTATTTTAGGACCGCTTTTTAATAGTTATAACAGATGTTACTGAGGAGCTCGTCACGTAACGGTTATAGGAAGAAGGACTTGGCTGCCCTACTATTTTTTTTTCTTTTCTGGGTCCCAACTAAAGCCGCTTGTAACCTATCCTGAGTAATTAGAAACTATTGATATGTATTTACAGTTAGCTTGAAATGGTGAGGGAAATAAGAAAAAGAAAAACAACGGGACGCATGGACACGATTTTACTGCGTCCTTTTAGATTTTGGTGCTGATCGACCTATCAGCATCTCTGATCTTCTTTCCTTTTTCTTCATCTTCTGGAGACCAACAACTTAAGTTACAAATCGGATCAAAATTGCTTTATTTATTAAGTTGTGCTAGCAAAATTCTCGCTACACTGTTCCATTTTTTGCGTATTATGATAACATGCATACAATAATTAGATCAAGATAATATAAATATGATACAGTGAGCATTTAAGTGGAGTAAGAACAATATGTTAAAATAACTTTAACTTATGACTGTGTCATTTTAGAAATTGTACTCTTCCTTAGTCTATCCTCCTTGGGGACTTTCCCTCAATTTGTAAATTAAAGCAATGTTTATAATCAGACCATTCTTTCCTTTTTCTTTTCTGACTTTTTTCTTCTGGACACTAACAAGTTGTAAATCGGATTAAGAATTGCGTTATTTCCTAAGTTGCGCTAGCAAAACTCTCTCTACATTGTTCCATTTTTGTTGTATCATAATAACATACATACAATAATCAGATGATGATTAGATAGACATTATAAAGAGAACGTTTACCTGGTAAGACAAAATGTTAAAATAACTTCAACTTAGGATTGTGTCATAGAAATTGTTCTCTTCCTCAGTTTATCCTCCTTGGGGATTTTCCCCTCAACTTGTAAATTAAAGCAATTCCAAGATCCCAAACAGCCAGAATCCGTGTTAAACTTTTAAATCTTCATCGTTGTCTATTTCTCTAAAAAAGGTCAGAAAAATATTATTTACTTTAGATGTTTCTCAAATTATTCTAAACTCAATAATTTGTTTTTCTTTTCATGAACGAAGAACGATTTTCCGAGCAAAATTTCCTTCCTTCTAACCAACTTGCCTTCCTGTTCTTCCAGTTGATTATCGAAAATTGCTTTTCTTCTTCTTCCCAACAATTGCATCAACGCCTTACCCCCGCCCCCAGTTGCTCCCCATAGTTAGCCCTCCCCCCATTCTGGAAGATACATTACGCAATGTTTTGTCTCCATTTTCAATGAGATGAGACTTGCTCATTGGAGATATTTATTCATTGTTTCTCTAACACTTGCTGGTTCTTAAAGGGCTGGGAAAGGGGAGGTGCTGTTGGATCAGCACCCAATCCTGCCCATTTCCATGGCTACGCTATGATGACCAGTTATAATGCCAGGCAAGCTTTAAGTTTTTCCTGTTGGTGTCACCTTCTCTGAACTGGACCGCCTTTTTGAGGTAAAAGGCATTTTATTACTGTTTGAAGGAAAATAAATACGTATACAGTTACAGCTCAAGAAGACACGAGAAATTGTCACTAACAACTGATATCATGCTATGCCATACCCAAAACAGATATCAAATTATGCCGTACCAAAATTCAAATACCTGACTATGGCATACCATACACAGATATCATATTATGGTATACCATACACAAATATCATATTATGCAATTCACAAAATAGATATCAGACTATGCCATAACCAAAATAGATATCAGACTATGCCATAACCAAAATAGATATCAGACTATGCAAATAACCACAATAGATATCAGACTATGCTATAACCAAATTAAATATCAGGATATGCCATAACCAAAATAGATACAAGACTATGCTATAACCAAAATAGATATCAGGATATGCCATAACTAAAATAGATATCAGACTATGCCATAACAAAATAGATAACTATGCTATAACCAAATAGATATCAGACTATGCCATAACAAAATAGATATCAGGATATGTCATAACCAAATAGATATCAGGATATGCTATAACCAGACTATGCTATAACCAAATTAAATATCAGGATATCCCATAACCAAAATAGATACAGACTATGCTATAACCAAAATAGATATCAGGATATGTCATAACCAAATAGATATCAGACTATGCCATAACCAAAATAGATATCAGACTATGCCATAACCAAATAGATATCAGACTATGCCATAACCAAAATAGATATCAAACTATGCATAACCATAACCAAAATAGATATCAGACTATGCCATAACATAACCAAAATAGATATCAGACATAACATAACCAAAATAGATATCAGACTATGCCATAATCAAAATAGATATCAGGATATGCTATAACCAAAATAGATACAAGACTATGCCATACAAAAAAAAAACATACCAGATTATGCCATACCAAAAAACAAATATTAGACTATGTCATACCAAAAATCAGATACCAGGCTGTGCCATACCAAAAAAGCAGATAACAGACTATGCCATACTATAAATGTATGTAGGCATCCCATTATTATGTAATGCTTAATCTGGCAGTCTCGTAGATCCATTACTACTGAATAACGAGTTCGACCCTCGGTGAGTATCCGATACTTGTGACCTTGTGTCACTTCCTATCCGTGGTAAACGAGTTGGGTAAATACATCAGACGCAAAAACAATTTCCCAGGTCAAGTGCTAGTGAAAAGAGGATAAACCCCCTCGCTGTTCAGCTGATACCGACAATAGGTCATGACAACCGGTCCTGGAGAGGAAAGACTGGTTTCTAACCAGCTGAATTCCGCTTAAAAAAGGTGACCTTGTGTCGCATCCTGCCCTTGGCGGGGGCGACGGGTTCGGTAAATACGCACAATAAAATCAGTTATAAACCCCCCCCCATTACATATGCGAACATGTACTTTATGTGTTTGCCCAACGAGACTAAACGAGGTAGGCTCGTACACAATGTTTTTTTTTCTTCTTTTTCATTTTAAGTGAACCGTTAATTATTTTATGAAGACTTTAATTACGTCTGGAAATAAAAGTATTTTTTTAAATCGACTCTCCACATGTGCCGGTAATGTTTGTTTGCTATGTGTGCGTGCGTGCGTGCGTCTGGTGCTTGTTTGATGGCTTTTGGAATTGAGTATTGGGTACTGATTGGTGTATGAGTCCCGGTTACCCACCCCTGTACAATTTCTCACAGTCGGGCATGTGCCTGACCTGCTTAATATCTCTCTCTCTCTCTCTCTCTCTCTCTCTCTCTCTCTCTCTCATTTGTTTCTTTTATCCGTTTCTCTTATCGCCCCGACATTTCTCTTTCTAATCTCTCTTTTTATATATTTCTTTATCACCTATTCTCTCTCTCTCTCTCTCTCTCTCTCTCTCTCTCTCTCTCTCATATATATATATATATATATATATATATATATATATATATATACAGCCTTGTCTACACACACACTACACACGCATATATATATATATATGTGTGCGTGTGTGAGGGAAAAAGAAATAAAGCGCTGTAACTTCAGGGACACAAGAACTATATAGTCTTCCGATGAGGCTGTTTGCATTTCGCGTGGCGCTGATACCCTTGGGAAAGGTATTAATCCAGCAAGGTAAATAGTAGAGTGAACTGGGCTCTTTAACCTTATTTAGACAACCAATCTAGGAGATGGAAAACTCTTAATTCTAACCTGTTAAATTCCGCATAAGAAATTGATCATGTGTCACATCCTTTACGTACAGAGGATATATATATATATATATATATATATATATATATATATATATATATCTGATCTAGCACAAAACCACACGATTTCGTGCAATGTATAATGTTCCGCAGGCAGCTTCAAAATCCCCATAACTCTCGAATAATGAAATCTCAGAAAGTTAAACGCGCGAAAATTGCGGTTCGACTCTACATAATTGATCTCAATGAACTCAAGGAAGATTAAATAACGTAGAGCCTTAAAGATATTCACAACTCCAGGCTTTGAAACTAGACCCGCTGGGCCATAAAACACACACACACACACACACACACACACACACACACATATATATATATATATATATATATATATGATGTCTTATCTATTTTTATTTGTGCCCTTTTTTTTCCTTCGAGCGTGGCCACCTGTCTTTTGTTTCTCACAAGCAAACGTTTGTTGACCTTAACAATCAAACTTGTTATATGAGTTAATACAGATAGTCTGTGAGGCGACAAAAGGTGTGTGGGAATCCATAGATAACTTATGCATTTTTCTCTTGAACTTCTTACTGACCTTCCAAACGTCCATTATCTATCTTGTCCTCTTGTAATTTATTTATACAAACTGGAATGAATCTATTATTTTTTATACCAGACCTAGATTTCACGTCGACTGGGTCAGAAGAATACACCGACTGCACCTCTGCAGAGAGGTTACCCCACCTCCCCAGTGGGGGCCACCTGTCGTCCGTAGGTGGCGACCGGTGATGCTTATGGACGGATTCTTGGTGGCTGAGCAGTCCATGACATGCAACACTCTTCATTGGCCCTTACTTAGGCTAAAAGGGCGGTCAGAGAAGAACCACCCGATCTATCGGGTGGTGACATCAAGCCCTAGCACTTATATGATTGTCCCACTCCTTTGCCCTTATGTCAACCCCCTTTTATCATATAAATGCTAGGTGGGGGTTGAGCGTCTTAGTGTACCGAGTATGACGTTAAACTGCAGCTAATAGTAAATTTATAATTTTGGAGCCTCGCCATTACTCCCAGGCGGACTGTTTGTTCATTTTAGGGTGCCATTTATAGGTTAAATAGAGAAAATGAGTTTAAAAAATTGAATACCCGACATGAACGAATAAAACAAAACTTCTTTGGCATAAAATAACCCAACAAGTGTCGGCATGCCGTAAAATCCAACGAACAGTGGGAGGCGGTAGTACCCGTGGCTAAGTAAGCGAGTTCAAACTCCAGTCACGTTATTATGTTCACTTTCGGGATAATATATTTCGGAAATATATGACCCCCCCCCCCCAAGCAGTTATGGGTTAAATATACCATTACTGTTCCCTGTACAAGGATTGCGTTGGCATTAAATAACCTACAATGGTTGATATGCCATTAAGACAAAGAACCCTTGAATCTAGATTTTGCGACTTCTGTTATATTGTCAATCGGTCTTCAGCTTGAATTCAGAAAAAAAAAAAGAAAAGAAAAATGAATGGGTGTGGTCAGCTAGCTGTGACGCGCTGAACTGATTTTGGTGAAGATCAACGTCAGTCTTTGATACGCCGCGCTGATCTAGGTCAAGCTGAGCCTGTCTCGTGTCGTTCTAAGAAACTAGGTAGAGAAAAGATCAAAACCAGGTTGTCTTTTTTTGACTAGAATCAAATGACGTGATTAGAAACAGAAGAAAAATAAATAGATAGAAATAGACGAGTTATATTTAGGAGAAAAAAAAAAAAAACAAAAAAACTCATGATTATTTCAATTTCTGAGGATTGCAATTAAAACAAAAAAACAGTGATTACAATTAAAACAAATGTAATAAACTTTCGGATTTAAGGTCTGAATGAGAAGAAAGAAAAGTAAGGAAGAAGAAGAAATAAAAAAGAAGAAAGAAGTCAGGAAACAAAACGAAAATATTTTTCATACAACCGAATACCTGATGTAAAAGAAAATTACTACCGAACCGCATTCCATACATATTTTGGGGTGATCTTAGAAAAGAGGGAAATTAAGATTTTAATGCATTTTTTGACGTTTAGATTCATTGAAAGGTTCACACGCACGCAACGTATCCTGGTGCCTGTATACAGAAGGCCAGGTGGGTCTAATTATTCTTTTGTCCGGATTTGGCTGAATTAATCATTCATTTGGATTCTTGCGTTCATAAAGTGATTTTCGGAGGGGAACAGGGTATAGGACAAAGTAAATTGGGGAGAGAACATGCCCTTATATATATATATATATATATATATATATATATATATATATATATATATATTATATATATATATATGCCTCGAATATTTCGGTATATTTCCTTCCCGTGTTCGTTATGTATGTATGTATGCATGAATATATATATATATATATATATATATATATATATATATATATATATATATATCCTTTGAATATTACATTTTCCCAAATACATGAAAATTTTAGGTATGTATCAGACATTAAATATGTCAGTAATTTATCCAAGAATAGTCTATAGTTCGTAAAACTTAGAGTAGTAGCTTTAATAATGATAATAGTGAAAAATTATCCGTGATTACACAGTTGAAATAAATTATTACAATGAAGCAAATTTGAAGATGTTTTCCTTAATTTATCTCCTCTCTCTCTCTCTCTCTATATATATATATATATATATATATATATATATATATATATATATATATATATATATAACTTGATCTACCATCTGATGAGACGAAATTTTGGGAAGCTATATTAAATCAACTTAGATTTATATAGGCCCCAATTTTGGTCGAAATAAATTTATTATGGAATTACGGTGTTGAGTCTTTCCTTCCTTTCTAAGGTAAATATTGCTCTATATATAATCTAAAAAGTTTATTATACATTGAGCTCTCTTTAGTGATTTAAAGATTCACTGTATTTATACTTACTGGATCATACAATAATAATACAGTGTGTCTTAGATATCACATATAAAATCATCCCTTACTACCAAGTTTTGGATACCTCTCATCTAATATACCTGGCACGGTAAATACTATACCTCTCATCTAATATATATATATATATATATATATATATATTATATATAAAGGGGCCGGTTTAGCTCAGTCGGTAGAGTGTTCGGCTAGGAATCACAAGGTTCTTGGTTCGATACCGGCCCTCGTCAACTCAGCGTATGAGTAGCACAGGGATCAGTGCGGTAAAGTGAGGAGCTGATGGTAGGTGTGGCGCTACACCTCGGATGCTAAAATAATCTACTTGGTCTAGCGCTTGTGAAAAGAGGATAGACTCCCTCGCTGTCTGGCTGATACCGACATTAGGCCGCCTCGACGACTTAACTTTTATATATATCATTTATTCATTCATTCAGGTTAGCCAATAAAAACACTTGTCAAGAAATTTCTGGACAACTTTTTATATAAAACGAAATTGAAGAAATCTTGTGAGATGTCAAGAAAAAAAACAAGAAAAATATTGCTAAAAAATTGTGCCTGTGTTTTTACCAAACACACACACACACACACACACACACATAGATATATATATATATACACAAACAGACGATGTTTGTGATATAGCTATTTTCACGACAATATTTGGGAGAATATGTGTTTAAATGAAGTCGAACTAATTTATGAAAGTTAATTAATTAATAATTAATTAATTAGGCGGGATTACTATTAAATTTAAGGATAAACAAATCGAGAAAAATGTGCATACAGAGATTGATTTTTCTCGATTTGTTTATCCTTAATTTAATAGGTATCCCGCTAATTAATTAATTATTAATTAATTAACTTTCATAAATTAGGTTCGACTTCATTTAAACACATATTCTCCCAAATATATATATATATATATATACATTTCTATCCGTGACGCACCTAAATGATGGTTGACTTCCTCTTAGTGCGTAAAGCCTGAGGCATAGTGATTATCATATGAATTTTGATTTGCTCTGTGGCACTAAGTACACAAAACTTGCGGGCATTAAAAATAACAAATTTTCAAGGACGGGAACGAAATTCTTTTTTTCGGGAAAATATTCCCCATGCCGAATAAGGACGTCCTTCCAGTACATAGGGTCGGTTGATTTTTTACTTTAAAAAAAATATCAAATTGTCCATCTATGCGAAAGTTGTGTCTTAGTATACTGAATACTGATACCAAAAATTAGATCTTTTACTTGTACCATTGTTTGAGGAAATAGCATCAAAGATCGTCAACTAATATGCACTAAAATTCCTCGTTTTCGCAAAATTTAGCCTTTAGAAAACGAGGATTCTTAGTGCATTTTAGTAGATGATCTTTGATGGGCTGACTTCTGATTTAGGTCGGAAATTAAAACGAAGAGTTTTACAAAAAAAAAAAAAAAAAATTACTATACATTTAATTAACCATTGAAATTAATTATTGAATCTATTGAGACAGTTGTTTGTGTTAGTATTGCAATGTATAATTTCAGTTAAACTTAGTTTAAAAAAATAAATTTTTCAACATTAAATGTATAGTAATTTGTTTTGTTTTTTAAGCAATACGTAATTGAAAACAACCTTAATCCCCTAAAACCGTAACTCAATTCGCAAAATGTTAATTCATAGACAGTAGTTAAACTGTCATTGGGGACCACCAAACAACTTTCCGTTTTAATCTTCCGACCTAAATCAGAAGTCAGCTCTTTGATGCTATTTTCTCATACAATAAGGTGTAAGTAAAGATTTAATTTTTGGTATCATTTATTCCGTATACTAACAACTTTCGCATAGATGGACAAATTGATAATTTAAAAAAGTGAAAGATCCACCAATCGTATTGAGTCACATCCTGCCTGTAGCGGAGGGGATACGTACTTAGGGAAACCATTCTCGCATGCCCTATCAACCTAGGCGGTTAGCAGCATGGAGCTGTTACACCCGTAGTCAGCCTTGACAGGAGCCAATAAGATAGAAATAAACAATCAGTCGACTAATTATTACTCTTAAACCTGAGAAACTCTACCTTAGCCGCGTTCTCCTGCCTGCTTTCATCGCGTCTGTATGGGGGTCTACAAAGCCAATGTAAATAAACTATCTCGCGGTGTGGGTGCCATATCCCTACCCCCTAAACCGTAGCCCTTTACCCCACCCAGCTCCTTTCAGAGTTGATAGTCTCATAAGTCTTCTCTTTTTTTTCTTCTGTTTTGACGTATCCATCTTGCCTCGGTTTCAGATGAAATAAAAAAAATTGAGTACGTCTTGTGTCTGTGTGTTAGGCACTTCAACTATCTTACTGTAAGTTTAAAAAAAAGTAATATCGGTGCCGTTATAGCATGTGGCCTACCTTTTTGATTCTATTATAGAATGTGACCTACCCGGTTGAATGTGTCCTACCTCAGTAAGAGTATAATTATAGATATAAGTAGTAGGCAATTTATTGAAACTAATTATTTTCACATATATTCAATTTCAAGAAATTCAATTCAGACATAAGCTGTATATAGTAATTAAGAATAATTTATCCATAATTTACATGAATCAGAGATCTATTTAATTCTGAAATATTCTAGAATTCTGAAATAACGTTAGGGGTTAGGGTTGGGGTTAGGGTTAACAGTTATTATTATAACCTTATTGTGGAAGCCAACACATGGACATGCTAACGTAGGACGCCCGCTAAGGACCTACATTGACCAACTATGCGAGGACTCGGGGTGCTGCACAGAGGACATCCCAGGGACCATGAGTAATAGGGAAGGTTGGCGAAAGATTGTCATGGATATCCGTGCTGCGCGCGTGACATGATGATGATGATAATGATTATAACCTTATAATATGCTTTTTATGGTAGGCCACATACTATATGAGAGACATGATTTCGTAGGCCACATTCAAAAGGTAGGCCACGAACTGTAATGATACCGTAATATATATAGGCTAGACGACTCGGGAATGCAAAAGGGTTACCCGTTCTATTAAGCGATCCGTAATTATACTGTTAGTTCTGTTTAGGAAGAGGCGAATTAGTCTACTTAGATGTCCGTAGTCTCCGTTATATTGCAAAGCTGGACGATTGAAAATTGACGTCGAGCGCGAGTGCAGACCCCACTAATCATTTACATCGAGATAAAGGAACCTCACCAACCCGGCACGAGATATTGGATTTTTCATCAAAAGATGATTCTGAGTAGTCACTGATCTTTTTCAATACTGCTTAAGTCTAAGAACCAGTTACTGAAGTGGGATTTACCCATAAACCTCTTGCTAATTGTACATTATATATATATATATATATATATATATATATATATATATACTGTGGTGATCACTATGATAACCCTCAATATACTATATAAATTTGCCTGTACCAAAAAAAGTATTTAAATATATATATATATATATATATATATATATATATATATATATATTATATATTGGTAGTTTTGGGGGTTTGTTTTTGGTATTGGAGAATTGAAAATAAAGTGCTCGATTACGGGTGTAAGAGCTGTATTTATTTGTTCATTATAGTGTGCAATACATTTAAGGTGCGATTGTTATCATTGGTTTTAAAGCAGTATGTAAGACACTTATCGTCAAGATAACGAACGCGTTGTCTTAGCGATACGTAGCTAACATGCTGCTTTGAAATCAATGGTACCAATCGCACCTTAAATGTTTTGTACACTATAATATATACATATGTTATATATACACACACACACACACACACACACACACACATATATATATATATATATATATTATATATATATATATATATATATATATATATATAGTCCAGTTGAGAGCTCAATGTAATTAGAGAATTATATACAGAACAGTATATTTAGGTAAAGAAAAAGTTTCAATACCGGTCATATTAGCTGTTATAAATGTATTTACACACACACACACACAGGTATATATATATATATATATATATATATATATATATATATATATATATTATAGGTATAGCGTTCGGCTAGAAACCACATGGTTCCGAGTTCGATTCCGGTCCTCGCCAACTCAGCGTATGAGTAGCACGGGGATGTGTGCGGTAAAGTAAGGAGCTGATGGTAGGTGTGGCGCTCCACCTCAGATGCCAAAACAATCTCCTTGGTCTAGCGCTAGTGAAAAGGGGATATACTCCCTCGCTGATTGGCTGATACCGACTTTAGGCCGCCCCGACGACTTTACTTACTTACTTATGGAAATAAATCTATAACTACAAATATGACCGGTATTTAAGCCATTTGCTACCATATATATATATATAAAGATCCCAGGAAATTCCTGGGCAACCTTTAGGCTCGTCACGCCCCCTTTCACCACGCCCTCTCCTAAGCCCTAAGGATCTAAAAGAATTACCCATTTACCTTGTAAGTATACAATTACACGTGTATTATAATCTAGAC
This sequence comes from Doryteuthis pealeii, assembly GCA_023376005.1. Lineage (NCBI taxonomy): Eukaryota > Metazoa > Mollusca > Cephalopoda > Myopsida > Loliginidae > Doryteuthis > Doryteuthis pealeii. Next base: position 39,201,152 of record CM042163.1, read on the forward strand.
TATCAGTATTATTTAGCAACCTGCTGTCTTACCTTCTTGTTTTTATCAAAATCTGTATGAATTATACGCGAAGAGGCTGATAAATTCGCAGCCTAACCAAAGCATTTTTGTTAATACACACACACACACACACACATATATATATATGGGGGAGGGAGTATTAGAACAGTGAATAATGAACACAATTTCGTTCATATAATTTTTCATTTCGTTGTGTTCGTTATTCACTTTTCTATTCGGATTTTTCCTTATCTGTTATTTTTTTCATATATATATATATATATGAAAGCGATTTGTATATATATATAGAGAGAGAAAGATGTGTGTATATATATATAGAGAGAGAAAGAGAAAGAAAGATGTGTGTATATATATATATATATATATATAGAGAGAGAGAGAGAGAGAGAAAGAAAGATGTATATATATATAGAGAGAGAGAAAGAAAGATGTATGTATGTATATATATATATATATATATATAGAGAGAGAGAGAGAAAGAAAGATGTATATATATATATATAGAGAGAGAGAGAAAGAAAGATGTATATATATATAGAGAGAAGAGAAAGAAAGATGTATATAGAGAGAGAGAGATAGAGAGTGAGAGAGATATTTATATATATATATATCAAAGTGATTTGTATATATATATAGAGAGAAAGAGAGATGTTATATATAATATATATATATATAGAGAGAGAGAGAGAGAAAGAGAGATATTTATATTTATATATATATCAAAGCGATTTGTGTGTGTATATATATAGAGAGAAAGAGAGATGTATATATATATATATATATATATATATATATATATATATATATATATATATACAGAGAGAGAGAGAGATAGAGAGAGATTTATAAAAAATATATATATATAGAGAGAGAGAGATAGAGAGAGATTTATAAAAAATATATATAGAGAGAGAGAGGAGAAAGGCAGGTATATATATATATATATATATTATATATATATATATATATATATTATATGTGTGTGTGTTTGTCTGTGTGTGTAAAATATAGATGAAACTACACATTGTTTATATGTACGCATCCAAACATATATTCAAATTTTCTTCTTATCTGTAGCAGAGTGCCTGTTTCGAATTGCTTATCAAAGAAATCTTTCAAGCCATTCTGACAAGATGTTGTCCGTCAGACTTTCTTAGCGTCTCTATTTTCAAAAAGAAAAAAAGGAAAGAAAGAAAGAAATCTCCTCCTGTTTTATTCTATCAATCAACATCTGTCCCTATCTATCACACTAACTCCATTTGTTTAGATGTTACACTATTCAACTGTGTCCGGTTATCTAGGGGTTTTCTTTCTTTCTCTTTCTCCTTCTCTTCCCTTTCCTTTTAACTGTATATGCCAGTTCAGCGTTGTTTGTTCATCTTAGTCTTTTATTCGGCCAGCCTGCCACTACGATTCCACGAATCCTGGAAGCGAGATTCTCATTAAAAAAAAAAACCCGGTAATTTATGAGGAAGTGCGTCCCGGTCTCCTGCCTCAAAAATTGCTACCCGGTGACTATTAAAATAACGATCCAGCTCAGTCTATTCAAAACTATCCATCTTCATATCTATCTATCTATCTATCTCAATTTGTTCATATTTATCTATATTACTTTAAATACTAAGTTTTTTTTTATTCATGTTTGTTTAATGTCTTGTATTTAGTTTAAATAAACAAGAATTACGACAAAAAAGATGCGACCCCACACCTCCCAAATACATTTACTTGTCGAAAATATCTATCTCCATTTGTTCATATCTATCTATATTATTTTGTTTGTTTATCTATCTATCTATCTATCTCAGTCTATTCCAAACTGTATATCCATCTTCATATCTAAACAAGAATTACGACAAATTACCATAAATAAACAAGAATTACGACGAGCTGGGGTTATTATTTTGATAGTCACCGGGTAGCAATTTTTGAGACAGGAGACCGGGACGCACCTCCTCATAAATTACCAAAAAAACCGTTTCCCTCGATACGAATTTTTAACCTTTGAAACTAGAGGGAACGATATTGCTGAGTAGCTGAACAATCCATGATATGCAGCACTCCATTTTGGTCCTTACTAAGGCGAGACGGTCGGTCGGAGAGGACCTCTCCGATCCATATGCTGGTCACGACAAGGCCTAGCACCGGTTATTTCCTAGTTGAGGAACAGGAGTGACCCAGAAAAAAAAACAGAACCCAAATTATTTATTTTCCCATTAAACTAACCCTAACCCTAAACCCTAACCATTGTTGGACTTAAACTTACAAAAATAGAATGAAATTGATTATTTTATTAAAAAATTTATGGGTTCTGTTTTTTCTGGGTCACCCTGTAATATTATATTACTCAACTAGCGGGTTGGGGTTAGGGTTGGGGTTTAGGGTTAGTTTAATCGGAAAATAAATAATGTGGGTTCTGTTTTTCTGGGTCACCCTGTAATATTATGTTACTCAACTAGGGGGTTAGGGTTAGGGGTTAGGGTTGGGGTTTAGGGTTAGTTTAATGGGAAAATAAATAATTTGGGTTTTGTTTTTTCTGGGTCACTCTGTAATATCATGTTACTCAACTAGGAAATAACTCCTTTTTATCATATGGGTGCTAGAAGGAGCTGACTGAGGGTCTTCATGTCCTGGGCATGACGTTAAACTCTATCTGATGGCAAGGTTCCAGTTCTGGAGGTTTGGGGAATGTGGAGCACACATTCATCACCATTGCTCGCTGATCCACTTTGACCCGGAGTGGTAGTATCTGTTAGGGTCCCATCTATGGGTTAAATAAAAAAAATGGGCTTATAAAAAAATTGAGTGAATTTATTTCAAAACTTTATCATCATTAAATGACCCACTGAGGTTGATCTGCCAACAAGGAAACCGTAACCCAATACGGATCTTGCCTTGTTGCAAGCCTACTGCAAAATGTCAGGTTATTTATAAAACACCATAACACTCCAGAAACCAAACAGCCAATCAGAACTCAAGGAATGGAATCACCCAAATGCATGAATGGAGTATTCCGGAGTTCCATAAGTACCAGCTGTTTTGGGCACTAGTTCAGTTGTCCAGTTGTTGTTGTTGTCCAAACCAACGGTATACTGACTGACTGACTTCAACAGTAAACCAACCCCCCTCTCTCTCTCTCTATCTATCTATCTATCTATCTATCTATCTTTATCTCTGTAGACTTCCTTTGCTTTCATCCTTTCTTTCCATCTTTCCCAAACATAAACAGAAAAAATCTCTCCCTTTTCCAATTACACAAGAGATTTTAGAATAATATTTATCTCTGTTGAAGTCATCAACATCTGTTTTCCCTAGGCCTTCCACAGGCAGTTCAGCCATTTTTTTAAGCATCTGCCTTTTTGAAAATAACTTGTCACGGATCATCTCGCCTAATGGAAACTGAAGGAACATTTAAGAGTAACTTTTTAGGCTTACCAACCCCATTCTCCAAATTCGTTTGGCTGGAGAGCATACTAAAAAAGAATTTTCCTATTTTAACATCGTGTTCATATCTATCTATCTATGTTTTCGTATCTACCTATATATCGTTTTCATATCTATCTGTCCATCCATCCATCCATCCATCCATCTATTTATATCAGCGTTTTCCTATCTATCTATCTATCTATCTATCTATCTATCTATCTATCACAGCGTTTTTCTATCTGGAAATATCTATCTATACTATCTATCTATATCATTTTCCTATATATCTATCTCAGCATTTTCCTACCTACCTATCTCTCTCCCCCTCTCCCTCCCTCTCTCTCTCTCTCTCTCTCTCTCTCTCTCTCTCTCTCTCTTATATATATATATATATATATATATATATAATATATATATTACTAGCAAAAGTACCCGGTCCATGACCAGACTTTAAAAAAAGTTACATATTTAGAAAGATTATTTTCTTTTCTTTCGAAACAAATATTTTAAAGATTGTCGCGTGAAATTTCGAGCTGAACTGCTTAGAATGCGATTTTGTTTACTAAAATTAAACTAAACTGCTGGTATCGCTAAAGCAGGCAGCGAGCAATATTTTATTATCAGCAACAATAGTTTCGCAAATCAGTTGATTTTGGTTTAATTAATTAATTATATCCCTTAATATGTAAAAATCAATAACCGATATTTAGTGTGTTTCTTAGTTAGAAGGATATTAATGGGTATGCAAGATTTCGAATCTGAGTGACCTCTCCTTTTGGAGTTATACGTCGACACGTACATACAAAACTTCCTTATATATATATATATATATATATATATATATATATATATAATCAGGATTTTTTTAATCTCTCACTCTTAGCGTTTATATATATATATATATAAACTTTTTTTTATATATATATCTCTATTTCCCGTGTATTAATAACGTTCACAATAATACCCTTAGGAAAGGTATGAATCCTACTCTCCCTCCAGCTATGGATAAATAGTAGGGCAGACTGGGCTCTTTAACCTTGGTTAGGCAACCGGTCTAGGAGAAAGAAAACTCTGAATTCAAACCTGTTAAACTCCGCTTAAGAAATTGATCTTGTGCCACATCCTACTCGTGCGGAAGTTTTGGTATATATATGTATTTTTTTCTCTCGATTCGTTTAGCCTTACATTTGAACATATATGCCCGCCTAAATTCTTTAATTATTAACTAATTCATTTTCAAAATTAGGTATGACTTCAATTAAGCACATATCCTCCAAAAATTGTCGGCTTAAAGCCAAATAAAAAAAATTAAAAAAATTAAAACACATTTGTTTGTTTACAAACCTCATATATATATATATATGTATGAAGAAAAATGAGTAAAGAAAAGAAATGTAGATGGATAAAATGAATTTAATCGATATCACATTAATCGATATCACTTACACATGTGTTTCGGTCAGTTTATGCGTGTGAAAATATTTCGCACCCATAGAAGAATCGACCTTCATCAGAATGAACATTTATTTTGAATGAAAAAATTCGTTGGGAAAAAACAACAAAGATTATATATATATATATTATATATATATATATATATATATATATATATACAACAAGGGCTGACATGCCGTAAAATTCGACCAAACAACCAGGACGCAGGGGACTCCTACGAAGCTAGAAATTGAAAAGTAAAAAAAAATGACTGAACGCTTAGTTGATTCTACACTCGGAGAAAATTACATTTGCATTTGGCGGGGGGGGGGGGGCGTTTCTTTTTTGTTTTTTTTTTTTTTCTTCTTTTTTTCTTTACCCTATTTTTTCTCTCTCCGACCCCAAGGTGTAGCTGTTCTTGCACAGTTAAAATTTCAAATGATGATGTCATTTTCAGTAATTCGCTTCACTGTGACAGCAGCTAATAGCGATTATATTCGCTTGTTTTCACTCGACCAATTCCGTGCCTGATGTTTGAAACGACTCAGACGTCACTCACAACAATTTTTGTCGCGCATTTTTTGCCCCCTCAACCGAAGAAAGAACAAACAAACAAAAAAGTAACCTTGGGGGGTCTGTCTCTTTCAGAGAGCACCCCTCCGTCGCACTAATTCTTATTTTTTTCGCAAGACCCCCCCCCCCCCGCTTTTGTCTCACATTCTCTCTGGTTCTTCATCGTTCATTTTACTTACTTTTTGATCTAGTCCGTCCTGGGACGCATATATTTGATTTGAATGAGTCTCCGGGAAACTTTATGGGTCCCAGCTCAGTCGGTAGAGCGTTCGGCTAGAAACCACAAGGTTCCTAGTTCGATACCGGTCCCCGCCAACTCAGCGTATGAGTAAGCACAGGGATCTGTGCGGTAAAGTAAGGAGCTGATGGAAAGTGTGGCGCTCCACCTCAGATGCTAAAACAATCTCCTTGGTCTAGCGCTATTGAAAAGGGGATAGACTCCCTCGCTGACTGGCTGATACCGACTTTAGGCCGCCCCGTCGACTTTACTACTTACTTATTTAAGTAAGGAAACAACTAAAGCCGACTAACTCCTACCTTGTAACCTATCCTGTGTAATTCGTTTCTAAGAACTATTGAAGTATATTTACAGTTAGCTTGAAATAGTGAGGGAAGAAAAAAGGAAAAAAAAACTTGGGACGCATGGATACGAATTTACTGCGTCCTTTTAGATTTTTGTGCGTCAGGGACGCAGGACGCGTACCTATCAGCATATCATACTCTGATAGAGTATTATAAAACTAGAATTGGAGTTTAGGTCCTATGAATTAAAATTCATGCGATACATCAATATTCCAGTGTTTGTTTCTGCTTATCTAAAAAATTAGTTTTCGTATTCTTTTAACACTTTGCCTTCCAAACTACCCACACGGCTGTACTAAATTTTCTTAGTATCTTTTACCGGTATGATCGGATATTTCAAATTCCACTATCTATTCACCTCAGACAAAACAAAAGATGACATAGGTGTTAACGTAGTGATTTTTCAGTGTAAACAAGTTACACGTGTAAGCCAGCGGTTTACAATAGGCGAGAGAGCCACTGTGAGTGGTTTAAAGTAGGCAAGGAATTAAAGGCAAAACTTGCAAATCGGTCGGAAAATTTGAGTGACCCAGAAAAAACAGAACCCACAAATTTTGTAATAAAACTGTTAATTTTAACTAGGAGGTTTAGGGTTAGGGTTTAAGGTTAATTTAATGGGAAAATAAATAGATAATTTAGGTTCTGTTTTTTCTGGGCCACCCTGTATAACTGTTAATTCTAACTAGTGGGGGGGTTTAGGGTTAGGGTTAGTTTAATGGGAAAATAAATAAATAGTTTGGGTTCTTATCTCCGTTATTAGGACTATTGTCACCATCTTCATTGTTACTTGTACAACGTTTCGGTTGATATGCCCTCCGGCCTTCTTCAGGTATTTCTTGTCGGACTCGGGAACCTTCTCGGACTCGGGAACCTTCTTTTCGAATTCGGGAACTTTCTTGTCGTATTCGGGAGCCATCACGGAACTTTGACCCTAACCCTTTATTTAGTCCACGGGGGTATCCTGTTCTCATTCCGCTAACCATAGCTGGGGTAGGAGTTGTGTTAATTAATTATTTTTCTAATTGCTTTCACTCAGGATTGAACTCGGGTTCTAGAGATAACTGTCACTTAGAACTGTCTTAACCTAACTACCTTATCGTCCGAATAGCGTAGATAATACTAATCTTCAAGCCTCATCTCAAACATTCAGAGAAATAGTTTGGGTTCTGTTTTTTCTGGGTCACCCTGTAATATGTTTTAATTTTGCGACCGATTTGCCGAATTTTGAGTACCAAAGTTTGAGTACCAAAATCCGACGACTGTTTTATATACGCAACAACCCAAGCCACTACACCGGGCTGGTTTTTCTACCTTGTTTTGTACCTCTGATAGGTGATAGTTTCACTTAAGGATTGTATCTCCCTGCTCTTGATTTTTTCTCGTCTTGTTTAGATTTCATTTAAAGCCTTTCTGCTCGATGTTTTTCACGTATGATGAAGATAAAAGTTGAGTGGTGGGAAATAAGGAACGGGGGACAAAATGAATTACCAAAAATTTATTCTAATTTCTCTCTGGGTTTAACTCCCTTGTGAATACCAGAAATAGCCGTAGATAGAAGAAAGGTTCGTAAAAAGCTTTTTTTTCTTTTTTTTTCTTTCCTTTTTTTTCCGTTCTCCCTTTTTTTTTCTTGTATTTCTTGGAGGTTACTTGAATATTTTTGACATTATTTTTCTTTTTTTTTTACTTGGTTTTCTTTTTTCGTTTCTTTCTCTTGTTATTTTATTTATTTTATTTTTCATCCTTTACTTTTTTCTGTTTTATTTTGTGTCTTTTTTTTTTTCTTCATTTAAACTATTTATTTTTATTTATTTATTTATTTATCTATTTATTTGATTGCTCTCCACTTTGGTATTTTACTCTTTCTCTCACCCTCTTTTCCTTTTTTTCTCTCATTCACTTTTGTATCACCCTCTCCCTCTCTCTTGTTTTTCCTTTCTGTTTGTATAAAATCCTTTCTTTCTTTTTTTATTATTTCGTTTTCCTCCTTAGATCGTTTCTTATTCTCTTTCTATTTTTCTCTCACTTTGGTCTTTGTCTCTCTGTCTCTCTCTCTCTCTCTCTCTTCGTATATTCCTCTTTTCTTCCTCTCTCTCACACATATACATTACGTTTCTCTACTGTTTTCATATTAAAATATAAAAATCTCTGGAGATTCCCCTACCTGTGCGTCACCTCCCCCATTGCCCTAAAAGGTGGAATGATAGTGATGTGGATCGCCATTGGTGTCTCTGGTTACCGGGCAATTTGGCCTCAACCCTCACGTAAGCATACGGTGCGCGACAGACCCACATTAAATCCAATATTTGCCTATTTCGAAAAAAAAATACATATACCTACCAACTCCTTTTCTATAATAAAATATAAATTTGAGAAGAAAAATCCCATTAAAAAACAACTTCTATAAATGAAAGTAAATTCCTTCAAACTACCCCACTGTTAGACTAACACTCTTTTAAATAACAGTTTTCGAATGGGCACAAAAGTTTAACATTCTGTATAACATTATTGAATGCCCAGGTTAATACGTTTTTTTGAAGTTACCCGAAACACATTCGGGGCTTTCTTCTTTAGATCTAAAACGGATCGCATTTCTGGGGCTAGCACTTTTACTTTAAAAGAACGGCTCTTTGTTCAGTAAACTAATGTTTAAAATGTCCCCATTTTTGCATATTGTCTGATTTTTTAGATATTGTATAGAAGATGAAAAAAGAAATAGGTATTAAAATTCAAGACGACAAACACGTCGTTAGTTGTTATACGAAGAAAACTGCTAAGAAGACAACAATAAGATAAAAAGAAAATACAGAATGAGATTATCTATTCCCAAAAATGTAGAGAGAGAGAGACTGAGAGAAAATATTGTGTAGGCTAGGCGAGGCGGAGAGAGAAAGAAAAAAAAATCTAAAAGGAATACTCAGGGACGAGGTACCTACAGGACCGAGAAGTAATATAAAAAATATAAAGAATAAAAAAAAACAAAAAACGAGGCATCCGACAACATTATCTATTCCTTTCGGTCCGCCTGTCTGTCTGTCTGTACGTCTCTTTTTCTCTCTCCACCCCAGGAGTAAATTTATAAGCTTATTTGGACTGACTTCTCGTACGGCAACGCCCAACGTAAAGAGGGAGGCCTTTACTATATATTAGACATATTTTTCTCACCGTGGTGATGGAAAAAAAAAGGGGTTTCCAGAAAGTCTCTCTATGTTTCCCTCGCCTTGTTATTCATGTAACACCGGGCCGGTTCGTTGATATTTCAACACATTTCGTTGACATCATCGTCAGCTTAAAATTTCTGCTCATAGTGACTGAGGCCTTACAAGGTTGACACTCTCTGGGTAGGACTTAGAATACGCTGACTATAAACCCCCTAAAAAGGGTGTTCTGGGTTTGAGACTAAACTGCATCTGATGGTGAGGCTCTAGTTCTGGAGATGTGGCAAGTATATCCTTGAACTGCATTTGATGGTGAGGCTCCAGTTCTGGAGATATGGGAAGTGTATCATTAAACTGCGTCTGACGGTAAGACTACAGTTGTGGAGAACTGGGTAGTGTGGAGTATCCTTTCATTGCAATTACTCCCGGATCCACTCTGACCCGAAGTGGTAGTACCTGTTAGGGTACAATTTATAAGTCAAATAGATCCGTTTGAAATTATTAGCATTAGATAGGAATGCTTTATGTCATATGACTGTAAATTATTTACATGAAGAATAGATACTTTAAACTATTATAATTTACTAGGAATTATTATTAGTTGCTTGAAAGCATATAACGGTGTGCAAACAAATGCTTATCCTTAAATAGAAATAATTATTTGAAACCATTTAATTATGTATAAATTATTAGCATCAGATAGGAATATTCAATACCATATAACTGTGGGGAAAAAAAAAAAACTAAATATGAACGTACAATGAACGCAATTCCCTAACCTCTAAGCATAAAATAACTCTAGACAGGTTGACGTTGATTAATCTACGCCGTCAACTATTATAGCATACCAGTGATAAGACTTTGTGGTGGGAGATATCTTTCCTAAGGGCATTAGTCTAAAAGTCAACGTAATGGGTCGACTGGATGTATATCAACATTCGTGGGTTATTTAATGCCAAAGCCATCCTTGTAGAAAAAACAGTAGTGGTGCTCTTTAAACCAAAGCTGGGCTGCTGAGGGACTTCATACCTTTCCCAAAGGTATTAATCCGAAAGTGAACGTAATAGATCGACTGGGTGTATATCAACATTCGTGGGTTATTTAATGCCAAAGCCATCCTTGTAGAAAAACAGTAGTGGTGCTCTTTAAACCATAGCTGAGCTGGTGAGGGGCTTCATACCTTTCCCAAGGGTATTAATCCGAAAGTGAACGTAAATAGTGTGATAGGAGTTCGTGCTCGCTTACTGCGTTGTCGCAGTCCAACACGTTAGGCACTGCTCCACGGGGATTCCTCTTTCATATTTTTGTATCTTTTTCATGCCAAAACATTAAAAGGAACATGATAGTTTTATTGAAGACAGGCACATCTGATCTCTTTACTGCACAGCCATTTTAAACAGATAAACATTTAATACTTAATTGCAATATCAATGTTCTAAGAGCCAGTGCTATGCTAATAGAGAGTTGGAGGCGTATGCTGTAATGTTTAGAGTTGTAGGAAATGGATCCGTCAACCAGAGTTCAAATCCTGGGTCCCAACTTGAGTTTCTTAATAAATTGTAGGCGTTTTATTTATGATCTGGGGAAATAACTAATCTTTATAACTATACTATGTTTATATATATATATATTTACCAACCCCTCCGCACGAGCAGGATGTGACACAAGGTCAATTTCTTAAGTGGCGTTCAACAGGTTTGAATTCAGAGTTTTCCTTCTCATAGACTGGTTGCCAACCAAGGTTAAAGATCCATTGGGCCTACTATTTATCCATAGCTGGAGAGTAGGATTCATACAAGGGTATTAGCGCAAAGTGAAATGCAATTATCACATCCGTTTGAACTGCGACGAGTCCATTTCCCATGACTTTCATTCTTCCTACTATGTTTATATATATACTATCTTTATATCTATACTATCAAAGTTTTAAGAACCAATGTATTTATGTTCCATTATCACATATAGACCTATTTGAGCCTTAATTTGGGGTCCTAACAGGTTCAAATAGATCTATTTGGTCTGTTGATGGAACTGTACCAGTCCGAGTGAACCTGATATTACAACGAAGAGGTAATGTCTCCACACCCCCTAGAGCTCTGAAATTGGAGCCTCACTATCGAACGCTGTTTAGTACCATACCAAAGACACAGGATTCTTTGGTTTATTTAAAAGGTTAAACAGTAAAACATGAAACAAAGTTACTTTGTTAATGAAATAATTCGTACCTTCAAGCATGTTTTTCACGATTACTTCCAACCTTTGCGTTTTATTAGGGAGAAAGGTATTATGCTATTTGCTTGCCTGAAGAGAACAGGGATATTTTCTTTTCTTTTTCTTTTTTTTTTTTTTGTTGTTGTTTTGTTTTGGTTTTTCTTGAATAGTTGGAAAATCTGTCGGCTTAAAGTCTTAAGTGCATATAATACATTCATGTAAATAGGTATCTTTGCCAAGACAGGAACACCTACATAAAATTAAGTGCACTAAGCAGACTCCCACCTAAATATATTTGATAGGTTCAGGCACTCTTTAAAATTAAGATATATATATATATATATATATATATATATATATATATATATATATGTGTGTGTGTGTGTGGTTAGGAGAGTAATCCGACGGTAATTTCTTCCTTTTTCATACACACTATATAAATTTCCAATGCAGTACACATATTTTAAAATGCCTATAGCACCTTTCCCATCAATTCTTCTCCTTCCAGCCTCTATATCCATTAATATAATTTGAAAAACTGGAACACATCACCCCTGATGATGGCACTTCGGAGTGCCGAATGTACTTGGGACATAAACTTTGGTGGACTAATCCACCCAAATATTAAAAAGTTGTCCAGAAAACTTGAAAAAATCACAAATGAAATTCTTAAACAGGAGATGTGTCTTTTGTTTAATTCAACATGCACACGCACACACACACGCACACACACACATATACATATATATATATTTGGAGGATATGTGCTTAATTGAAGTCATACCTAATTTTGAAAATTAATGAATTTAGGCGGGCATATATGTTCAAATATAAAGCTAAACCAATCGAGAAAATGTCAATCCCTGAATGTACATTTCGACCTATACAGGGATTGACATTTTCTCGATTTGTTTAGCCTTACATTTGAACATATATGCCCGCCTAAATTCATTAATCATTAACTAAATAATTTTCAAAATTAGGTATGACTTCAATTAAGCACATATTCTCCAAAAATTGTCGGTTAAAAGCCATATCATAAATAAAACACATTGTTTACTTACTTTCATATATATATATATATATATATATATAAGGTGTGTGTGTAGCCGTGAGTCTCATCAGGTACAGACATGAGTTCAATTATCATTTCATTATGCAATAACTTTCAAATCTACTCTTAAGCCCTTTTCGTTAAACCCTACCCGACTCTTCTTCTCCATCTTTATTTCTTCAAAGCTTGCCATCTCATCTTTCCACCTTCTCCATTCAACCCCCCCACTTCGTTGAAGAGACCCCCTGTCCCCCTCCCTCTCTCTCTCTCTCTCTCTCTCTCTCTCTCTCTCTCTCTCTCTCTCTCTCTCTCTCTCTCTCTACGCTAGCTTCCGACCGTCTCGACAGGGAATATATGCAAGACTGTAATCAAAAAGTCAGCTCGCAGATGGCTTAGCGCTCTACTTGGGAGAAAAATACCTTTTTGATGGTATGAAGATGTTTCACTTTGAAAGGGACTCCCACTATAGAAAGGTAGTTATTTGGACTCGTACGTACCTCTAGCGACTCATCTTGGCTTGAATTTCATTGCTTAGAGTTTTTTTTTCTTCTTTAAAAAAAAAAAAAATACACACAACGTATTTCGGGGGTAGAAGGTTTAAAAGATAAAAATAATTTACTCCATCCTTACTTACTATAACTTAGCTTAGTCTGTTTATGTCTCTTCTATGCTTCTAACATAGCTTATATATATATATATATATATATATATATATATATATTAGTTAGAGAATATCCTTAAAGGGGTCTACTCTATATATTCATGCTATTCCTTACGTATTCATTGCCAAGTACATTATTATACATAGCAATTCATCTGATGGTGAGGTTCCAGTTTTGAGGTTTGGGGAATGTGGAGCACCCCTTCATCACCATTGCTCCCTGGTCCACTCTGTTAGGAGTTTAACTGATTTGAATTCGATTTTCCTTCTCCTAGACCAGTTGCCATACCAAGGTTCAAAAGCTCAGCCTGTCCTACTATTTACCCATAGCTGGAAGGAGAATAGATTGTGAGAGTGATGTTTAGATAACCCCAGATTGCTTGTCTACAACCAATTTTAATCTTTAGCTTTTAGATACTTTGAAGTATATCTAAATATATTTCAAATATGTTTGCTGGCAAATGACCTATGGTTTGTTTTACTAGGACCGGTAAAATAAACTCGAAAATCATGTTTGTCTATTTTACCGGGACCGGCAAACTAGCTTATTCGAATAATTTATACGAGAGGAGACGGGTGTCGGTAAGTAACCCCAGCGATGCTGATAGCTTTTTAATTTAGTGCATCCTGGGACGCATATTTGCTTTGAATGAGTCTCCGGGAAAATCTATGGGTCCCAACTAAAGCCGTCTAACTTTTACTTTTAACCTATCCTGTGTAATTCGTTTCTAAGAAACTATTGAAATGTATTTTCAGTTAGCTTGAAATGGTGAAGGAAGAAAAAAGAAAAACACCGGAGGCATGAATACGATTTTACTGCGTCCTTTTTTTGTGCGTCAGGGATGCAGAACGCGTCCTATCAGCATCTCCTGTAACCCCTATTCTCTTGAGAGATGCCTTGTAGGGAAGCACATGACATGATACTTCAATCCCCTACATTATGGGAGACGGGCATCGTCAGGTAACCACTCTGGTCCCGGGAGATGCCATAAAAAGGGGAAAACATGTTACACAGACTATTTAATAGGGTTATGGGAGCACGTTCACGCCCACACTCACGCTAATATTTAATTGCTTCTCGATAATAACGGCAGACGTTTACTTAATTTGCGTGTGACTAGCTTTTAATTGAAAAATAAATCTCTCCATACGTCTAAGTCGTTAGGTTTTCCAAGCTTCGCTACATCAAGTCCGGGTTTCCGGCCCTTTGTGGATATGTCCCGCAGACAGCACATCTCTATTTCACTGAGAGATTGGGTCACCGGCACGTTTCTGGGTCCTTACCAGTAATGGCTTAGGGGCACCAAGCAGTTTCTTGGTGAACCCACCATAAAATGAGACCTCGATCGTGCGTAGTGTCGCGTGGGGATATGGTCTCATGGCGATTGAGGGTACGACAAAACACACACACACACACACACACACACACATGGCAAAACTACCACAGGAAAAATTAATATAGGGATCTTTTTAAATTTAGAAAAAGTTAAGCTGACTATTAAGTGGCTATTAAACATGAAAAGATTTCCTACCTTATTTTATTATTTACAAAAAATAGAGAGTATACTTTTTAGAGTAAGGCTTCTGGAGTAACCAGTAACATCCAATAACATCCATATATATATATATATCCATATATATATATATACTCTGAAGATGGAATTTTACTTCCGAAAATATTTAGTTTTGAAAAAAAAAGTTAAATAAATTCAACACATATTGCATTGTAAATTGCCTTCAAAATCTTTATATTACACATACACACAATGCTACAAAGATACTATAAAGAAACAAACTTTAATCCATATATATATATATATATATATATATATATATATATATATATATATATATATAGGTAGGTAGGTATATAGGTATGTATAGATGCTGCGAACGAACGTGATACACGCTTTTTGGAAAAAAAAACAATATTTCAAGTTTAAATTCAAAATATTCTCTCTTGAAGAATCCGGATTTAAAACATTTACATCTGAAAACGTTCCCAATTATCATTATGCTATGATGAAGATTTTATGATGAAATCGAAATATTGGCAATATTAGCAATGCTAAAGTTGTAAAAAAATAAATTCAATTTAACAACATATGTGTTTTTCATGCTATTTTATCTATACATATGTATATATACATAGGTATGTAGGAATAGGTATATATATATATATATATATATATATATATATATATAAAGATTTTTGGATGTTTGTTTTTTAGAAGCATTGTTGAATAAAGTATATAAGTTGAAACAGACTGTACGATGTTCTAGCATCGCATGATCATTTGCGAAATTCACTTGTCATGGTTATTTTCTATAATTATCGAATTTTATACGATATACGCATTGTAATTGCCTTCAAGCAAAAATATAAATAATATATATATATATATATATATATATATATATATATAATGTTTATCTGTGTGTAAGTCATGACAAGTATACTGGATTCTTCAACTTACGTTTTTTTTGTTTTTTTGTTTTTTTTGTCTGGGCCCTAACAGCTGACTGGCGGACGATATAGGTAAAAACCTTTGTGTGTGCGTGTTGTGTATGTGTGTGTGTGTTTTCGACTGGTTATTCCAATATATTTGACTAAGCTTTTTTCTTCTTTTTTATGGTCGGCTTGAAGGGGAAGAAAAGGGGTCTGGGCTTATTTGATTAAAAAGGAGAAATAGAAAAAGAAAAAAAAAGTTTTCTCTTTGGATTTACGTGGAGAGAGAGAGAGAGAGAGAGAGAGAGAGAGAGAGAGAGAGAGAGAGAGAGAGAGAGAGATTCTAAATCTTTGAAATCTAAGATGAGACTCATGGGCTGAGTGATGTAGGGTACTGCCTTGTCCTTGCCGCCCCTCACACCCCACTCGCACACACCAACCAACCTTTGGTAGCAGGGGAATCCTCCTTTCCACGTCCTTCTCTTTCGTATCCCCTATCTCTTTTCCAGCACACCTACCATCTGCAGCACTCAATCCTTTCCAAAAAAAAAACGTCTTTCTTATTATATCTAATATATAAAACTGTGTATGTATGTTTGTCTCCGTGTGTTATAGTATATGCTAGCCTGCGTCGATGTTTGTATTTTAGCGGGTGCATGCATGTATATATGTATATACCCAACCTCTCCGCTACGAATAAGATGTGACACAAGGTTAATTTTTGAATAGAGCAACACTGGTTTAAAATCAATTTTCCTCTTCCTCGAACAGCCGCCTTACCAAAGCTAAAGAGTCAATCTGCTCACCTATTTTACCCATGGCTAGGAGGAGAATATATATCAAGCAGGTAGTACGACATCCTGGTCAGCGAATTGCCCTTCTTCAATTCCCTCTTTCTCTCCTCCCGTATATAACTCCATTCTCATTCCTTTCTGTAGTCCTTATGACAAGCCCCACTCCTTTTTATCATACGGGTGCTAGAAGGCGGTGGCTGCGGGTCTACATGTCCTGGGAATGACGTTAAACTCTATCTGATGGTGAGGTTCCAGTTTTGGAGGTTTGGGGAATGTAGAGCACCTAATTCATTACCATTGCTCCCTGGTGCACTCTGACCCGGAGTGGTAGTACCTGTTAGAGTCCCATCTATGGGTTAAATAGAAAAATGTATTCATAAAAAAATTGTATTATCCATTAAGAATTGATTTATTTCAAAAATTTATCGGCATTAAATGACCCACTGAGGTTGATATGCCGTAAAACAAAACAAACCAAACCAAACCTTTCTGTAGTTATATATCTCACATAGCGCTAAAACCCTTCGGAAAGGTTGCAATCACCTATGGGTAGCAGGGCTCGACATTAATGTTATCCCGTCGTCCCGGGGACGATAAAAATTTCATCTGGGACGATCAATACATAACCCGGGACAGTTTGCCGGGGACAGTAAAAAAATTTCCTAAAAGTTAGTACTACATTCCAATATTGGCCGTCCAGTGATTGCCCCAATGTTGACCTCAAAATGAGGCCACGGCACCGCAGGTCTATTCTCAAAGCCATGTAATGAATGATGGTGGAGGGAGATAGTTTACAAAGATCGAATTATGTACTACTAACCCTACACAGGGTAACGTTGACCTTTAGGCTAGACGGTCGGTCGGAAAGGCCCCATCCGATCATTCAGCTGGTCACGTTAAGCCCTAGCACCTATATGATTTTCCCGACCCTATTGCCCTTATGACAAACACCCAATCCTTTTTATCATATGGGTGCTAGAAGGTGGTGGCTGTAAGTCTTACATGTCCTGGGAATGACGTTAAACTCTATCTGATGGTGAGGTTCCAATTTTGGAGCTCTGGGGAGTGTGGAAGTACCCCTTCATCGCCATGACAACCAGATCCACTCTGACCCGGAGTGGTAGTATTGAAGTCAGTTAGTCTACTGTTGGTTTTAATAACAGCAGCTAAGTAGAACTGACTTCAATATGGCGCTGCGAAAGGATACGAACCTGTGAGGGAATATCCCATTGGATTTCGAATCCAATGGGCAATGCCCTCACAGGTTCCATTTCTGTTCGCAGCACCATATTGAGGAGTCTTATATATACTTTGTCATTTTGCAGTTGACTTTGTAGCACTCGAGTTTGTATTTCAGTTACAATCGCTTGCTCCCTTGTCTTTCCAGTTCGACGGTAATTGGAACTTATTCTTCAGGTAGTACCTGTTAGGGTCCCATCTATAGTTTAAATAGAAGAAAAGGAGTTAAAAAAATGTTGTTTGAGTTAAAAAAAAAAGAATTTTCAATATCCATCAAGAATTAGTAGAACAAAATTTCTTCGGCATAAATAATTCAACAAACATGCCGTAAAATCCAACGAGAAAGTTTAATTGTTGGAGGACTGGGCTTAGAATCTTGAGGTTTAAAATTCAAACTCTCGTTTGTAATGGAGTAGTCATGTGTGTTCGTAATATTTGCAGGATATAAAGAAGTTATTGTCAATCTGTTTATAAAAGATGAATGTAATGGGGGAGTGGTTTTTGGTGTGGTTGGGTTATTTATTGCCACGTGTCAACAGATTTGGATGTGATTTTAAAATATATTCCCTCGATTAACTTGATGAGGATTGATTTTAAAGGATAAGGTGGGATGTAAGGAAAGAATGAAGGTTTTGTTGTTGTTTAATGGAAGGTGTGATTGAGAAAAAGGAAGAAGAGAAGAATCGAGGTAAAGAATGAAGAAAGTAGATGGAAGAAAGGAGAGTAAAAGAGAGAGTATATCAAGAGGAGAGACAGAGACAGAGAGACAGAGAGAATCATTAGAAAGGGGAAAAAAGCAAATAAAAAATAGTAGCGAATGAAAACAGAATAAGAATGAAATTGAATAAGTAATTGAAAAATAAATTATATTTCAATAATAAAACCTTATAGAATTCTTAGAGAGAGAGAGAGAGAGAGAGAGAGAGAGAGAGAGGAGAGAGAGAGAGAGAGAGAGAGTATATCAAGAGGAAAAAGAGAAAAGAAATAAAAGGAAGAGGAAAGAAAGACGCAGAAGATGGGGAATGAAAAAGAGAAAGAAAGGGAAAATTAAGAGAAAGGAAGGAGAAAGAAGTGAAAAGAAAAAAAGTTGTAAGAATAAAAGAAAAGAAGAAAAATGGGGGAAAAGGTAGAAGAAGAAGACAGGGAAAGAATAAAGAAAGAAAGGGGATAAAAAGAAGAAATGAAGAAAGAATGAAATAAATTAAGGGAATGAAGAAGGAAAGAAAAATAATGAAAGAAGAAAAGAAAATATTAGGCTGGGATGAGAAAAGAAAGTGAGTGGATTGTAAAAAGGGCCAAGAAGAAAAGAAGAAAAAAAACAGAATGAAATTGAATAAATAATTGAAAAATAAAATTATATTTCAATAATAAAACCTTATAGAATTCTGAGAGAAAGAGAGAGAGAGAGAGAGAGAGAGAGAATCATTAGAAAGAGGGAAAAAAGCAAATAAAAATGGTAGCGAATGAAAATAAAAAATAAAAATAAGGGGGTGAAAAAATTGAACGCAATCAAACAATTTTTTTTTTTTTTTTTTTCTCAAATTTTTTTCTTTTTTTTTTTTTTTTTTTTTTTTTAATTTTCAAATAAAAATAAAAAATCACACGCACACAAAAATAAGGAAATCTTGAAGAAATATAAGAAATAAAAAATGAGTAAAAATAAAATTTCGAGAAAGTAATCACAGAAAATGTTTGGCACTCCTGGTTTTATTTCCATTTACTAATTGAATGTTTAGTTTTTTTTTTTGTTTTTTTTTTTGCTTTGTTTTTTTTGTGGATATTTTTTTTAACCGACTATTCTATCCGACCCCCCACCCCCACCAGGGCCCCCTCCTTTCTCTTTTTCGTTAAGTCCCAGAATCTGTAGTCTTTATTTGAGAATTCCTGAATTTTACAGTTCTGCTAATGCTGCACGTGCCTGAACCAATGTCAGAATTGATGTTTGTCTTAGAGTGGCTTAACATTTGGCGTTTGTGAGTGAAGGTGTCGTGGGTGGTGCCGATGGAATGTAGGTGTGTTGGGGGGGGGGAGGGATTGGTAAGCAGAAGTCATTTTTTCTTTCTTTTTTTTTCCTTGTTTTCTTTTTCTTTTCTTTTTTTCTTTTTGTCTTATTTTTGTATTTATCATTGTGTGTGTGCATGTGTGTGTGTGTTAGCATAAACATTTCTTTCTTTCTCTCGCTCTTTCTGTGTTTATCTTTCTATTCTCTCATCCACTCTCTCTCTCCTCTCTCTCTCTCTATCTATCTCTCTATCTCTCTCTCTCAATCCACCCTCTCTCTCTCTATCTATCTATCTATTCTCTCTCAATCTACCCTCTCTCTCTCTCTATCTATCTATCTATTCTCTATCTATCTATTCTCTCTCCCTCTTTCTCTCTCTCTATCTATCTATTCTCTGTCAATTTCTTTCTCTCTTGTTTCTTTCTCTCTCGTTGCTTCTACCTCTTTTTTCTTTCAGTTTTTGTCCGTTTTCTTTATCTCTCTTTTCTTTACCTTTTTTTTCTCTCTCTCTCTCTCTCTCTCTCTCTCTCTCTCTCTCTCTCTCTCTCTCTCTCTCTCTCTCTCTCTCTTTCTCTCTCTACTTTCTCTTTTTCCTTTCTTTTCTCTGTCTCTTTTTTGCTTTTCTTCCTTTCCTTTCACTCTTTTTTTCTCTTATCTCTCCCTCTTATCTCTTCTTTATCTGTCTTTCCCCCTCTCTCTCCCCTCTCTCTCTCTCTCCTTTTCTTTTTCTCTCCCCCTTTTACTTTTCTCTTTTCTCTCTCTTGCTTTTCCTCTTTTTCTTCTATTTCTTTCCTTTCACTCTTTCTTTCTCTCCCTCTCCCTATCTCTATCTATCTATCTTCAATCTTTTTTATTTCTCTTTCTTTCCCCTCATTATTTCCCTTTCTTTTCATCCCTTTTCTTCTTCTTCTTCTTCATCTCTCACTGGAAAAAATAATCTCTCTCAACTTTTTCACCATTCCTCCCTCCCACACTTCCCATCTCATTGTCTTCTTTATTTTTTTCCCCTATATTAATTTTCTTTTGTCTTCTTCATCACGAACATCTCTCATCTTTGTTCATCTGACTGCACGTGGTGTCTGCACATATACAATCAAGATCTGTTGCAGCCCAGCTGAGACAAAACAAAAACAACAAGAAAAACAAAACAATTCCCGAAAATTTATATACGCATTTTTTTTTTTCAATTTTTGTTTAGTTGGCCTGTTGATGCATTGGAACACAATCTCGGCAAAAATATATGTGTACCAGTCTCAGGGAAGGTATTTGCCTCTCATCCCACTTATGACACAAGGACATTTTTATGTGGGACCACCCACAAACCGAAGCTCATGGGTGGTAGACACAAAAAATGCGACGATCCCATCGGTATTCCCCCTCGAGGGGGGCGCTTCAGGCGTTGGGCAATAAACCCAGCCCTGCCCCTTTAAATCGAGGGGACAGTTGTTGCCTGGGGGGATAGCTCCCTGGGGTCGACGCTGTTAATTTACATAAACAAACACAGGTCCCGAAAGGACCGTGTTGTTAATGTTTCTGGGAAGGACGAAGAGAGTTTTTCAATTTTAACCGATGTTTTATTTTCTGGTTTTCTTACCCTTGTGCTTAATTTCTTTTCTTTGGTACAGTCGACGCTCAATAACACTTAAGGCGTTAGAATGCACCGACTGTACCTCTGCAGAGGGGTAAGACTCCCCCAATGGGACCACCTGTTGGCCGTGGGTGGCGACCCGTGATGCTTAAGGATAGAACCCAGGTGGATGAGCAGTTTATGACTTGCAATACTCCACTTTGGCCCTATCTTGGGCTAGACGGGCGGTCGGAGAGGCCCCCTCCGATCAATCGGCTAGTCACGTCAAGCCCTAGCACCTATATGATTTTCCCAATCCTATTGCCCTTATGGCAAGCCCCAAACCCTTTTTATCATATGGGTGCTAGAATGCAGTGACTGAGGGTCTACATGTCCTGGGAATGACGTTAAACTCTATCTGATGGTGAGGTTCCAGTTTTGTAGGTTTGGGGAGTGTGGAGCACCCCTTCATCACCATTGCTCCCTGGTCCATTCTGAACTGGAGTGGTAGTACCTGTTAGGGTTCCATCTATGGGTTAAATAGAAAAACATGAGTTTATAAACAAAATTGTACTATGCATTAAGAATGAATTTATTTCACAACTTTGTCGGCATTAAATGACCCACGAGGTTGATATGCCGTAAAACAAAACAAACAAACAAATCAATAACACTGTAAATTAAAATTATACAATAATAACAACAAAATGGGATAAATGTATAAAAGAAATTAGTCATAAAGAAAGGAAATCCTAGTTAAAATTAAACTTACCAAACTTTTACTTCCTGAGCTGGTATTGATGGCGATATCTTAATGGTTCTGGAGTCTGAGAACTTATGCCATACGTCTTAATACGGAGGATTTATATTCAAATTATCAGTAGCATTCAAATGAAGATGGATAACTTTTTGTACTGTTAAGTATGTATGAAATATCTCAATGTCTTTCCTCGGTCTAAAACTATTAGATAACCATTTAACTTTAAGCATAAACACACACACACACACACGATGTATACTTCATATATATATGTATATATATATATATATATATATATATATATATATCTATATATGTGTGTGTATATATATATAAATATGTGTGTGTATATATATATAAATATGTGTGTGCATATATATATATATAAATATGTGTGTGTATGTATAGATAAAAGGGTATGAAAACACACAATGTTGTTAAAATTAATATATTTTTATATCATTTTCATAGCTAATATGATATAAAAATATATTCATTTTAACAACATTGTGTGTTTTCATACGCTTTTATCTATACATATACCGTCGGATTTATTTCCTTACTCCTAACTTATATATATTATATATATATATATATATATATACTGTGTGTGTGTGTGTGTGTGTGTTTTAATTTATGTTTATTTGCATTAGAACAATTTTGCTACCATTGGTTTCTTGCTCTGTGGCAGTCATCAGAGCAAGAAACCAATGGTAGCAAATTCTTCCAATGCAAATAAATATAAACTAAAACATTTATTATTTATCTATTAACGCTCTATCACAGATATTGAGCACTCTTCTAATAACACTGTACGTTGGATCACTACCGCTTCTTCAAGTATAATAGTGCCATCCATACACATTGATATATATATATATATATATATATATATATATATATGAAGTAGTCAAACAGTGTGTTTGAAATGGCAAAGGCCGGCAATTTGTGGGAGAATATGTGCTTAATTAAAGTCATACCTAATTTTGTTAATTAATCATAACTAAATGAATTAGGCGTTCATATCGGTTTAAATGTAAAGCGTAAACAAATCGAGAAAAAGTCATCTCTGTATGTACATTTCAGACCATTAGGCCTCATCAGCATATATATATATATATATATATATATATATATATATATATATATATAATTTTCCCCAAAACACATGCTTTTAGGTTATTGATATTTAACATTAATTTTCTGAAGATAATAGAGAAACTTTTTGATATCTTGAGAAAATTGACCAGCGATCTTGTTTGTTAATCAAATATTGATTAGAGAAGTTTTTCCTTTCTTTCAAATTACTTCCACCCTTCAAAACATGATCAGTGCCAACACTCAAACGACTCTGCGTATTTGTTATCTAATAATTTTAGCCACTGCCCCATGACCCCCACGCCCCCAAACAGTGCTTCTGTCCCACGCCTACCTTCAACCCCCTAAGAATGCCAAAGAAGCTGGAGTAAGGGGTGGCTTGATAAGGGTGGATAAACACGAAAGCATGGTACTGGTTGCACATTCTTTTTATTTTTTAATTAGCTTTGAGGCTGAGTCTAAGAAGCTTTGTTCTTTTGATCTTTAGATCTTTCTGTTTGCCATCGTGTTGCTACTCACAGGAAACAAGGAAACTTCGCTTTTTTTTTATTTATTTATTGTTTTATTGTTGCTGGGTTTTTTTTTTCTATTCTTTTTTTTTTTTTTTTTTTTTTGAGATAAGGATTTAGAAAGGAATAAAAATTTAAATAAAATAAAAACAGTTATAAAATAAAATTAAAAAAAAAAAAAAAAGACAAACCTCCCAAAAATCCCCCCAAACCTGGCAGCCATTTAAAATGTCTACAAAAATATGGCATGGGGTCGTTGCAAATTTGTCCACTAAAAGACAGGGGTCAAGGGTTAATGAATTCTGAGTCAGCTGCCAAATCACATTTGGCGCCAGGTACAGTCGGCTGCCAAATTTTGAGGTGTTCTGTTTTTGTGGGTTTTTTTTTTTTTAGTTTTTTTTTTTTTCTGAGGAGTTTTTTTGTTGTTTTTTGTGGGTTTTTGTTGTTGTTGTTTTTGTGTTCTTTTTTCTGTTTCTCTCTTCAGGTTTTTCTCTTCTTCTTTGTCATCTTGTCAGATCTATCTCTCCTTCCCATTTTAGTCTAAATCGTTGGCTTCTGGCTCTCACTTTGAAACTAAACATGCTGTCTACTATTCAGTATTAATTATCCAGTCTGTGTCATTTTAGTTCATTTTATCTTCTAGCACACTTAAACACATCTGGCCTGTCAACAGGGCCAGTAGAACACACCGACTGCACCTCTGTTGGCCGTGGGTGGGGACCCGTGATGCTAAAGGACGGAATCCTGGTGGCTGAGCAGTCCATGAGATGCAACACTCCCCTTTGGACGTTATTGAGGTTAGACCAGTAGTTCTCAACCAGGGACCGTATAAATTGTTAGGGGACCCAGGCAAGCAAAATGTATTTAACTATAAAATTACAATGGGATTTTTAAACATCGAATGGCTATGGGAGGGTCCATTAGAGTAAAATAGGGTTAAAAGGGGTTATATTATATTATAGCATAAAATCCAAAAATTGGCCCCGGTTGTCTACCCATCTAGGACCAGAAAGACTATTATAAAACCATCGCCACTGGTCAGCTTACATAATCCTGCGGGAGGACAAGGGAGTAAACCCCGAAAACAAATCCGGAGCCGGAGTCCCTAAGGGGAAGTTACGCTGAATTTCAGTGCTACGCAGCAACTCCTGCAACACTGCAGTTGCCAAACTGCATAGGTTCTTATCCTTTTCTTTAGACCACAGCAGCAGAGTGGAGTGGGTGGACCTGTTGCTTGGGCAACAACATATCCTCCATAACAACCCGCCCAGGCTACATAATAATAATAATAATCTTATTATAATGGAGATTGTGTGTTTTTCTGTCTGTAACCGAAACTATATTACTACTCAAGTCACAATTCCCTTAATTATTTACGTCAAATTCTCCATGATTTCATTCTTTTAAACCTTCAGTTATTAATAAAAATTGTTTTACATTATTAATACTGTTGACCATATCTACGTACTAATAACATGCAATTGTATTTATATATACAACAAAATAGCGGTTTACAGTTTGAACAAGAAGGCTAATTTGCATATTGATATTTAAAATTTTATTTTAATAAATATGTGCTTGGTATTATTGATTTCTAATTGTTTGGTTTTATCTTAAGAAATATAAACAAAAATCTCGTGGATAAATCTTAAAAGAAATTTATTTACAAGAAGAAATAACTGTAATATTATCTTTTACTTCCTATTTTAACTATATAATTAAATTAGGAAAATTTACCAATGAAAGAGGGGAGTAATGGAAAATGATGGAATAGTTAGTTTCAAAGTTGTTCTATTTTTCGATTATACCCCCTCTGTTGCAGATCTTTTTATCTGCATTCTTATTCAGTTTCATTAGCCTTTCTAATTTAATATGATATTTTATTATATCAAAACTTAAATACTTGCACCCGGAGGGTGCATATATTTGCTAGTAATAATAACTACACCATCGTCTTTCGCAGACGGAAGGATGCTAACCTATAGTATAAAAGCTACAAATAGGGTCTGACTCAAAATTGCACGTCAGGGCAGCCATGAGCGGCTTTTAAGCCAGTGAGTATTTTCTCACTCTCATTGGCAATAAATACATTCACCAATACATATTTATGCAAACAACAATAAT
Source organism: Doryteuthis pealeii (assembly GCA_023376005.1). Lineage (NCBI taxonomy): Eukaryota > Metazoa > Mollusca > Cephalopoda > Myopsida > Loliginidae > Doryteuthis > Doryteuthis pealeii. Next base: position 39,226,808 of record CM042163.1, read on the forward strand.
ATCGCGAGAATGTGTTTCGATTTAGTTATAAAGTCAGTTGGGATGAATATCTATCTTTTATTCATAAGATCATTTTTAACACATGGTACAATGGGAAATGAAAAAAATAATTCACACGCGCCGAGAAGAATATGTTGTTTGTGTGGACTTTCCGAAGGAAATTAATATTACTCAACTAAATAATAAAAGAAAGCCAGTCTAATATCGAGAGGACAATGAACAGAAAATGACCTTTCAATAATATATTCATAATTATTGATTGTAGTAAATAGTTATTCCATCTAAATGCGTGAACAGATATACTCTCGAGAAAATGGAATGTATTTTTATCATATACTAGCTTAATTGCCGCCCAATAGAGCGGCTTTTAAGTTAGTTAATTTTTGTTGTTATAACCCTACTAATGTTCTGCCATAGAAAAAAAACAAGAAGCGGCTACCCGGCATTGCCTGGGTAAAGAGGGGATTTAAAAGTTAGTCTCACAGATCCACTGATTGTTTTGGTTTTCCATAATTGATTTGTTTATGTTTTAATCACAAACGCCACCAATGACTTTCCCTTCTCTTGCTGTTCAAATTCTAATTTTTGAATATCTTCCTAGATATAAATAAAATCTTCATTATTTTGGCACAGAAGCAGCTCTGGTGATAGTAAATGTGTATATATATTTACTTTGTCATTAATTGTTTTATTTTTGTATTTTTCTCCGGACATACATACATAGACACATACACCCTAACTGTTCTTTATATATGTATAGAAGATGTCTAAATTAGCCAAATTTTACTATAAAAGAGAGGTAATTGTTTGTTGATCTACGTTTAATTTATATATATATATATATATATATATATATATTCTTATATAGGCATAATATGCCGAAATGTACATACAGATTGATTTTTCTTGATTTGTTTACGCCTTTACATTTGAGAAGATATGCTCGCCTAATTAACTAATTATCAACTAATTAATTTTCAATTAGGTATGACTTCAATTAAGCACTTATTCTCCCCAAAATTGTCATCTATCGTCATGTTTACTTTCATATATACATATATATATATATATATATATATATATATATATATATATATATATATATATCAGTCGGTAGAGCGTTCGGCTAGAAACCTCAAGGTTCCTAGTTCGATACCGGTCCTCGCCAACTCAGCGTATGAGTAGCACAGGGATCTGTGCGGTAAAGTAAGGAGCTGATGGTAGGTGTGGCGCTCTATCTCAGACGCTAAAAATAATCTCCTTGGTCTAGCGCTATTGAAAAGGGGATAGACTCCCTCGCTGACTGGCTGATACTGACTTTAGGCCGCCCCGTCGACTTTACTTTATATATATATATATGTGTGTGTGTGTGTGTGTGTGCGGCGCGCGCGCATTTCACATAGGGAAAGTAGTGTATCTAACTACTCTCACTCCAGGGTAAATGAAAGGGCAGATAGTGGTCTTTAACCGTGGCTAGGAAAACTCTGAATTCAAACCTGTAAAACTCTGCTTAAGAAATTGACCTTGAGTTACATCCGGCTTGTGTGAAGGGATTGGTAAATATATATATATATAATATATATATATATATATATATATATATATTCAACATGTTGCCAGACTATTTTCTTGTGCTGGGGAAGATGAGGGTCAGAGCTCTGGGAAAAGGAAGAATTACAATCAAAGACGTGGAACTGATTATTCTAAAGTGGTCAGCCATTTCGAAATTGGTCCAAGCGGAAGGCAGCTTCTTGCTTCTAACAAGCCAGGTCCCCCTAAAAAACCAGAAGTCTCTTTTCATGAAGTGTTTTTGGGTTCAATTAGTACTGAAAGGGGTTAGAAACGGAAGAGGAAAGACTAAATGAGTCATGTGTTTTTTGGGGGGAGCATCAAGGACAAAAAGGCCAACAGGTACAGATGTGGCAAAGGGAAGTAGTTGTCTTTGTTGAATAGATTAAATTCCCAAAATAACATTTGCCCACCCTTAACAGACAAAACAAAAGAAACAGCGAAATCATAACACACACACACACACACACGTACTCTCTCTCTCTCTCTCTCTCTCTCTCTCTCTCTCTCTCTCTCTCTCTTTCTCATATATATATGTGTGTGTGAAGAGAAAGTGGAAGTGAATCCGATAGTATGTAATATAACGAAAAAGAGTGATGTTTATTTCGCCAACGCTTCATTGACACATATCGAAACACTGCAGCGTTGGCGAAATAAACATCACTCGTTTTATGATCTTGTGTTTTTTCAATTTTTCACTATATTACACACACACACACACACACACAACACACATATATATATATATATATATATATATATATATATATATATATATATATGAGGAAAAATGAGTAAAGAAAAGAAATGTAGATGGATAAAATGAATTTAATCGATATCACATTAATCGATATCATTTACACATGTGTTTCGATCAGTTTATGTGTGTGAAAATATTTCGCACACATAGAAGAATCGACCTTCATCAGAGTGAACATTTATTTTTAATGAAAAAATTTCACACACATAAACTGACCGAAACACAAGTGATATCGATTAAATTCATTTTATCCATCTACATTTCTTTTCTTTACTCATTTTCCTCATATTGTCGGATTCAATTCCTTTTCCATTTTTCATATATATATATATATATATATATATATATATATATATACCTTTAGAAAATAAATTTATTTCGACTCATCAGTTCTGGTTTTTAATTATTTCACCGTCGGTCTTACTGGTGTGATTTTCCCGTTTCTTTATTTTTTGTATATGTAAAAATATATACACAAATCCTTATACGTACGTTTGAGTTCTCAATTTTGGTTGAATATATATATATATGGGAGTAAAATGAGGAAATTAATCCGACAGTATGTGAAGAAATGTAGACAAATACGGTATGTTACACTGGATATAAGTTTATTATTGGTCGTAGTGTCAACGTTCGAACATTTCGGTTTATATAGAAACCGTCTTCAGTACAATATAAAACAAGTAAAGCAAAAAAGATTTTTGTTGTTAAAAAAATGATTGAGTTTGGAAAATATGTTTCCCAAAAACATTTTCCAAAGTTTGTTTTTGTTTTATGGCATATCAACCTCGGTGGGTCATTTAATACCAACAAAGTTTTGAAATAAATTCATTTTTTATGGGTACTCAATTTTTTTTATGAACTAATTTTTTTCTTCTATTTAATCAATAAATGGGACTCTTACAGGTACTACCACCGGGTCAGGGTGGACCTGGGAGCGTTGGTGATGAAAGGGCTCTCCACATTCCCCAAACCTCCAGAACTGGAGCCTCACCGTCAAATAGTTTAGCATCACATTTAATAGTAGTATGAAAATTTCACGTGTGTATATTCTACCCCTTTCTTCTTGGTGTTGTGCTTACTATTTATAAAACTGTAAACTGCATCTAATGGTGAAGTTCCAATTTTGTAGTTTTGGAGAGGCTAGAGTACCTCTTCATCACCATTACTCCTCCTAGGTCCACTCTAACCTGCAGTAGTAGTACCGGTTAGGGTTGTAAAGTTTTTAAATGCCATCCTTGGCCAGTTGAAAAGGGCTTAAAGAAAGTCCTGTGTTATGGAATCCTTTGGTAAGCGTATAAGTCCTATCCTGCGTATTGGTAAAGGTCCAGTGATTTAATCCTATGTCCGTCGTCAAAGAATGCCAACGTAATTATGACCAGTATAGTCGGTTAAGTATTGTATCAACCTCGGAGTACTGCCGGTGATTGGCCAAGAGTTAGATCACATAATTCCGGCCTAATCTATAAGTAGGAGCGGGCATCTAGAACACACCTTATATCTAAAAAAAAAAATCTCAACAAGGGTCACGTGTATGGCTTAAAAAGAAAAAGAATTACTTTAAAAAATGTTTTAAAAAGTTGTTGAAAAATTTGTGTCAAGGGTATGACATTAAACTGTCTCTAAATGGCAAAGTTCCAATTCTGAACCTCTGGGGAGTGCACCTTCATCGCCATTACTCCTAGTACCACACTAACCCAAACTGGTAACGCCTGTTAGAGTCCTAGCTATGGGTTAAATAGATGAAAAATTCAATTCAAAAAATATCTATCATGAATAAACAAAATATCTTTGGCATAAAATAATCTAAAAAGTGTTGACAAGCCGTAAAATACAACCAACCAGCCATGGTGCTATGGTTTCGTTTGAATTTTCAAATCCTACATGGAGTGGAGCAATGCACAACATGTCAGCACACCAACTACAACAATACTATTAACCACAATGGGTACTTTCCACTGTTTGAAAATAAGTTTTTAAAAATATGTTTAAAAAAACTGAATACCCATCAAGAATGAATAAATCAAAACATCTTCAGCATAAAATAACCAACAAGGGTTGACATGCCGTAAAATCCAACCAACCAACCAACCAGCCAGCCAACCAGCCTTCACCACTAGATGCAGTTTAACGTCATATTTATTAAACATACTGTACAATACTTTTAGAAGGAACAACCCTAAGGAATTTGTCAGTAGCATTAATTGTGCTACTTACATCGGACTTGTTTCTCGTCTCCTCAACAACTTGAAGGTAATCAATCAGCTGCCAGAATCAGCGTTTTCTTTCAATGTACTGCAACCGTTACTCTGTCCGTGTCAAAGGAAGTCGTCCTGAATCGACTTGGCTTGGAATAAAAAAGAAAAGAAAAAGGAAAAGAGGAAATGGCTGTTTCGGGTTTGGTAGAAGTGATTCCAACATTTAGACGTTAATTAGCCATTATTCCTTATTTCGAATAGTTTTATGAGTTGTTTGTCCGACTGGGCAAAGAACCAAGAGCTGAGGGACAAGTTTCTTGGTGTGTCTCAGCATCCCCCCCCCCTATTCTGAAACCAGAGGCATCGTAATTGTTGGTACGAAGACAAAAATATCAGGAAATTCTATGTCATTAATTTTCAAGGTGGACAATATTGCTTAATTAGCAATAGCAGCCCTGTCGATGGCTGGAGGTTGCTAGTTGGTTTCTTGTACAATATGTCACCCCTATGCCAAATTCGGTTAAGAGATCCCAAGAGCAGCACTGTTGAGGGTTGGTTTATGGTGCAACATGTCAACCCTTAGTATTATCTGCGTTATTCGGACTATTGTCCCCATCTTTATTGTTATTTGTACAACGTTTCGGCCAATATGCCCTCCGGCCTTCTTCAGGTATTTCTTTTTGGACTCGGAACCTTCTTTCGGACTCGGGAACCTTCTTGTCGTAGTCGGGAACCTTCTTGTCGTAATCAGGAGCCATCACAGAACTTTGAACCTAACCCTTTATTCAGTCCACGGGGGTATCCTATTCTCATTCCGCTAACCATAGCTGGGGTAGGAGTTGTGTTAATTATTTTTTTTATGTTACTGCCTCTACTCAGGATTGAACCCGGAATCCAGTGATAACTGTCACTTAGAACTGTCTTAACCTACTACCTTATCCACTAGGCCATGTGTCCAATTGAAATAACAATAAAGATGGGGACAATAGTCCGAATAACGCAGATAATACTAATCATCAAGCCTCATCACAAACATTCAGAGAAATAGTAAGTATGTCAACCCTTATTGGGTTATTCAATACCAAAGTCAATTAAGGATTACCAAAAGCAGTACTTTCGATGCCTGGAGTTTGCCGTTTCGTTTTTCGTGCATAATGTCAACGGTTTTTGGATTATTCTATGCCAACATCTTTTAAGAATTACCAATAGCAGTATCACTGTCTATGGCTGGGGGTTGATAAATGGGACCCTAACAGATACTACCACTCCGGGTCAGAGTGGACCTGGGAGCGATGGTGATGGTGAGGTGCTCCACATTCCCTGACATCCAGAATTGGAACCTCACCATCAGATAGGTTAACGTCACATCTAGTTGTAGTACAGAAAATTCATGTGTGTATATTCTACCCTTTTCTTCTTGACGTTGTGATATTTATGAAAATCATGTCAACCTTATTGGGTTATTTTATGCCAACGTCATTTAAGAATTACCCATATTAGCAGCACTGTTGATGGCTGGAGGTTGATGGTTGGTTTGTTGTGAAACATGTCAATCCTTGTTGGGTTATTCTATTCCAAAGTCAGTTAAAAACTGTCCCTACAAGTGAAATACAAACTGCTTCATCCAGGATTTGAACTTCAATTGCCAAGTCCCTTTCCCACAGTGATAACCATTACATAACCCACACCTCCAGCTGAAAATTTGTCATTTTGGCAGTACTAAGAATACACTGACTGTATTCTGTATTCTGTATTTGATTTGGAGGTGCTCGTCGTGCAACGGTTATCGCCAGACGAAGTGGAAACGCAACTCCAATTCAAATTCTGGGTGAGACTGCTTGTCTTTCACATAGCACTAATACTCTTGGGAAGGGTATGAACTTAACTATTCTCCTTCCAAAGTTGTAAAATAGAGGGTATGGTCAAACAAGTTAATTGATCATATATATATATATATATATATATATATATATTATATATATGTGTGAAGAAAGGAAGTGAAATCGACAGTATGTAGTATATTAAGAAAAAATGAAAAAAAACAGGTTTAAATGGGTTAAGTGGTGTGTTTATTGGCCGACGCTGCAGTGCTTCAATCTATTAATTAGATCATCTTCAGGGCATTTGTTGGTATATGGAAGGTAATAAGAATTTTTTTATCACAGAATAAGAATTTTCTTAATATACTATATATATATATATATATATATATATAAACAACACTTGATAATTAGATCAGCAATTCTGTGTCATAATACAGTAACATGAATACAATAACGCACTTATTATTTGCATAACAAGCGTTACATAATTCTAAACTATAATGTTTCTATATGTTAATATTAAATTGTCAACGAGCCGCTAATAGGAAAAATACCTTACATTGAGCTACTGAAAAAAAGACAAAAATGTTGTTCAGACTGGTCAGATTTTGTAAGGATGACATTAAAAACTGATTTTGTTTATATTTCAAAATATTTTGGCATGTGATGTTGGGCAAGATGGGTGGTTGGGGGTGGGGTAAAATTGCTTTCCATTAATTTTTTTTTCTTTTTTTTTGATTCAATATTGAAAACCTCATTTTTAATGACATGGAAACTCTAATTGATAGCCGCGGAAATAAATTTGCCGCTGATGATGCTTTTGTCAGAGTCTGTGAAATATCACCTTAATTTTTCGTTCTTGCAACTAAAAATCCGAAAGTGACAAATTGATTTTTCAATGAATATTTTATTAATGAAATTAGCTGGGACATTACAAATAGATTTTTTAAAGTGGATACGTTGAAATTAAAAATGAGTATGTAAAAATAAAATAAAAATTGAAAAAAAAAACAAACAAAAAAACAAATGAAGAGACATATA
>CM042163.1:39244198-39256698 GCA_023376005.1 Doryteuthis pealeii
AAAAAGAAAAAACACTAGGATGAATTGATACCATTATACTATGTCCTTTTAGATTTTTATGCTCAGGGACGCAGGACGTATACCTATCGACATCTCTGTATCTGTGTATTTGTGTTCCAGTTTTTCCTGGATATTATGTTGTTTCTTAATTGCTTATGTTGTAAAAGTATAGTAAATGGCCCTTATTCCCTTCAAATTTTACTTTTCTGTATTGTATAATACTATGTATGGTCCTGGATATTATAGGTTATTTCTTAATTGCAAATATTACTGAGATGCTGATCGGTACGTGTCCTACAAAAATCTAAAAGGATGCAATAAAATCAAATACATGCATCCCAGTGTTTCCCTTTTTTCTTCCCTCACCATTTCAAGCTAACTGCAAATACATTTCAATAGTTTCTTAGAAATGAATTACACAGGACAGGAGTTAGATGGATTTAGTTAGGATCCATAAATATTCCCGGGGACTCATACAAAAAAGAATATGAGTGTCCTAGGACACACTAAATCAAAAATCCACCAGCATCACTGCGATGTTGTAAAAGTATTGAAAACGGTCATCAAACTTTGCTTTTCTGTATTGGATAATACTATTTAAGATAAATCTTTGTCCTAAATAGTATTTGTTATAGGGCCGGGTTAGCTCAATCGGTAGAGTGTTCGGCTAGAAACCACAAGGTTCCTAGTTTGATACCGGCCCTCGCCAACTCAGCGTATGAGTAGCACAGGGGTCTGTGCGGTAAAGTAAGGAGCTGATGGTAGGTGTGGCCCTCCACCTCAGATGCTAAAATAATATCCTTGGTCAAGTGAAAAGGGGATAGACTCCCTCACCGATTGGCTGGTGCCGACTTTAGGCCGCCCCGACGACTTATTTCTTAATTACATATGTTGTAAAAGTCCCGAAAATGGCCATTATTCCCTTCAAACTTTGATACAACTGGTTACAATGTACATTTACAAAAAAAAAACAAACAAAGAGACTGACTGGCATAAAATAACCCAACAAGGATTAACATGCCATAAAACCAACCAACATCTCTGAAGTTGAGAGAGTAAATACATTGTTCCCCACATGGTTATCATCTATTGCCGCTATTATTATCTTATCGCCCAGCCTTTAGACGTTAAAAATAAACATTGTTTTTTCTGCAGCCCATTTAAGATTTCTTATTTATTTATTTATTTATTTTCAAACAAGAACACTTTGGGAATTTTTTCTCCCTTCCCTTATTTATTTATTTATTTTGATCAGAGGGGTTGAAATTTATTCAGTTATTTATTTTATTTCATCCCTGCTATTGTAGTTAATATTAGCTGTTGTGGCCTGCACAAGAATTCTTTGTCTTGTAGAGATTTTTCTTTGAAAATGGTGGCACTTTTATAAACAAAATACAGATGGAAGTTCCAAGACTTTTCAAAAAAATTATTTTATTGTTTATTTTTTCTTTAATTACTCTCACATGATTGTGTCTTTTTGTTTTCATTATTGTTTTTATTTGTTTTTTTTTGTTTTTGTTTTTGTTTTTCGAGAGAGGTCTTGAGGAGGGGGGGCTAGTTTTTTTGAAAGGTGGGGTTAAAATCTTTCTCATCCGTGTCATTCTTCAGATAACCAATTTGGTTCTGAAGAGATTTCCATTCCTTGTTACTTTAAAGTGACATGTGTCTTTAATCAGACATTTTCGGCTGGTCACATTGTGTCTGCATTTGATTTAATTTTCATCTTAGAAAACGAAGAGGACAATGCCAACACTGTTGCTGTGGACTGTATATGAGACTATATATGAGCTTAAGTAAACAAACAAATGTGTTTATTTTTATATGGCTTTAAGCCGACAATTTTTGGAGGATATGTGCTTAATTGAAGTCATACCTAATTTTGAAAATTCATTAGTTAATAATTAATGAATTTAGGTGGGCATATATGTTCAAATGTAAGGCTAAACAAATCGAGAAAATGTCAATCCCTGAATGTACATTTCGACCTATTAGGTCTCATCAGCAAGGTTATAGACATGGGAGACTGCTCCGTGTGTGACTCGAAACATGGCATCATGTATTGCAGCTTGTCTTCATGGTCAATGTCTAATCTGAAGGTCCACAGTTTAAATTGTGAGGCAGGCATTTTATTTATTTACTTGAGTGATGGGTTGTGGGGTGGGGTAAATCATTATGAAATGTTGCTAACAAGTTTTTCTTGAAAGAGTATAAATCTTGTATGGGAAGGTTCGGAACTGGTATATACCAGAGCATTCTGATTATGTCAGTGTGTGTATGTATATATATATATATATATATATATATATATGTATGTATGCATATATTATGTGTCAATGCATTTGTATGTATGCATATATATATATGTAGTATATTTAAGAAAATTGAAAAAACACAGGTTTAAATAAGTTGAGAGATAAGTTTATTGGCCGACGCTGCAGTGTTTCGATCTATTAATTAGATCTTCTTCAGGGCATTTGTTGATATAAAGAAAGGTAATAAAAGTTTTTTATCACAGAATAATGAGAAAACTGCGATAGTCTTGTTTATCAGTTTGTTCAATGTTTTTTTTTCGATACACACACTCACACAAACTCATATATTCACACCATAAAAGTGAATATTTGACGTCATACTTCCAAGTGTTCACCTTTCCAGCGTTCTTTCTTCAAACTTCAAATTTTGAACCGACTGATAAACAAGGACTATTGCAGTTTTTCGCGTTATTCTGTGATAAAAAAGTTTTATTACCTTTCCTTATATCAACAAATGCCCTGAAGAAAATCTAATTAATAGATTCGAAACACTGCAGCGTTGGCCAATAAACTTACCACTCAACTTATTTAAACCTGTGCTTTTTCAATTTTCTTAATATACTACATACTGTCGGATTCACTTCCATCTCTTCACACACACACACACATATATATATATATATAATATATATATATATATATATATATATAGTTTGCTGTATCTATACATAAAGAGTACTCAATATTGGTGATAGAGTATATGTAGATTTAAGTTAGGATAGACACTGTCAATGGCACTGTTGATGTCATGTCTACACCATATATATATATATATATATATACGGTGTGAGTATGTATTTATATGTATATATATATATATATATATATATATATATATGCATGCCAGTAATTTGTCTAACCTTATTATTATTGAACTTAGGGTGATAGACGTTTTTATACATAGACTGTATATTTGACCTCTCTGTAGATTTCATCACATTTTCATCTTTTTTTTTTTTCTTTTTTTGACTGTCACCTTGAATTTGTTGTGTGAAAGAATGAATGTAAAAACCTAATAAATAAATAGAAAGCCAAATGTTAACCTAATTAGGGTTTGTGGTCTGACCTGACCTACACAGGATGTCAATAGATTTGTCATTAGGCCCAGTTCAGAATTCTACCCATAATTTAGTTCCAATTGGGGGGGGATGTGTCATCCAAACCCGATGTCTATGTCAAAGCTGTCATAAGGATTATTTAGACGGGTTTTTATTATTGAAAAAAAAGTAAGGATTTTCGATGATAAAAGAGACTGTGTTCATGGCTTTCTTTGTGGAACAGTTGGCAGTGATGGTGAGTATATAAGTATTTATATTTTCATGAAATTTAAACCCTGATGGCAAGCCTTGACCCCTTTTTATCATATGGGTGCTAGAAGCGGTGGCTGCGGTCTACATGTCCTGGGAATGACATTAAACTCTATCTGATGGTGAGGTTCCAGTTCTGGAGGTTTGGGAATGTGGAGCACCCCTTCATCTCCATTGCTCCCTGGTCCACTCTGACCCGGAGTGGTAGTACCTGTTAGGGTCCCATCTATGGGTTAAATAGAAAAATGTATTTATAAAAAATTGTATTATCCATTAAGAATTGATTTATTTCAAAACTTTATCAGCATTAAATGACCCACTGAGGTTGATATGCCGTAAAACAAAACAACCAAACCAAACCAAATGAAATTTAAAACAACATGGCGGCAATTTTGAAATTATAAATTTCCATTGAAGAAAGGAATTATTATTTACAGATATTTAAAAATCTCTGAATAAATAAGTGTTTCCCAATTTAAATTGATATACAGTGGTACCTTGATTTACAAGTTAATTTGTTCCACCTGTAACTCAATTTCCTTGTATATCAAATCTATTTTTCTCATTGAAATTAATCTGTCATCGGGATTATTTAGGTAAGTTTTTATTATTAAAAAAAAGTAAGGAGATAGGAATTTTTATTCAATTGTAAAATCTCTGGAAAAATAAGTGTTTCTATTAAATTGATATACAGTGGTACCTTGATTTACAAGTTAGGAAGCACGTGGTCTAATTTTTAGTCGTAGGAAATGGACTTGTCAACCCGAGTTCAAATCCTGGATGAAGCTACAGTTCACGTAATGCTAATACCCTTGGTAAAGGAATTTTATCTTTGATTTTTACAGAGGATTTCTATTTAGTTGACTTGTGGATATTTATTTCTCTGGGTTTATTTTCCTAATTTTTCTCTGACTAAAGTTTTCTGACTATTATTATCATCTTTCCGAGTAAGTTTTTATATTTTTCACTGTCTACAGAATATAGCACATTTTCATAACTGTCTACAGATATAGACAGATATAGCACATTTTCATAACTGTCTACAGAATATAGCACATTTCATAACTGTCTACAGAATATAGCTTTTTCATAACTGTCTACAGAATATAGCACATTTTCATAACTGTCTACAGAATATAGCACCTTTTCATAACTGTCTACAGAATATAGCACCTTTTCATAACTGTCTACAGAATATAGCACTTTTTCATAACTGTCTACAGAATATAGCACCTTTTCATAACTGTCTACAGAATATAGCACTTTCATAACTGTCTACAGAATATAGCATATTTTCATAACTGTCTACAGAATATAGCAACCTTTTCATAACTGTCTACAGAATATTTTCATAACTGTCTACAGAATATAGCATTTTCATAACTGTCTACAGAATATAGCACCTTTTCATAACTGTCTACAGAATATAGCACCTTTCCATAACTGTCTACAGAATATAGCACCTTTTCATAACGGTCTACAGAATATAGCACCTTTTCATAACTGTCTACAGAATACAGCACCTTTTCATAACTGTCTACAGAATATAGCACCTTTTCATAATTGTCTACAGACTATTTGCTTTGAATTATTTAAAAAAGTTAAATGTACCCAATATTTTATCTTTGATTTTTACAGAAGATTTCTATTTAGTTAACTTGTGGATATTTATTTCTCTTGATTTATTTACTATTTTTTTTTTTTTTTGTCAGATGAATAAATTACGAAATCCACATGAATATTTGTTTGCTTGATTCTTCATTTTTTTTATTCCCAGGGGTAAAACCAACTTTGTATTCATTGCATTTATCTACCTGAGTAGATTGGTATTCAATCAATTAGACAATTTTTTCCCTTCTTTATTTGAGAATTATTTACAAATTTTATCATGATGATATTAAAAGGAATATATATAATTTGATGTATTTTAATATGTTCCCTGTAATGGAGCTCTTCACTTTAAAGAGGCTGGAAAGTTAGAAGTGCTATCATGAAAAGCTGGTTTTAGCCTTAAGGGAGCAAAGAAGAGGGAAAAAGAAATTATAAAAAGAAAAAAAGTTAATAATAAGAAAAGATTGATTTAAAAATAAAGATCAGAAAGAAAGAAGAAAATTTGTGAATATCAAAAAGGAAAATTCTAAAATAAAAATTAATAAAAAATCCAAGCTATTTTCTGGAAGGAATAAAAAATCAAAATGTAAAAGTTTTAGACTCAAATTGAATAGAATGAAACTGAATGAAGAAATATAGAAGATGGGGAAAGTTTTGAAAGAATAAAATTAATGAACTGAAGAGTAAAAAAAAAGAAGAGTATGAGTCAATGAAGTAAAAGAAATAAAAGAAAATGAATGAAAAAAAGGGAAAGAGTAAGAAAAGAATAGAAATTGAGAGGAATATTGGAGAGGGAAAAAGAAATAAGAGCAAGAGAATAAAAATGAAAAGAGAAAGGAGAAGAAAAAAGCATAAAAGAGAAAGAAAGGGAAAGAAAAAGAAGCATAAAAGTGAGTGAAAAAGAAATTGAATTAAAGGGTGTGAAAAGGGGGAGAAAAAGAAAGAATAAGAGGCGGGAATAAAAGGCAAAAAATAAATGAATGAAAGGAAGAAAAAGGAAAAATAACAGGGGAAGAAAGCAAAATGAAAAAAAATGAATGTTATAATTGGGGTTGGGAGAGAAGAAAGATTAAATTGTTTAAAAAAAAAAAATGGAAGTAAGGTCGACAGAAAGAATGAAAATAGGTGGTGATGAAAAAAATAAAGAAAAGGGAAGAAAATGAATGATTAAGAAGAGAATAAAAGGGGATAAAAAAAGAATAAAATGGGAGATAAAATGAAGGAATAAGAGGGGGAATAAAAGAATAAAAGGGTGAAAAAAAAGTATGAAAGAAAAATTGGAGGGGAGAAAAAGAAAGAATAATAGGGGAAGAAAAAGAATAAGGGGAGAAAAAGAAAGAATTTAAGAGGGGGAGAAATAAAATAAAAGGGGTCAAAAAAGAAATGAAGAATGAGAAAAGAAAAATTAGAAGGGAGAAAAATAAACAAGAGAAGAAGTAAAATGAAAAAAAATATGAATTCTATAATTGGGGTTGGGTGATAAGAAAGACTTAATAGTTAAAAAAAAAAAAAAGGAGTGGGGGTCGCGATTGAATGAAAATGGTTGGTGGATGGATAGAGGAGGAGTCCATTATTGATTCTTGTTTTTGCCAAAATGGCAGACAGTTGAAGTAAATGCCACAAGCTAATTTAATTTCATAAATTTTGAGTGCTTCTATTTCTGTAGGTGTAATAATTGTCTCCAGGTGCTATTTTCTAAGTAAGTTCTTTCTCAACCCCCCACCCTCATCCAGCATCCTGTCCCATTTACTTTAGTTTAATGTAGATATAATACATACAGTGTGTGCAATTATGATATCTATATCTATATATCTTTTTGTTGATTTAGTTTGATTTCATATTCGACAAATGTTTGGATATGGAAGCAATGTGTATTTCATTTATGACTGCATGTGTAAGTATGTATGTATATATGTATATATGTATGTATATGTATATATGTGTATATATGCATGTATATATATGTGTATACATGCATGTATATGTATATATATATATTTGTATATGTGTATATATATATATATATATGCTAATACATGTTCTGACAGGTATTTTATAACATATTGATGCATTCACATATTCTGAGAATCTGTTGCTTATTGTTTGGTTTGGTTTGTTTTGTTTTATGGCATATCAACCTCAGTGGGTCATTTAATGCCAATAAAGTTTTGAAATAAATCAATTCCTAATGGATAATACCATTTTTTTATGAATACATTTTTCTATTTAACCCATAGATGGGACCCTAACAGGTACTACCACTCCGGGTCAGAGTGGACCAGGGAGCAATGGTGATGAACGGGTGCTCCACATTCCCAAACCTCCAGAACTGGAACCTCACCATCAGATAGAGTTTAACGTCATTCCCAGACATGTAGACCCGCAGCCACCGCCTTCTAGCAACCATATGATAAAAAGGGGTTGGGGCTTGCCATAAGGGCAATAGGGTTGGGGAAATCATATAGGTGCTAGGGCTTGACATGACCAGCCGATTGATCGGAGGGGGCCTCTCCGACCGCCCGTCTAGCCCAAGATAGGGCCAAAGTGGAGTATTGCATGTCATGAACTGCTCATCCACCTCTGTTGCTTATTGGTGAACCATTCTTCTGTTATACCTTAGCCAAAAAGTGTGGCTGGTCCTACAAAAACTTTCACATTTATTTTGAAATTTTACAATAAACATTACACTTATGTTAACAAATTCACTAAAAATGTTTAAGTTTAAAAATTGATTATGCAAATGAAAAATACTATTGATAAAAAATAAACATTAAAACATATTACAGTTCATAACTCATTACATTCTTTTGTTTGTTTTGTTTTATTTTTATGGCATATCAATCCTTGTCGGGTTATTTAATGCCAAATTAAGTCAGATTGCTTAAAGTACATGCAGTTGATTAAATTTTTACCCATCTTATTGAACAGACTCATCACTCATTAACTTTGGTGATCTAGCGGAACTAGTGCTTTCAACATGACTGTAAACATATATAAATGCATAAAATCTAGTTTTTAAAAAATTAATTGCCATAGCTACAATTTAACCTTTTACCTACAAGGTGTGCGAGTGTCAAATAGACCCCAACGATCAGGCATGCAGGTTGAAAACCATACTCTGCATCCTTTGAATGACAGAATATTTAGTATTGAAGTCAGTCAGTCAGTATACTATTGGTTTGAACAACAGCAACTGGTCAAGCACAACTGGTACTTATTGGAAATCAGAATAGTCCACTCATGCATTTGGGTGATTCCATTCCTTGAGTCCTGATTGGCTGCTTGGTTTCTATGATGTTCTGAGGTTTCATAAATAACCTGCCATTTTGCAGTAGTCTTTGCAGCAATTCAGGTTCGTATTAAATTACGATTGCTTGCTGCCTTGTCTTACCAATTTGACGGTAATTGGAACTAATATGATTATTCTACATTTAGAAACATTCATTAAAAATATATATATATATATATATATATATTACCTCTCTATTATAGCAAGATAGACTCCCTCACTGATTGGCTGATACCAACTTTAGGCCACCCCGACGACTTTTACTATATTATATATATATATATATATATATATATATATATACACACACATATATATAACAGCAGTTGACTTCCACCTTCCTCTCGCTCATGACCAAAAGACACTCATCAGTAAGAGAATTGAATTCTTCAATACAAGAACTTAGCTTGCGTCCTGAAGATGGTCTGAAAGACTGAAACGTTATAGCGTCAACATTATAACCAGAAATAAACTTCCATCCATTGTAACATCCTATGTTTATCTACATTTCTCCACATATATATATATATATATATATATATATATATATGTATGTGTGTGTGAGGAAATATATTGGAAAGGTGTATAACAACACTTTACCAACATAATTCATTACATTCTATTTCATTATGTTTTAAACAATACAGTGCTATTTTTCTTATTTTTAAAAACATAAGAAAACAAATCCCCTATGTAGGTGTTCCAGCAGTTCACATCTTTAGCTGAACTGTTGGGCCCTCATGCATTGAGATTGAAGAGAGGGTCCATCATTATTGGTTGGTTGGTTGGATTTTATGACATCTCAACACTTGTTGGGTTATTTCTCTGAATTTATGAAATCAGGCTTGATAATTTGTATTATTTAGATAATTCAGACTAATGTCCTCATTGTTAACCTTCGTTGGGTTATTTTATGCAGAAAACTTTTTGTTTCACTAATTCTCTTTGGGTATTCAATTATTTTTCTTTAAACACATTTTTTTAAAGCTCCTTTTTTTCTATTTGACCTATAGATGAGACCCTAACAGGTACTACCACTATGGGTCAGGGAATCAGGAAGCAATGGTGATGAAGGGGTACTCCACACAGCTAAAAAATTAGAACTTCACCAGATGCAGTTCAAGATCATACCCAGGACACTAAGATCCTTTGCCACCACCTTCTAGCACATAAGGGTTCGGGGTTTGCAATAAGGACAGAAGGGTTGGGCTTGGGCTTGATTTGTCCAACCAATTGATCAAAGGGGGCCTCTCTGACCGTCTATCTAGCCTAAGTAAGGACCAAAGTGTACTGTTGCATGTTATGGACTTCTCATCCACCGGGATTCTGTTCTTAAGCATCACACCCACTGCCAACAGGTAGCCCCATTGGGGCGGGGGATTTCATCCCTCTGCAGAAATGCAGTCTGTATATTCTACAGCCTAGCCAACAACTAGAGTAGTAGTTGTAGTAGTAGTAGTAGTATCAATTGTGTGACACTGGTAAAAGATGTCTTTTTATGTGTGATATTTATGGCATTGCAAGAGAGAATAAGACAGGGGTCAGTATCTGGATCAGTGAGGATGAAGAGGTCATATTCTGATCATCATTTTCCTGGAATACCATGGTTTAGCAACAGATTATATATATATATATATATATATATATATATATATATAAACATATACCTGTGCAAATCCCCAGGAATGCATGTATAATAACTGCATGTACTAGAAATAACATTCTGAAATATTCAAACCTTGGTGAATCAATAATTCTGTATATATTTAAATAAGTTGATATATATATAGAGTGAAATAAGATAAATAAGTATATATAAATATATATGAGTTAGATAAAAGGATATATAAAAGTATATATAATTATATACGAGTATAGATAAAAGGATACGAAAACAACATAATATGCTGTTAAAGTGAAAAGATTTTATATCATATTCATAGCTAATATTGAACAATATTTCGATTTATAAAAATCATCTTCAGAGCTTGTTTATACTCCAGACTTATCAATAGCGGAGACGAAAATAATATGAAAAAATGAAAATAATATGAAAAAATGAAAATCTTTTCACTTTAATAGCATATTGTGTTGTTTTCATAACTTTTTATCTATACTCATACCGTCAGATTCATTTCCTTTCTCTTAACTATATATATATATATATATATATATATATATATATGTGTGTGTGCATATAATATATATATATATATATATATAAGCATGTGTGTGTGCATATAATATATATATATATATATATATATATATATATATATGGAGGTGTGTAGTGTAATGGTTATGATCATAGGAAATGGACACAGAAAAACAAGTTCATATTCTAGACAAGGCTGTTTGCATTTCAGTTACCACTAATATCCATGGAAAAGGTATGGATCCTTTTATTATTCCTCCCGTTATGGGTAAATAATAGGGCGGACTGGGCTCTTTAACCTTGGTTAGGCAATCAGTCTAATTCATCCCTGTTATACTCCACTTAAGATATTGACCTTGGGTCACTTACTACTCATGTCAATGGATTGGTATATGTAAACATATATATATATATTTACTCACTCACACATACATGCATGTGGGTAGGCTGAAAAGTTCAAAGACTGACCAATATACTCTTATGAAATGTTACCAAATGAGGTTTATTTTTCAACATAGTGCTCCTAGTTTTTTACACACTTCTTCCTTCAGTGTTACAGTGCTTGGTCCCCTTGGTCAAAAAAGTCATCTAGGCAAGATATGTCATCATGAGAAATTTTCAGCTTGGCCTTCTGTGTGTGTGTGTGTGTGTGTGGTGTGTGTGTGTGTGTGTGGTGTGTGTATTCAAAAGGCCAGATTTATGAGGCACCCAGTGATAATCAAACTCACTAGCCATGGTCTCCAATGAGAGGAACTATTTTTATTCATTTCTATTCTTTTAAATAAAATCTGCCAATTATCTGAACCCATTTAAGGATCCTTTCGTTATCATATTTATATAGCAGGAAACTTGTTTGCAATGTGGGAAGAAGCTCAAGCTACAGTTCCGGCCCAGCCATACATTGAAGGACTTGGCTTAAATGATCCATCCTCCAGGCAAGAGCTGCCCCTCGTCAGAAAGGGCAAGGGTTGGGTTCATTGTCTGTTACCTGAGGCATCTCCCAAAAAGAGGATGTGCCGATGGAAGCCAAGGAGTTTTTTAGCACTGCCTTTAGGCACACATCTGCACACACAGGGGAAACACTAGAGTGGGAGGCAACTGTTTGGGTGACACAATTTTATGTAGCACCTGGACAGACAGATAGACAGACAGCATCTTTATATATATGTATATGTATATATATATATATATACAGACACACACAAACATGAGGATTAGCTGAAAAGTTCAAAAGCTGACCAATATACTCTTATGAAATGTTACCAGGTTCATTTTTCAACATAGAGCTCCTAGTTTTTTACCCACTTCCTCCTTCGGTGTTACAGTGCTTGGTTCCCCTTGGTCAAAAATGTTATCTAGGGAAGATATGAAATCATAAAAAAAACTTTTCAGCTTGGCCTTATATATGTGTGTGTGTGTATATATATATATATATATATATATTTATATCAATGTGTATGGTTGGCACTATCACACTTAAAGAGGCAGTAGTAAGCCAACGTACAGTATTATTGGCAGAGTGCTCAATATCTGTGATAGAGTGTTAATAAATAGATAAATAATGAATATATATTTTTTAGTATGTGATTTGGGTTGGAATATATATTTTTTAGTATGTATTTATTTGGTCTGTTACCATTGGTTTCATGCTATCCAAACTTAATTGTTTAAGCAGAACAATCATTGTTTTTCAAAAAATCTTTCGCTGCCCGATGATATATACTAAAATTATAAGTTTATTATCCATCTATCTATGTATCTATATATATATATATATATATATATATATTTAAGAAATGGATTTAAAGTAACCTACTCGAGTTTCA
>CM042163.1:39261698-39325882 GCA_023376005.1 Doryteuthis pealeii
ACCTGCAAGAGAGGCATGAACACACCTTTCCCTGAACTATGGGTAAATAGCTGGGAATTAGGAGATCTACGGACTTGTTTAGCTCAGTCGGAAGAGCATCCACTTGGGAACCACAAGGTTCCTGATACTGACAATATCCGCAAACTTTACTTACTTACTTAGACAGCACATATTTCCCTTAAGGTGCATATGGCATTATTACCAGTACTCCCAGGTCCACTCAAAGCAGAGTTGTATTATGGGTTCAAATAGATCTTTTTGAGATAATGTTAATAACTAGCGAGACCTGTGGATTTTCTGTCAGGTGAGGTTGTAGAATACCCAACTGCACCTTTGCAGAGGGGTAAAATCCTTCCTCCCCTAATGGGCCCACCTGTTGGCCATGTGTGGTGACCCATGATGCTTAAGGATGGATTCCTGGTGGCTGAGCAGTCCATAGCTTGCAGCCCTCTACTTTGCTCCTTAGCTTAGACGGGTGGTCAGAGAGACCCCTCCGATCATTCAGCTAGTCACAACAAACCCTAGCAGCTATATGATTGTCCCATGCCTATTGCCCTTATGGCAAGCCCTAACCCTTCTTATCATATATGTGCAAGAAGGTGATGGCTGAGGATTTCGGTGTTCTGGTATGACGTTAAACTGCATCTAATGGTGAAGTTCTAATTCTGGAGTTATTGGGGATGTAGACTACCTCTTTATCGCCATTACTCCCAGGTCCACTCTAACCCAGAGTGGTAGTCCCTGTTTGGGGTTCCATCTATGGGTTAACTAGAAAAAAAAATGAGTTTTGAAAACTGTTAAAAAATTGATTTGGTTTGTTTGGTTTTACGGCATATCAACCTCAGTGGGTCATTTAATGCCGATAAAGTTTTGAAATAAATCAATTCTTAATGGATAATACAATTTTTTTATAAATACGTTTTTCTATTTAACCCATAGATGGGACCCTAAAAGGTACTACCACTCCGGGTCAGAGTGGACCAGGGAGCAATGGTGATGAAGGGGTGCTCCACATTCCCCAAAGCTCCAAAACTGGAACCTCACCATCAGATAGAGTTTAACGTCATTCCCAGGACATGTAGACCATCAGCCACCGCCTTCTAGCACCCATATTAAAAAATTGAATACCCATCAAGCATGAATAGTACAAAACATGTTTGGCATAAAATAACCCAACAAGGGTTGACATGCCGTAAAATCCAACTAACCAAGCCAAACCAATTTCTTTCTCTTGAGGTTGGGAGAGGATTTTGCCAATTCTGCACCCTTACACTCCTCTTTTTCGATTTGTGTTGGCTACCAGAATGATTCACCAAGTCACCTCATGTCTCAGTCCAGAATTTGGCCAGTCTCTCGTTTCTTACACGTTCCAATATAATTGTATTCATTTTCACATTTGATTACATTCAGGTGAAAATGGGTGAAATTCAAAACCTACCCAAATTTCATACCTGTCTATCTTCCTTAGAGATTTCATGCCGTTCTATCTATTACACACACACACAAATATATATATATATATATACACATATATAATATATATATATATATATATATATGGAGGCACGTGGTTAGAGTCATGGGAAATGGACTCGTCGATTCGAGTTCAATTCCTAGACGAAGCTGTTGGCATTTCACATAGCGCTAATACCCTTGGGAAAGGTATGAATCCATATATTCTCCTTCCAGCTATGGGTTAAATAGTAGGGCAGACTGGGCCCTTCAGCCTTGGGTAGGTAACCAGTCTAGGAGAGGGAAAACTCTGAACTCAAAATTCCCTCCAGCTATGGGTTAAATAGTAGGGCAGACTGGGCCCTTTAGCCTTGGGTAGGTAACTAGTCTAGGAGAGGGATAACTCTGAATTCAAAATTCCTGAGGTCGGTCATTGATTGAGTTGGTGGCAGCCCTTGATGCACCAATTCATTCCTATCGACTGTGCCAAAAAGTGTGGATGGTCCAACACAAGCCTTCACCACTATAAACAAATCACTGTGTGGGTGTTCATTGTATGTATGAAACCTCATGCGTCTCTACTTTCTTTCTCTAATTCTATTTTTGCACTCTCTATCCTCTCACTTTCTCTCTCTCTCACTCTGTCTCAAAGTAAAGTCGTCGGTGGCCTAATGTCGGTATCAGCCAATCAGCGAGGGAGTCTTTCCCCTTTGCACTTGCGCTAGACCAAGGAGATTATTTTAGCATCTGAGGTGGAGCGCCACACCTACCATCAGCTCCTTACTTTACCGCACATATCCCTGTGCTACTCATACGTGGAGTTGACGAGGGCTGCTATGAACTTTTTCTTGGCATTTATTTCATTGTGTTTGGTAAAGTGAACATGATTTTAAATTATATAAACTTTACCCAACTGAAATTCACTTCAACATTTTTTTTTTTTTTAAATATTTTTTTTCATTTTTTGAATCTTCAATTTTTGATCCGAAATTAAAAGAACTTGGCACTGATTTATATCGGGGGTGTTCCAAAGACAAAGAGATTCCTGCGAGGCACAATATGTGCATTTGACATCTATTCAAGAGGTGGAACAAAAAAGCGACGAGAGAATGGAATGAACCAAACATCTTGAAAGACACCCTGGGGGAGAATGCTGACATGGAGTAGTCTGCCATTTTTTTTTTGTAAAAGACTGAATTCATGAGAATGCTTCCTCTATGTTCATCTTTTAATTGATATTAAAGAATGTATTGTATTATTTCATTACATTTTAATTATTTCCACATTCACTTTTCCTTTGTCAGTAAATACACCTGCCCAAGCTGAATCACTGCAGCATAGCCTAGCGAAGGCAGCAAGAGGCATTGGTCTCTATGTGAACTCAGATAAAACAGAGTTCATGTGTTTTAAACAAGATGGAGGCATTTTCACACAGGATGGTAAGCCTATGAAATTAGTAGACCATTTCACATAACTAGGTATTAATATTACCTACAGAAAGTGAAAATTCTTCCAAGCTGTAACTGTATCAGTGCTACTGTATTGCTGCACCACTTGGACTCTAACCTAGTCTAGAGAATGTGGCAACAGGCATTGGTCTCTATGTGAACTCAGATAAAACTGAGTTCATGTGTTTTAAACAAGATGGAGTCATCTCCACATTGGAGGGTAAGCCTCTAAAATTAGTTGACCAGTTTAAATACCTAGGTAGTAATATCTCATCTAGAGAAAGCAATGTCAATATATGCATAGAAAAGGCATGGACTGCTATAGTCTTATTGATCATATAGAAATCTGGTCTCACTGATAGGATAAATTTCTTCCTTCATACTTATTAATGTTTTAAGAGCCAACTTATTTTGAATGATATTGGTTTGAATTCAGTTTTCCTTCTAGGCTGGTCGCCTTATCAAGGCTAACAATCCCATGAATTTCTCAATTATGCAATCATCACACACACACACACACACACACACACATATATATATATATATATATATATATATATATATATATATGCCTGACCCGCCACATGAGGAAGATGCAACACAAGGTCAATTCTTTTAAAACAGAGTTTAATGTTTGAATTCAGAGTGTTCCTTCTCCTTGACTGGTTGCCATATTGAGGTTAAAGGGCACACTCTGTCCAACAATTTTATCAATAAATGGAAGCAGAATTGTTGGATTCATACCTTTCCCAAGGATATTGATGTTATGGGAAATTCTGTTTTGTCCTCGATTTGAACTTGTGTTGATTTCTTACAACTATGTATTTGTACACACGCATGCATACACATACACCTCATGTGGCGTAATGGTTAGCAAGCTAGATTCACAGACCATTGTTAGTGAGTTCGATTCTCACTGGGCACCCCTTACTTCTGGCCTTGTGCCCTATCTAAACTAAGCTCAGTAAATAGCTACACACACACACACACACACACATATATATATATAATTTTCTTCATTAAATTAATTTTTTTCTTCATTTTTCTTATAAAATGGTGAAGAATATTTATTTTCAATTTTTGTGTTCTGGGTGCCCTCTTACTTCTGGCCTTGTGCCATATCTAAACTAAGCTTAGTAAATAACCACACACACACACACACACACACACACACATATATATATATATATATATATATATATATATATATATATAATTTTCTTCATTAAATTAATCTTTTCCTTCATTTTTCTTGTACAATGGTGAAGAATATTTATTTTCAATTTTTGTGTTCTGTGATTTTTCGTTCTTCGGAAGATATGTCACCTTGGGCGTTTATTGCAAACGCTGCCTGATAACAATGGCCAGTCCAATACTCTTCTCGGAAATTCGACAGGGGTCTTTTCTGCCATCTGATGGCTTGTTTAATTTTATAAAAATCCAAGATTGTTAATAATAATAATAATAATAATAATGGAACAAATAAACAAACAAGTAAAAAAAAAATTTTGATTGGTGTAAGAAACGAAAGAAATAGACAAATATAAAAAAAGTGAGGAGTGGTTGTGATTTTTAGAGAAAATTTTGATGGCTGCAAAGGTAGAACAAAGAATTGAATAGGTTTATTGAATATTTGTTGTTGTTCCCCCCCTCTCTCTCTCTCTCTTCTCGCACAAAAGAGAGAAAATATTATGAAGAAAAATTAAGGAAAATTCCATGCATGTCGTCTCAATAATAAGAAAGGATGGGGTTGGTTTGGGATGGGATTGAGTTAAAATTGAACTGAAGGAATTTTATTGTTTCCCCCCTCTTTCTCTCTCCTCTCTCTCTCTCTCTCTCTCTCTCTCTCTTTCTCTTCTCTTTCTCTCTTTCTCTCTCTCTCTCTCTCTCTCTCTCTTTCTCTCTTTTCATTTTTTGTCTTTTTCCTCTTTACTTCTTTTTTCGGTAATTTATGAGGAAGTGCGTCCCAGTCTCCTGCCTCAAAAATTGCTACTCGGTGACTATCAAAATAACAACCCCAGCTCGTCGTAATTCTTGTTTATTTATCGTAATTTGTCGTAATTCTTGTTTAGATATGAAGATGGATATATAGTTTGGAATAGACTGAGATAGATAGATAGATAAACAAACAAAATAATATAGATAGATACGAACAAATGGAGATAGATATTTTCAACAAGTAAATGTATTTGCGGGGGTCGTTTCTTTTTTTGTCGTAATTCTTGTTTATTTAAACTAAAAACAAGACATTAAACACACATCAATAAAAAAAAATCTTAGTATTTAAAGTAATATAGATAAATATGAACAAATTGAGATAGATAGATAGATATGAAGATGGATAGTTTTGAATAGACTGAGCTGGGTCGTTATTTTAATAGTGACCGGGATGCACTTTTAAACATAAAAATGCAGATTAAAAAATGCATTTACCCCAACAAAATCTTTAAGGACTTCTCTAAAACATTTTCAAACACAAATATCCATGGCCCCTGATACACATTGGACATCACACATTTGACCCACACTCTAAATATCAAATTCTCTTCAAAGTCAACTGACCGACCCCATAAAAATAAAAATACCATTCTCCCCACACCAATCCCACCAACATCTCACCCATTTCCCTTTTTACTATAAAAGCAGAATGTACAAGCACTTAAGTCAATAAAGTTTTGAGAAAGCTTCAGCCAATAATGAGACGAAATATCAATTGAATTTAGCTGTTTGTGTTGTTATATCCACATTTTCCTCTATTCTCAACCACATATCATATACTGTATATATATTATATACTGTATTTTTTTTACTGGTTGCATAAATCAATGGTTCTTAACCAGGGGCCATATGCACCCCCAGGGACGATATATCATTTTTTTGGTCAGATAAGCCAAAGTAGAAAAATGCAAGTTGTTACTAATTGTAATTGAATGCATCAATCTGTGTGAATAATTGAAAGTAGCAGCTGGTTGCTAATGCAACTCTAATTGCATATAGCAGTATGTTGCTAATGCGATTAATTGAATGCAGTAAAATAGTGCTAATGCAACTGCAATTGAATGCAGCAATATGTACAACTAATTGAATGTGTCAGTTGGTTGCTAGTGCAAGAGTAATCAAATGTGACTGGTGCAAATGCAACTGTAATTCAATTTCTTCAAATTGTGTGACAAATTGAATGTGGTAGCCTGTTGCTAATGCAACTGTAACTGAATGCAGTAATCTACATGACTAATTGAATGTGGCAACTGGTTGTTTGTGCAGCGGTAATTGAATATGACAGTTTGTTGCAAATGTTAATGTAATTGAATGCAGCAATCTGTATGACTAATCGAATACAGCCACCTGTTGTTAATATGACTCAATTAGTAGACTAGTAAAAATAAAGCAATTGCAGTTACTCTAACACCAGATTTTGAGCATGATCTCTTTGATAAAATATAGCAGTTGCAAATATAACTGTAATTGAATGCAGCAATCTACATGACTAATCAAATGCTACCGCCTGTTGCTAATGCAGCAATATGTTGCTAATATGACTCAATTAGTAGAATAGTAAAAATAAAGCAGCTGAAGTTACTCAAACAACCAGATTTCAAGCATGATCTCTGTTGATACTGCAGCCTTGAAAGAACCATAATAATACAGGGTGACCCAAAGAAAACAGAACCCAAATCCAGTTTTTTTTTTTTTTTTTTGTCACCCTATATATATATATATATATATATATATATATACACACACACACACATACCAACCCCTCTGCATGAGCAGGATGCGACACAAGGTCAATTTCTTAAACGGAGTTCAGCAGGTTTGAATTCAGAGTTTCCTTCTCCTAGACCGGTTGCTAACCAAGGTTAAAGAGCCCTGTCTGCCCTACTATTTACCCATACCTGGAGGGAGAGTAAGATTCATACCTTTCCCAAGGATATTAGCGCTAAATGAAATACAATTACCACGTCCAAAATTTGAACTCGGGGCGACGAGTCCATTTCCCATGACTTTAACCATTACACCACGCGCACCTGTATATATACTATTACTGCTGCAGATTACCAAAACCCAAATTCTGTTTTTTTTTTTTTTTTTTCTGTCATCCTGTATATATTCTTTGAATTAGTCTGTACTAATCCAACTGATACCCAACAGATATTGAACTCAGAACCTTAAGGTTTACATTCCATTCCAGTGCTTCATAAGAATTTCCTTCGTTCCATCCTTTCAGGCTAAAAGAAAATCAATTGAGTGGAGATCTTCAAAGGAACCGACGCTGCACATTTTTATTTTTTATTTTTTTGTGACGAACAGACCCTGTTAAATCCTAAATGCTGTCAGTTTTTTTGTTTTTTTGGTATGAGGAGAGTGAGGGAAAGAACAAAAAAGATTTGGAGGCATACCCAAAGGGCTGAGTTAGTGACGCTCATACCAAACTGCATTGATTCTTTTGGATCACAGTGGCAGTGTGGAGAGGGGAGATTTGCTGCATGGGCAACAGCTCATCCTCCATATGAACTCACCCAGGCTACGTAGTTAAAAAAAAAATTTTAATATATACTATTACTGCTGCAGATTACCAAAACCCAATTCTGTCTCTACTGTACATCGTCTCTAGTTGATAGAAAAGGATGCCAACAATAATTACTCGGCATTATAAAATTATCCACACACACACATACATACACACACACACACACACACATATATATATAAGGGGCCGGGTTAGCTCAGTCAGTAGAGCGTTTGGCTAGAAACCACAAAGTTCCTAGTTTGATACCAGCCCTCACCAACTCAGCATATGAGTAACACAGGGATCTGTGCGGCAAAGTAAGTAAGGAGCTGATGGTAGGTGTGGCACTCCACCCCAGACACTAAAACAATCTCCTTGGTCTAGCACTAGTGAAAAGGGGATAGACTCCCTCGCTGATTGGCTGATACCTTTATGCCACCTCAATGACTTTACTTTTATAGCCATCAGTGGAGGCTGGCCTCCTCAGAGAATTTTTATCACTTGTAATGTTTGTAAACTACTATTTCAAAGCATTACTGTTTTTCTACAAGGATAATTCAGCATTAAATAACCCATGAAGGTTGAAATGCCATTTAGCCAAACCAAACTCTCTCTGAATTAAATAACCCATGAAGGTTGAAATGCCATTAAGCCAAAGCCAAAATTCCATTAAGCCAAAGCCAAACTGAATTAAATAACCCATGAAGGTTGAAATGCCATCAAGCCAAACCAAACTCTCTCTGAATTAAATAACCCATGAAGGTTGAAATGCCATAAGCCAAACTGAATTAAATAACCCATGAATGAAATGCCATTAAGCCAAACCAAACTCTCTCTGAATTAAATAACCCATGTTGAATTGAAATGCCATTAAGCCAAACCAAACTCTCTCTGAATTAAATAACCATGAAGATTGAAATGCCATTAAGCCAAACCAAACTCTCTCTGAATTAAATAACCCATGAAGGTTGAAATGCCAAACCAACTCTCTCTGAATTAAATAACCCATGAAGGTTGAAATGCCATTAAGCCAAACCAAACTCTCTCTGAATTAAATAACCCATGAAGGTTGAAATGCCATTAAGCCAAACCAAACTCTCTCTGAATTAAATAACCCATGAAGGTTGAAATGCCATCTGAATTAAATAACCCATGAAGGTTGAAATGCCATTAACTGAATTAAATAACCCATGAAGGTTGAAATGCCAATAAGCCAAACCAAACTCTCTGAATAAATAACCCATGAAGGTTGAAATGCCATCAAGCCAAACCAAACTCTCTCTGAATTAAATAACCCATGAAGGTTGAAATGCCATTAAGCCAAACCAAACTCTCTCTTCACAGTTAGCTGAACAGAATCAAGGCGTCAAGTGGCGGACGAGAGTGGGGGTGGGTGTTCACATGGATAAAAACATAAGTATAAATCAAAGTAGGATTTATTTACATCTTTCTTGAACAGAAGATAACTGCCAAGAATTTAGTTTCAAAAATGTTTTTTTGAAACCGAGTAAGACTTAAACATTGACAGATGTTTTTATTACACAACACGAGAATTTTGTAAAAGTCTGTTCAAATGCTTAGGATGAAAATAGCAAATCTTATATATGACTTTTTAATGACCTCTAAATGACTGCTTTATAGAAAAAAATCAAATGTATCTTGCTTAGTATATGTATATATATATATATTATATATATATATATATATATGAGAGTACGTAAATAAACACTGTGTTTATTTGATATGGCTTTTAGCCGACAATTTTTTGAGGATATGTGCTCAATTGAAGTCATACCTAATTTTTGAAAATTAATTAGTTAATAATTAATGAATTTAGGCAGGCATATATGTTCAAATGTAAGGCTAAACAAATCTAGAAAATGTCAATCCCTGAATAGGTCGAAATGTACATTCAGGGATTGACATTTTCTCGATTTGTTTATCCTTACATTTGAACATATATGCCCGCCTAAATTCATTAATTATTAACTAATTAATTTTCAAAAAATTAGGCATGACTTCAATTAAGCACATATCCTACAAAAAAAAATATATATATATATATATATATATATATATATATATATATTTTTTTTTTTTTTTTTTTTTTTGAGGATATGTGTTTAATTACAGTCCTACCTAATTTTGAAAATTAATTAGTTAATCATTAATGAATTTAGGCGGGTATATATGTTCAAATGTAAGGCTAAACAAATCGAGAAAATGTAAATCCCTGTATGTACATTTAGGTCGAAATGTACATACAGGGATTGACATTTTCAGGATTTGAAACAAGGTCAATTTCATGAGCATTGTTTAACAGGTTTGAATTCAGAGTTTTCCTTCTCCTAGATTGGTTGTTTGACCAAGTTTAAAGAGCTCAGTCTGCCCTGCTATTTATCCATAGCTGGAGGGAGGATAGTTGGATTCATACTTTTCCCAAGTATGTTAGTGCTATATGAATTGTAAACAGCCTTGTCAAGGATTTGAACTCGGGTCAAAGAGTTCATTTCCTATGTCTCTAACCATTATACCACAAACCTCAAACTTTTCAGGCTTTTGCAACCTTGACCAATTGAGATATATATATATATATATATATATATATATATATATGTATATATATGTATGTATATGTATGTATGTATATATATCAATTGGTCAATGTTGTAAAAGCCTGAATTTTACAACCTTAAGGTTGTAGGTTCCCCAACCCTAATCTAAATCCATCTCTGATCCCTAATTGATCCAATGTTGATTCTAGGATCTTTTTAACAAATCTAAATATGCTTATTATTACAGGGATTACCCTAACCTTCATGTTCCGCAACTTTTAATCCCTGGGCAAGGTCTTTTTGTCATGTCTCGAAGAACTGTCTTCAAATTAGAAAAAAAAAAAAAAAAAGAAAAAGAAAAGTCCTTTGCCTCTATGAAATCAATAATGTATTGACCAAAGTATATATTTTCTTACTTTCTAAAAAAACTACAAAGAAATCCCTCACTTAGAGAATAATCAAGGTTTTAACATCATCAAAGCAGAAAACAGCCTTGCATCGGAAACGTGTCTTTTTGATAGCATCCATTTGTAATTCATAGAGTCAGTAAAGGATACAAAGGCAGAAGCAGCTCTTCAAAGGGCCAGATAAAGAAGTGTGTATCCATAGAGGGAGGGACCCACACATATTGGGGAAACAATAGCCGAAAATGAACATTAGTCGGTGGAGATGGGAGTATGTTGATACCGGAGTTGAAATATGGACCCTGGTGTATGTGCACTGATCTAATGCTATAGGGGTGATCTGACCTCCCTCTGATCTGTCTCCCACCTCACTCCCCGGGGATATGCAGAGTTCAGTTCAGTTTAAGATGTCTGTTTTTCTTAGTTCAGCAGTCTTGTGGTGGAATCCAAGAAGCTGTGAGGTCTTCAGTTCTAACACTGAGTCTAGAGCAGGGGTTTTCATGCGTATGTGTGTGTAATCCAATTTCGATCACATTTTCTTTCTTTTAAATTTTTAGATGACCCTTCTCTTCTTTCGGTGTATCTCTTTCCTCATTTTCTCTCTGGAAAGGTCATGACCCAGCCAACACCTTGCCGGCACCCACCTCCTCTCTTACCACAATTTCTCTGGATATTACCTGTAATTATGCACCTTCCCATCGACTGCCGATCAATGATTAAACACAAAATGATAGATTTTTAAAGCTGTGTTACCAATTGGTCATCTTCCACCAGTTTGTCTGTAAATTGGCAAGAGGGTGCAGGGTTGGGCACCTTCGTTGATATCACACTCATTGCATGTCATCATGGTGTTGGTTAATCCAAGGGCTTTAAAATGAAGTGAGGGTCGTGGTGTTGTGGAGCAAACGTGGACCAAGGTTTCAAGTCTGGGTGGGGTCTTCTTGTTAATACAGAGGATTTACTCGGCTTATGGTTCTTCTCTTTTCTTTTAACCATCCCCTGCCCAGTTATTCTTCTTCTTGTACTGATCTCTTCATCTTGTTTCAGACCACCTCAATTTTAAAGATGCCAAAGTAGGGGCAGGTAACTGTGTTTGGTAACTATTAAATTGAAATCAAGTTTTAGTGCTGCTGCTGCTGCTGCTGGCTTAACTAGTATCAAATTTAGCATCTGTTGTTCTTGAGGTATCCTGTTATGGTGTAATGGTTAACAAGCTCTCAGATCCACTATTATAATGTATGTATAATTATGTATAATTTTAATGATAATAATAATAATAATAATAATCAATTAAAATAATAATTAATCAAAAATACAATAATAATTATAATAATAATGATAATAATGTATAATTTTAAATATCAAATTTAGGTAAAAAAATATATCAGAAATATATCAACAAAAGATATATCAATAATAATAATAATAATATTAATAATATAATGATAATAATAATAATAATATAATAATAATAATATAATAAAATAATAATAATAATATAATAAAATAATAATGATAATATAATAAAACAATAATGATAATATAATAAAATAATAATAATAATAAAAAAAATAATAATCAATCAAAATAATAATTAATCAATAATAATAATAATAATGTATAATTTTAAATATCAAATTTAGGTAAAAAAATATATCAGAAATATATCAACAAAGAATATATCAATAATAATAATAATAATAATAATAATAATAATAATAATAATAATATAATAATATAATAATATAATAAAATATATAAAAATAATAATAATAATAATAATATAATAAAAAATAATAATATAATAAAATATATCAATTATGATAATAATAATCAGTCAAAATAATAATTAATCAAAAATAATAATAATAATAATGGTGTATAATTTTAAATATCAAATTTAGCATCTGTTGTTCTTGAGGTATCCTGTTGTGGTGTAATGGTTAACAAACTCTCAGATCCATTACTCCTGAATAGCAAGTTTGACTCTCACTAGATGTTTCATAAAAAATCCCTATGTAATAAAGACTGACTGTTAATCCATTCTGGTGGAATGTCAGGAGGTGTATCATTGTCCCATCCATATTGGCAAACCCCCAACCCTTTTTATTATTTATTTGTTAGAGGGTGGCGGCTGAGGGTCTTACTATCCTGGGGTATGATGTTAAATTGTATTTAGTGGTGAGCTTCAAATTCTGGAGCTTTGGGGGTATGGAGTACCCCTTCATTGTCATTACTCCCTAGTCCATTCTGACCCGGTGTGGTAATACTTATTAGAACCTCATCAAGGGGTTAAATAGATCAAAAGATCGGTTTAAATAAAATGTGTTAAAAAAACAAAACAATTTGATTACCCAACTAGAATGAATGAATAAAACAAAAATGTCTTTGGCATAAAATAACCCAACAAGGGTTGACATGCTTAAAATCCAACCAACCAATCTAAACTGCATCAGATGAAGTGGTTTTAGTTCTGGATATCTGTGAAGAGTGGAGTACCTCTTCATTAGCATTACTCCCAGGTCCACCCTGACCCTGATTGGTAGTACATGTTAGGGTCCCATCTATAGGTTAAATAGATAAAAAAATGAGTAAGTAAAATGTGTTTATATAATAAAACAAAAATGTCTTTGGCATAAAATAACCCAATAAGGGTTGACATGCCGTAAAATGCAACCAACCAGCCAACCAGCATTATTATCAGCTTTCATTGACCCAACATCAATATGACCATTTCACTCAATAATCGTCAATATACTACAACCGACAATATTGTATTGTCATCTAATGGTGAGGTTCTAATTTTGGACCTTTGGGGAGTGTGTAGTACTCCTTCACCGTCATTACTCCCAGGTCCACTCTGAACCGGAGTGGTAGCACTTGTTAGTGTCACATCTGGGTTAACTAGATCAAAAGATGGGTTTAAATAAAATGTGCTTAAAAAAAATAATTTTAATACCCAACCAGATTGAATAAAACAAAATGTCTTCAGCATAAAATAATCCAACAAGGGTTGACATGCCTTAAAATCCAACCAACGAACCAACTAGCCAACCAACCAAAATTATTATCAGCTTTCACCAACCCAACATCAATATGACCATTTCACTCAATAATCGTCAATATACTACGACCGACAGTATTTACCTGTATTATTTGTATAATGGCCAGCAAATGGTATAAGGCTGATGGCAGGTAGCAAGCGTCCACTTGCTCGTGTATGGATATCAATTTTCTACCCACCCTTTCAATTGCTCACTCAACAGTTCCGATCAACAGCCACAGCAGCAGTTGCTACAGCCTTTCTCTCCTTTTTCTCTTTTTTTATTTCCCCTGGTGCTCTGTACGCAAAGTTAGGGTGGCGAAGAAAGGCGTGGGCTTGTAAGGGTTCGGGGAGACGGCTCTTTACTCCACCATTCTCCATCAATTCATCGGAAATATCAATAAATTGATACCTGCTCTGATGCTTTTAGTTTTCACAACATAAAATAGCACTTTTTCGGCGAATATTGTAAATGGAAGCAAAGGCTGTTGTTCGCAAACTTGCTTTCACAGTCGGACTCTCCTCGTGTCAACGTGTGGGTGACTCAATTCATTTTGGACCGCGGAACAACGGAGAGATCAACATTGACATGCTGTCTTGTTAGTGTGGGAGGAAAATGCTGTTTTCTTTTTTTTTTGTTTATTTCTTTTTTTTTTTTTTTTTTTTTTTTTGGTCCACTTCCTACATTTTTTATCGGTCTTTTTTTTTTTTTTTTTTTTTTTTCCAAATCGTTCGTGCTCTAATTTTTTTTTCCCCCCTTTCCCCGCCGGTCAATATCTCAAGCCTAGGGAAGTGAAAATACGCAAGAACATTTGATTTGATTTTCTCCATCTTTTTGTCTTTTTTTTTTTTTTTTTGTCATCTAAAATCATTTTTTATAGATTTCTCTGAACATAACTTTCTGTTTTTAAACAGCTTTTGTCAAAAAAAAAAACTCTGACCAAGACATATTGAATTTGTATTTGATTATTAACATAAAGGTATAGAGGTTTTTCAGTGTATTGACCCTCTTTGAAGTCACTCAGTGCGAGATTGAGATAGATATGTTAAAACTGACATAGATAGAAAGATAGATATGCATAGACCAAGATAGATTAAAATTAATAGACCAAGATAGAGAGATAGATATGAATAAAACAAAATACGTAGATACGAATAGGCTAGGATAGTTAGATAGATAGATATGAATGGACTAGGATATATAGATATAAATGGACTGACATATATATATATGAAAGGACTGGGATATATAGATAGATAGATATGAATGGACTAGGATAAATAGATAGATCAATAGATAGATAGATATTAATGAACTAGGACAGATAAATAGATAGATATAAATGGACTGGAATAGATAAATAGATAGGTATGAATGGACTAGGATAGATAGATAGATAGATATGAATCGACTGGGATAGATAGATATGATAGATATAAATCGACTGGGATAGATAGATAGATAGATATAAATGGATGGATAGATAGATAGATAGATATAAATGATAGATATAGATAGATAGATAGATAGATAGAGATTGGATAGATAGATAGATAGATAGATATAAATGGATTTGGATAGATAGATAGATAGATATAAATGGACTTGGATAGATAGATAGATAATATAATGGACTTGGATAGATAGATAGATAGATAGATATGGATTTGGATAGATAGATAGATAGATATAAATGGACTTGGATAGATAGATAGATAGATATAAATGGACTTGGATAGATAGATAGATAGATAGATATAATGGACTTGGATAGATAGATAGATAGATAGATATAAATGAGATAGATAGATAGATAGATAGATAAATGGACTTGGATAGATAGATAGATAGATAGATAGATATAAATGGACTTGGATAGATAGATAGATAGATAGATAGATAGAAATGGACTTGGATAGATAGATATGAATCGACTGGGATATATAGATAGATAGATATGAATCGACTGGGATATAGATAGAGAAATTTGAATGGACTAAGATATATTGGAATAGACCAAGACAGATATGAAGAGAGTAAAATAGATGTGTAAAGACTGAGATAGATAGAAATTATCTGAAGCTTAGTTTTTATATTTCCCACTGTTTAAGCTGTTATATCCTCCATTATTATTCAGACATCTTTTATTGTAGTTAGTAGCCTTCAAGGAATTTTAAACTTTATTCAATCCGAGGAGAGAATTCTGAATTCAGATTACTCTAACAAGGCTAAAAGACCAGTCTGCTGTACTATATACACATAGCTGGGGGGGGGGGAGACATGTATTCATGATTTTGCCTAGGGCATTAATGCAAAGAGTTTACCTTTTCCTAGACTGGTTGCCATACCAAGGCTAAAGAGCCTAGTCCGCTCCATTGACCCATAGCAGATGGTGCAGAAAAAATGGATTCCTGCTATTCCTAAAGGCATTAACATAAAGTTAAATGCAAACAGCTTCATCCAGAACTTGAAATTGACTCGTCAATTCCTAAGACAATAACCACTATGCCTCCAGTATTGTTAGAAGTAGTAATATTACTTAGGCGTAGTAGCAGTATTGGTAGAAGTAGTAATATTACTACCCATAATAGTATTGGTGAAGAATAAGTTCCAATTACTGTCGAATTGGTAAGACACAGCAACAAGCGGTTGTAACTTAATACAATCCTTTCTTGTCGCAATTCTACTGCAGAATGACAGGGTATTTATAAACTCCACAATATCATAGAAATTAAGCAGCCAATCAGAACTCAGGGAATGGAATCACCCAAATGCATGAATGGACTATTCTTGATTTCTATAAATACCAACTGTCTTGAACATTGCTTCAGTTGTGCTTAGCTAGTTGCTGTTATTCAAACCAACAGTAGACTAACTGACTTCAATATGGCGCAGTAGAAGTAATAATCTGTACTACTCATGCGCTGAGTTAGTGTGAACCAGTATCGAACCCGTAACCTTGGAATTCATTGGCAAATGCTCTATAGACTGAGAAGTAGTAGTATTATGTTGAAATTTTTTCTAAAGTGACACACTGCGAGCCATTTTGAATTAGGATTTTGTTTGAGGAGAAAGCCACTAGAATTACATTGGAATAAATACGAGCCAAAAACGAATAAAAGGTTGACAATCCTTCATCTAATAAAAATCTAAGTTAATATTGCCATTCTTCTTGGAGACGACGAAGGATTGGAATTGGCTTATTCCTTACCGTTTCTCCTCAGCCCTACCTCTGCTTGGAGCAGAGAAAAAGTTTCCAAGAAATCTGTGATTTTCCGATTATTGATACGAGGAGTCAAATCAGGCAGGAGCGAGCCTTTTAAAAGGCTCCCCGGGCCATTAAATGGAAGGAAGGCCAATGTTCTTATTTAGCTTTTCAATTAGGACCGAGCGTAATTTTGTCCCCGCTATCAACAGATATTGTTATCAGGCGCTGAGGTTGAATTGACGAGAAGAATTTCAACGTTTTTGGCTTTTATTTTGTGATTTCTTCCTTCTATTTCTTCCACTGACCGTTTCTTTCGTACCGTTTCCTTAGAATTTGTCTTGGGTCATTTCTTGTTGCTTAACACTTGACTGATTTGACCTAAACGGAAATGCAAAAGGCTGCACTGGTTCGGTAGCTAACCATATCAAATAGGGCCAGTTCTGAGTTTCTATGATTTGGCTTGGGGAAAATTTTTCTTCCTGAGAAAAATCTTCAAAGGAAAAATAAATAGGAATATAACTGATAGAAGCCAGTTGAAATGTGTGTATATATATATATATATATATATGCATATGTGTGTGTATGTTTATGCATATATCATATACATATATATATGCATATGTGTGTGTATGTTTATA
This sequence comes from Doryteuthis pealeii, assembly GCA_023376005.1. NCBI lineage: Eukaryota > Metazoa > Mollusca > Cephalopoda > Myopsida > Loliginidae > Doryteuthis > Doryteuthis pealeii. The sequence goes on from CM042163.1 coordinate 39,278,958, forward strand.
TATATATATATGCATATATATATGCATATGTGTGTATATGTTTATGTATATATATATATTCATATACATATATATGCATATGTATGTGTATGTTTATGCATATATTCATATATATATATATGCATATGTGTGTGTATATTTATGTATATATATATATATATGCATATGTGTGTGTTTTATTTATGTATATATATATATATATGCATATGTGTGTGTATATTTATGTATATATATGCATATGTTGTGTATTGTATATATATATGCATGTGTATATTTATGTATATATATATATATATATATATATATATATGCATGTGTGTATTTTATGTATATATGTATATATATATGCATATGTGTATATTTAGGTATATATGTATATATATGTGTATATATATATATATATACATATGTGTATATTTAGGTATTATGTATATATATGTGTATATATATATATATGCATGTGTGTATATTGGTATATATATACATATATATACATGTGTGTATATTTAGTATATATGTATACAATATTATGCATGTGGTGTTATTTTAAAGAATAGCTTTTGGTGAGGTAACTTACGACACATTTAAAATGAAAATACATATTGTTCTCTGATGGTTCATCTTAACAGGCTACTTCATAGATTCTCAAGAATGTGAACACAACACGTTTGAGCACATACTTGTTCTGTGAAGGTACCAATATTTGGGCTATAGCATGGGTCAGCCAGATTATCACTTATGCAAGAAGCAATTCCTTAACCGGACGTGTAATACTCACAATCCACCCAAACCCGTAGGGGAATATATCCAAGCATCCAGTCAATATGCGTTGCGTATCTAGGGAGATTACTATGTAAAAAATTCATGAATGTAAACATTTAAGAAGCAAAACATTGATGTGAAAGATAACATACAAAATAATTTGACGTTTTCAACAGAGATATATAATAAAAAAGGTTGTGTTTTTCTTATATCCCTCTATATGTTTCATTTTTTCTAGCATATACATTGAAAGCGTCGTATTTTCTAATTTTATTCATTTCTGAAGATTCAGTGCATCTCGGGGTTGGTTTCCGAGCTGTACTCACATGCTGAAGCCCGAAACTATATAGAAATGAGAGTTGCTACAGGTAAAAAAATGTAAAGGATAAAGAAAGCACACACACACACACACACAACAAATCACACACACACACACACACACACAACACACACACACACACATAAAATATATATATATTAATATATATAATATAATATATTCTAGTAGAAATTTTTGTAGAATTTATATATTCCCATTCTCAAACATTTTACCTGAATATCAAGATTCCGATACATAGTCAACGTACTAATATATATACAATGCACATATACAGATTTCAAAACATTATCCCAAAATTAAACAGTTGAACACAAATCGATTTACATTCGAAAAGCAACAGATGACATTACCATTTTCCTGAAATATATTTAAAGTAAATACGCCTTAAAAGTCTACTGAAAAATAAATACGAATACGAATGGAAATCATAACTTTTAACAAACACGTCGATAACAAAATATAATATTGAATAATTATAAACTTTTATCTCAAGTCTCTGAGGATATGCAAACCTGAATATTTACCATAATAAGAAATACAACACTAGTAAAATCAACATTATCCTCCTCATCATTGGGTAATGCTTATAGCACAGATTCCCGTGAATTTCTATCGGCCCTACCTTTTGATGATTCCTCTAAACAGCATCCAGTGTTCATACAAAGGTGATGAATGTAGTTTTTTTGGTTGAGTGATTGGTTTTTGGTTGTTTTACGAAACATCATCGCAATTCGAGTCATTTAGTGTCGAATCATGTCATTTCACTAACAAAAGGCTCATATTACTTATAATACCTGCTGTAGCTTAAGTGGACAGACTCTTTGCTTGATAACTACGGTGATATAGCGGGAAACGTTGCTTTCAGCTTGACTTGACCATAATATAGTTTTTTTGTTGGTCAGCTAACACTGGTTTGTCCATGGGTCGGACCCTATAAGAGAACGTCACGCGTGAGTTCATCACTACTTCTCCAACAGTGCATTATATACTTTGTTCTTCTTATTTGGATGTTTTATGAGGTTGTGAGCAAATGGCCATACAGATGTTGTTTTGTAGGCTGCTATTTCAAAAAATTTTCAAAAAAGCATTAGCGTCCTTCTGCAGTTTCCACCATTTTTTATCCTATATCTTTGTTATAGTCCAGATGGTGCAGTCCTACAGTATTACTGACACTGCTACAGCTTAAAAGTATTATCGCCTTATTTTATCAGTGATAACACATTTTTATATTGCCGAAAAACCTGCCGATGACAGTCCATACTTTCACTATATTTTCGGCAATGTCAGAATTTTCAAAAGAATTTACAAACAAAAAGTACAATATGTAAAGAACTGCATAATAATGCTTATTACATAAAATCTATTATTTTTCTATGCCTTTCCTTCTCGGAAAACATTATGGGAATGCAATCTAAGAGCTTTTCTACACTCAAGAACGAAAATCGATAACATAATAACGGGAATTTTAACGGAACATTCTGGAATCAAATAATGATAAATGATAACAAGAACGCATAACTTGTAGTCTCGCTAATGTTATATTTAAGTGTCTCTTCGGCGATAGATTCAACATTACATAGTTGATACATCAAGGATATTCAGCATTCTACAGGGAAAAGAACATTAGATATAACCACACAAAATAAAATATGCAGTTTAATGTATATGTGTCTTTCCACACAAGACAAAAAAGATTCAAAACATTATTTTATTAATGTTTCCTGTGAACACTTATCATTCCTGCAATAAAGGAAAACTAGTGGACATCAATCCTTTTATAAGACACTCTACATAAATCAAGTTTATCCCTAAAAATTTAAGAAACATGCTGATCNTTACCAATTGGTCATCTGCCTCCACCAGTTTGTCTGTAAATTGGCAAGAGGGTGCAGGTTTGGGCACCTTCGTTGATATCCAACCTTGTTCATCATGGTGTGGTTAATCCAGGGCTTAAAATGAAGTGAGGTCGTGGCGTTGAGGCAAACTGAAGACCAAGTTTCAAAGTCTGGGTGGGTCTTCTTGTTAATTACAGAGATTCTACCGGCTTAATGGTTTTCTCTTTTTCTTTACCTCCCCTGCCCAGTTACTTCTCTTGTACTGATCTCTTCATCTGTGTTTCAGACCACCTCATTTTAAAGATGCCAATAGGGGCAGGAACTGTGTTTGGTAACTATTAAATTGGAAATCAAGTTTAGTGCTGCTCGCCTGTGCTCGCTGGCTTAACTAGATACAAAATTTAGCATCTGTTGTTCTTAGAAGGTACTGTTAGGTGTAGATGGTTAACAAGCTCTCAGTATCCCACTAATTATAATGTAGTATAATTATGTATAATTTTAATGATAATAATAATAATAATAATAATCAATTAAAATAATAATTAATCAAAAATACATAATAATTATAATAATAAGATAATAATGTATAATTTTAAAATCAAATTTAGGGTTAAAAAATATATCAGAAAATATATCAACAAAATATATCAAGTAATAATATAAAATTAATAATATAATGACTAATAATAATAATTAATATAATAATCAATAATATAATAAATCATAATAAATAATAATAATAATAATGATCTAATATAATAAACAATAATGATAATATATATAAAATTAATATAATCAATAATAAAAAAAAAATAATCAATCAAAAATAATTAATAATATATATAATATAAGTATAATTTTAAATATCAATTTAGTAAACATAATTATCGAAAATATATCAACAAAGAAATATATTCAATAAAATATAATAATAATAAATAAAATAATAATAATAATAAAATAAAAAATAAATAATATAATAAAATATATCAATATAAATAATACTATAATAAAAAAATAATATAATAAAATATATCAAATCTAATGATAATTAATAGTCAGTCAAAATATAATTAAGTTCACATGAAATAATAATAATTTGTGAAGTATTGTGTTAGTAATTTATGAGATTTACAAAGTGTTAGCAATGCTGTTGTTCTTTGAGACCTGGTTGTGTGCTGTATGTGTTTAACAAGACTCTCAAGATCATTACTCACTGAAGGAGTATTTTGACTTCTCATTCTATGATGGGTTGCGATAAAGAGAAATGATCTCCTATGTTAGGTATGATGAAGTACTGTATGTATGATCCGTTATTCGTGTTTGCCGTTGGGAATGTCAGGAGGTGTAATCAGTGTTCCGATGCATATTGGCAAACCCCCACCCTTTTCTATTATTTATGTAAGGGTGGCGGCTGAGGTCTTACTATCGCTGGGGACGTATGATGTTAATTGTATTTAGTGGTGAGCTCAATTCTGGAGTTTGGGGGTATGGAGTAACCCCTTCATTGTCATTACTCCCTAGTCCATTCTGACCGGATTATGAAATGGCTAAACTTATTAGTAACCTCATCAAGGGTTAAATAAAGATTCAAATAAGATCGGTTTAAGATTAAATGTTGTTAAAAAAACAAAACAATTTGATTACCAACTAGAATGGAATGAATAAAACAAAATGTCTTTTGGCATAAATAACACAACAAGGATGACAATCTAAAATCAACCACCAATCGTAAACTGCATCAGATGAAGTGGGTTTTAGTTCTGGATATCTTTGAAGAGTAGATACTCTTCATGTAGCATTACTCCAGGTCCACCCTGACCCTGAATGTGTAGTAATGTTAGCCGAGGTCCCACTATAGGTTTAAATAGATAAAAAAATGAGTAAAAGTAAAATGTTATATAATAAAACACAAAAATGTCTTTGCATAAAATACCCAATAAGGGTGGCATGCGACGTAAAATGCAACCAACAGCCAATACCCAGCATTATTATTTCAGCCTTCATTGACCCCAACACAATATGACCATTTCACTCAATAACGTCAATATACTACAACCGACAATATATTTATTCCATCTAATGGTGAAGTTCTAATTTTGGGACCTTTGGGAGTGTGTAGTATTCCTGTCACCGTCATTACTCCCAGGTCCATCTGAAACGGAGTGGTAGCACTTGTTAGTGTCACACTTGGAGTTAACTAGATCAAAAGCATGGTTTAAATAAATGTGCTTAAAAAAATATTTTTATACCCCACCAATTGAATAAAACAAAATGTCTTCAGCATAAATATAATCAACAAGGGTTGACGCCTTAAAATCCAACAACCGACCAACTAGCCAACCCAACAACATTATTATCAGCTTCACCAACCAACATCAATATGACCATTTCACTCAATAATCGTAATATACTACGACCGACAAATATTTACCTGTATTATTTGTATAATGGCAGCAAATGTATAATGCTATGGCAAGGTAGCAAGCGTTCCACTTGCTTGTGTATGGATATCAATTTTCTACCCACTTTCAAATTGCTCAACTCAACAGTTTCCGATCAACAGCCACAGCAGCAGTTGCTACATGCCTTTCATCTCCTTTTCTCTTTTTTATTTCCCCTGGTGCTCTGGTACGCAAAGTTAAACAGGTGTAGGCGAGAAGGCGTGGGCTATGTAAGGGTTCGGGGAGACGGCTCTTTACTCCACCTTCTCAATCAATTCATCGGAAATATCATAAATTGATACCTGCTCTGATGCTGTTTAGTTTCACAACATAAAAATAGCACTTTTTCGGCGGAATATTGGTAAATGGAAGCAACAGGCTGTTGTTCGGCAACTTGTTTCACAGTCGGACTCTCCATCGTGCAACGTAAGTGGTGTACTCAATTATTTTGGGACCGGAACAACGGAGAGATCAAGTTGACAATGCTGTCTTGTTAGTGTGAGGAGAAAATGCTGTTTTCTTTTTTTTATGGTTTATCTTTTTTCTTTTTTTTTTTTTTTTGGTCACACTCTACTTTTTTTATCGGTCTTTTTTTTTTTTTTCCTTTTTTTTTCCAAATCGTTCGTGCTCTAATTTTTTTTTCCCCCCTTTCCCGCCGTGTCAATATCTCAAGCCTAGTAGGGAAGTGAAAAATACGCGAAAACATTTGAATTTGGACTTTCCGCATCTTTTTGTCTTTTTTTTTTTTTTTTGTCATCTAAAAATCATATTTTTATAATTTACTCTGCAGTAACTTTCTGGTTTTAAACAGCTTTTGTCAAAAAGAAAACTCTGACGCAAGACATATTGAATTTGTAATTTGATTATTAACTATAAGGTTATAGAGGGTTTTTCAGTGTATTGACCTTCTTTGAAGTCACTCAGTGCGAGATTGGATAGATACTGTTAAACTGAATAGATAGAAGATGAGATATGATAGAGCAAGATAGATTAAAATGTAATAGACCAAGATAGGAGAGATTAGATATTGGAATAATAAACAACAATAGCATATTGATCGAATAGGCTTAGGATAGTTAGAATAGATATGAATGGACATAGGATATATAGATATATAATGGACATGACAATATATATATATGAAAAGGACTGGGATATATAGATAGATAGATATGAATGACAGCGATAAAATAGATAGATCAATAGATAGATAGATATTAATGAACTAGGACAGATGAAATAGAGGATATAAATCGTGATAAGTTGATTGGACTGGGTAGATAAGATAGATTAGATATGATCAGATAATAGATAATCGGACTGGAGGATAGATATGAAGATGGATGATCTAAATCGACTGGGATAGATTAGATATGTAGATCATAAAGGACTTGGATAGATAGATAGATAGATTATAAATGGATTTGGATAGATAGATAGATAGATATAAATTGCTTTGGATAGATAGATTAGATAGATAGATATAAAATGACTACTTAGATAGATAGATAATAGATAATAAATGGAACTTAGATAGATAAGATAGATAGATATAAATGGACTTGGATAGATAGATAGATAGATATAAATGGACTTTGGATAGATAGATATAATATAAAATGGACTTTGGATAGGATAGATAGCTAGATTATAAATGGACTTGGATAGATTAGATAGAATAGGATATATAATGGACTTGATAGATAGATAGGTATAATGGTTGGATAGATAGATAGATAGATATAAATGGACTTGGATAAGATAGATAGATAGATAGATAGATATAAATGGACTTGGACTAGATAGATAGATAGATAGATAGATCATAAATGGACTTGAAGATAGATAATAGATAGATAGATAAATGGGACTGATAGATAGAAAGATAGATAGATAGATATAAATGACTGGAAGATAATAGATAGATAGATAGATATAAATGGACTTGGATAGATAGATAGATAGAAGATAGATATAAATGGACTTGGATAATAGATAGATAGATAGATATAAATGGACTTGGATAGATAGATATAGATAGATATAAATGGACGATTAGAGTAGATAGATAGAATAAATGGACTTGTGATAGATAGATAGATTATGAATCGGACTGGTATATAGATAGATAATATGAATCGACTGGGATATATTGGAATTAGACCAAGACAGATATGAAGAAGAAATAAGATGTTAAAGACTGAGATAGATTAGAAATTCTGAAGCTTAGTTTATATTCCCACGTTTAAGTGTTATATCCCCATTTATTCAGACACTTTTATGTTAGTTAGTAGCCTTCAAGAATTTAAACTTTATTCAATCCAAGGAGAGAATTCTGAATTCAGATTACTCTAACAAGGCTAAAAGACCAGTCGCTTACTATATACACATAGCTGGGGGGGGGGGGGGGAACCTGTATTCAGATTTTGCCTAGGCATTAATGCAAAGAGTTTACCTCTCCTAAGACTGGTTGCCATACCAAGGCTAAAGAGTCTAGTCTGCTCTATTGACCATAGCAGATGGGACAGAAAAAAATGGTTCCTGCTATTCCTAAAGCATTACATAAAGTTAAATGCAAAACAGCTTCATCCAGAACTTGAAATTGACGCAATTCCTAGACAATAAAACCGCTATGCCTCCAGTATTGTTAGAAGTAGTAAATATTACTACTTCGTAGCAGTATTGGTAGAAGTAGTAATATTTATTACCATAATAGTATGGTGAAGAATAATCAAGCTAAGTTCCAATTACTGTCGATTGGTAAGGACACAGCAACAAGCGGTTTGTAACTTAATACAATCCTTTCTTGTCACAATTCTACTGCAGAATGACAGGGTATTTATAAAACTCCACAATATCATAGAAACTAAGCAGCCAATCAGATCTCAGGGAATGGAATCACCCAAATGCATGAATGGACTATTTCTTGATTTCTATAAATACCAACTGTCTGGACATTGCTTCAGTTGTGCTTAGCTAGTTGCTGTTATTCCAAACCAACAGTAGACTAACTGACTTCAATATGGTGCAGTAGAAGTAGTAATCTGTACTACTCATGCGCTGAGTTAGTGTGAACCGGTATCGAACCCGTAACCTTGGAATTCGTTAGCGAATGCTCTATAGACTGAGAAGTAGTAGTATTATGTTGAATTTTTCTAAAGTGACACACTGCGAGCCATTTTGAATTAGGATTTTGTTGAGGAGAAAGCCACTAGAATTACATTGGAATAAATACGAGCCAAAAACGAATAAAAGGTTGACAATCCTTCATTCATCTAATAAAAATCTAAGTTAATATTGCCATTTCTCTTGTGAGAGACGGACGAAGGATTGGAATTGGTTTTCCTTACCGTTTCTCCTCAGCCCTGACCTCTGCTTGGAGCAGAGAAAAAGTTTCCAAGAAATCTGTGATTTTCCGGATTATTGATACGAGGAGTCAAATCAGGCAGGAGCGAGCCTTTTAAAAGGCTCCCCGGGCCATTTAAATGGAAGGAAGGCCAATGTTCTTATTTAGCTTTTCAATTAGGACGAGCGTAATTTTGTCCCCGCTATCAACAGATATTGTTATCAGGCGCTGAGGTTAATTGACGAGAAGAATTTCAACGTTTTTGGCTTTTATTTTGTGATTTCTTCCTTCTATTTCTTCCACTGACCGTTTCTTTCGTACCGTTCCTAGAATTTGTCTTGGGTCATTTCTTGTTGCTTAACCTTGACTGATTTGACCTAAACGAAATGCAAAAGGCTGCACTGGTCGGTAGCTAACCATATCAAATAGGTCCAGTTCTGAGTTTCTATGATTTGGCTTGGGGAAAATTTTTCTTCCTGAGAAAAATCTTCAAAGGAAAAATAAATAGGAATATAACTGATAGAAACCAGTTGAAATGTGTGATATATATATATATGTATATGCGCATATGTGTGTGTATGTTTATGTCATATTATATGCATATATATATATGCATATGTGTGTGCATGTATGTGCATATATATATATATAATATAATATATATATGCATAAATGTGTGTATATTTATATATATATAATATATATATATATGCATATTGTGGTAATTATGTATTAATATATATATATATATATATGCATAGTGTGTGTATTGATATATATATGCATGTGTGTGTATTATATGTATATATATATATATATAGTATATATGCATGTGTGTATATTTATGATATATATGTGTATATATATATATACATATGTGTATATTTAGGTATATATATATATATATATATATATATATATATGCATGTGTGTATATTTAGGTATATATGCATGTGGGTATATTTAGGATATATATGTATACATATATGCATGTGTGTATATTTAAGGTATATATGTATACATATATTATATATTATGTGTATATTTAGGTAATATAGTATACATATATATGCATGTGGTATATTTAGTATATATAGTATACATATATATGCATCTGTGGTATATTTAGGTATAATAGTATACATATATATGCATGATGTGTATATTTATGTATATATTGTATACATATATATGGCATATGTGTATATTTACATAATATATATATATATATTATATGCACTCTTATAAGAAAATAGGCCTGATCATCCTGTGGAAAAACCATTTTCTAATAAAAAAAATAGTGGAATCTCTTTGTAAACACCTAATCTATTTGGGAATAAAATGGACACTTATATATTCTTATATATATATATATATATATATATATATAATATATATATATAGTATACAACACTGTTTTCACTAGAGTGTAATGTGAAATTCTGTTTTATGGGAACACAAGACATTACTCAACTTCATTTGAAGCAAAAGAAATAGGTAAAGCAAAGAGGAACTCCTTCTTTCTGTTATTCACTTTCTTTCTTTTTTTCTTCTTAATAACTTTTTTCAGTCTTCGTCCTTCCCATCATCCATTTTTTTTTCCCTTTAATTAGTTCTTTCATTTCATTTGCACAAGTGATTTGAAAGGATTCCAGTTTAGTTGACTGATCTCTTCATGTATATTGTGGGGTATCTCGGGCCCCACAGCAGGAAGGAAATGACAAACCGGTGTTTTAAAAAAAAACAACCCTACTCTTATTTTTTTTTTGTAGAGTAGGCGGATAAAGGAGTAATTTTTTTTTTTTTTTTGGGGGGGAGGTGCTTTTTAAAATAACTCCCCCCCCCCAATTAGCTGACTTTTCCTTTCCAGTCTTGAACAAAAATCTAACAAAAAGAAAAACATTTTTATGACATGTGACTACCAATAGTTAATCAACAAATGGTTAAATGACATATCAACTTTGTGGACCATATGACTTAGGCACCCCCTTTTGCGATCTCGTTTCATAAGGACAATTTTTTCATTTACACGTTCAAAATCCGGTTGTTGTTTAACAGACGATTTTTAGAGTTTTTTTTAAATTATAAAACTAACCCCTAACCCTAACCCCTAACAAACAACCGGATTTTGACGGTGTAAATGAAAAAAATGTCCTTATGAAACGAGATCGCAAAAGGGGTGCCTAAAGTCATATGGTCCATTGAGTTTTTAATTATTGAATTATATCATTATCAGTAAAATTCAAAACCAGATATTGTACTTTCCTTATTATCTACATTGTGTATGCCTGATTTCAATGCTCTTTTCTGAGTAATAAGTCAACCGTGCATACCAAAATAACGCAACTTCTTTATATATACATATATATATATATATATATATTATATATATATATATATAAACTAGATAGATACTAGAGAATTGGATTATATTGGCTATTAAACCAGTTTATTGGTTAACGCGTTCTTTCAAAAGAATCCCTAATGCTAATACACATTGACAAGTTCTGGAAAACCTGAGGTGCTGAAAAGCCATTTCTGTGAGGCTGACCGATTCTGCAGTCTTTGATTTGAGTCTTTCATGACAGGAAATTCAATGTTTCAGGAATTGCTTCCCTGATATTAAGATCTGTCACAGACCCTCTTATGAATTTCTCCGCTATGTTGGGTAACTTGTTTTCTTTTTTTCTTATTTTCGGAAAAATTCAAGTCACCTTTCCTATTGCTGCGTACTAGTGCAATTTGCGTTTCACTTTGTTAAACCAAGTAAATATGATGCTTGTCTATGTACAAATGGTTTGTCAAGAATAAAAATAAATAAGTCAAATAATAAACCTGACTGGGTTAACAAGGTCAGTTTTTAAGGAGAGTACAGCTGGTTTCATTTTGTGGCTTATTGCCTTAGAAAGACATGATACATCTGTTCTCTTTAAAAAAAAAGATATATATATAAGTCAAAATATAAACCTGACTGGGTTAAAAGGTCAGTTTTTTAAGGAGAGTACAGCTGGTTCATGTTTGATGCGCTAAGAAAGGCATGAGCTTCATTTTTTTCCAACTAAAGTACATAGTAGGCTAGACTAGGTTTCTTAGCCTTGGTTAGTAACCAGTCTAATTTTTATTTGGTTGTTTATATCTATGGCACATCAACACTTTTTGGGTCATTATAATGCCAAATCAGTCATTTTGATAAACAAAATACCAGGCTGCTTTACAGTATCTGATGTTGCGTTACTTTGGTGATCTAGCAGGAACCGGGCTTCAGAGTGACATTGAACACAATTTAGCCAGTCTTAGGAGAAGGAAAACTTTGAATTCAAACCAGCTATAGTCTACTTATAAATTTGACCTTGTGTCACAAGCGTTGAAATCAGGTTTTGTTTCCTAGACTGGGTTACCTAGCCAAGTTAAAGAGCCCAATCTGCCCTACTATACATGTCTGATTATGGCACTAAACAGCATTCAGTGAGATGAGTACCATGTCGGAGTTCTGGTTGCATGTGGAGTACATCTTCTTTGTACATTACTCCCAGGTAACTTTGACTTGCAGTTTTAGTATATTTAGAGTCCCATTATATGAGGTCAAATAAACTGTTTGAAAAGTATTTGCTTAAGAAAAAGAATGCTTGAAGAGCATATAGTTGTACAGACAAATGATTGTTATTAGATAAGAATAGATATAAAAAAATATTAAAAATATTACAGTACATGATTCATTTGCATTCTTTTTATTATGTTTTTTATACAATACAGTGATATTTTTATTTAAAAAAAATGTAACACTAATAAATTAGTGTGTTTTATTGGAGGGGGTGCTGGAACAGATAATGGCATTTCTGTTAATTTCAATGGAGAAATTAATTTGATAGATGAGGCAGGAAACTGAGTTACAAGCAGAACAAATTAAAACACATAAGTTAAGGTACACTATATGTGGTGTGTATATATATATATATAACTATATATATAATATACTTCAAAGAAAAAAATTCTTAACGATCTTCATCATTTCGTTATTATAAATTATTTCAACCAGAAACTCAATGTGAGCCAAGTCTTCATCAGGTCTGAGCATGTATTGTGGATGTACAGGAGATACTGATGATCCCAAATAGAATTATCCCCTACATACCAGTTCAGTTTGGATAATTTTACCTTTATATATATATATATATATATATATATATATATCTTAGTGCATGAGGATCATTCTATGTGGGATTCAACCTGTAATAATACAGGTCATCTGTAGGGAGAGCTCGATGTGTCTTGTTCAGTTTTGGAAAAGTCTGTAGTGAATAAATGAAGGAAAACAAATTCAAATTTGCTTCATGTAATAATTTATTTCAACTGCAAGTCACAGCATCTTCAGACAAAAAGCAAACACATGGTTCTCTGGCTGCTACAGCCATATGTTGATTTTTGTCTGAAAATGCTGCAACTTTCAGCTGCAAATAAATTTAACCTTTTTTCCTCATTTATTCACTACACACACAACACACACACACACACACATATATATATATATATATGTATATATATATATATATATTATATACTTTGTATTCATTTTTTTCTTTTTCTTTAAATTAATGCATCTTATTTGCTGCTTCTTTTCACGCCCCTCTCCTCTCCCAGACCCTCTTTTAAGTGTTGCCGTTTCTGACAGTATGATATCAAGTAATTAGCTAGTTCTTCCTCGACATGCAATAATGGCCTAGTTTAAGAATTCTTGATTGGAACCATGTCAGCTCCAATGATATAATGGGAAGATTTTACCGTTTTTTATCAGCATTCATTATCTCAATTTATTCACATCTATCTACCATCATTAGTGTCCTCGGTTATGACACTAAACTGGATCCGGTGGTAAGGCTCTAATTCTGAACTCTGGGGAGGTGTGGGAGTACACCTTGATGCCATTGCTCATTTTTACCTAGAGTTGTAGTACCTGTTGATTTAGCCTTAGAATATACCGACTGCACCTCTGACAGATGGGTGCAAGTCAGAATATTCTATGGCCAAACTCTGGGGGGTGGTGGAGTACACCTTTCATTTGCCATTACTCATTTTTATCTAGAGTTGTAGTACCTATTAATTTGGCCATCCTGTTAGCTTTGGGGTGTGTGGAGTTACTCTTTATTGCTATTACTCCCAGGTCCACTCTGACCTGGAGTGGTAGTACCTGTTAGGGTCCCATCTATGGGTTAAATAGAAAAAGAGTTTAGAATAATGTATTTAAAAAAACACTTTTTCTACTGCCCTTGTGGATGACCTGTTGCCACTACTGTTCTTCTACAAGGATGGCTTTGGCATTTAAATAACAGTTAAAAAAGGTTAAACAAAGAAACTAAACCTAAGAAGGGGTATATTTGATTGTTAAAAATTGAATGGGGGATAATCCTATGTCCAACAACATTTTCCAAGTTGTCTTTTTTACTGCACTTGTGGAGGACCTGTTGCCATACTGTTCTTCTACAAGGATAGCTTTGGTATTAAATAACTAACCAATGTTGATATGCTATTAAACAAGGAAAACGCACATAAGGAGGTGTGTATTTGATTGTTAAAAAATGATTGGCTGAACTACGTCCAACAACACAAATTTATAATATCATATTCATTATTAAGTTATATATATATATATAATATATATATATATATATATATATATATATATAAAGTGTTGTTCTGGTTCCAATGGAGAAAAATTAAATATTTTATAAAAAAGAAGGTTCGCAAAATGGATTATGTTTTAGAAAAATTTTAATTATTTTTATTTACATATGCGACATGGTGTTTCAGATATCTGGTATCTTCTTCAGGCTTTTGATCAATAATGAGAAAATGAGTTTTTACATGCATGTTATATATATATATATATATATATATATACATAATGATTTAACTTCTCTCTTCCTGTTTGGTGGGAGTGGAAGTATAAAGGAATTTCATTTTTAACATTTGTGTTTTAACAGGTGTTTTTGTTTTTTGGGTGGCTGGTAATATACTTATGAATTTAGATTTATGACTCTTTTATAAGGGTTGCTCTGATATAGTTCATCAGATGTTCATTTGATATGTCAGGTGTTGTGTTTGTAATTTGTTTTGTTTTTTCTAAAAATTTTTGTGCTTTGTAGAAAGCACAAAAATTTCTACTTTTTGAGTGTATGTGTGATGTGTTTTATTGTATTGCATTTTTTTACTTGGCCTGTGGCAGAGACTTGTTGCCCAGTTATGCACTGGCTTGCAACAAAGGCGCCTTTTAAAGTATTACAAACTAAGTGAACAAAATGCGCTTGAAATATTGAAATGGAATGAATATGCAAAACATCCCAATGGGCGCAATTAGAAATGCAAAAACAAATTTGGCAATAATGCATTTAAAAATTCTGTATTCATACAAATGGAAAAGTATTTTCTTTTAACGTTATCGATAAAATAAAACATTTCTTCCCCACAGACTGCTTTGGTGGGGAAATGATGTTTAAGTGCCAAAAAATTAAGAAGAATGATATTCAGATGTGGGGAATTATCTCTCTCTCACTATATATATACATACATACACACACACATACATATATATATATATATGATGGTGTCAGCATGAAAGAAAATATGCTGCCCATGGTATACGTATATTTGGTAAAGAAAAAGGCTGAAAAATCAGTCATTGTGTGGTTATAGACCTATTTCTACAATTATATTGCTCTGTTCAATAATATTAAACATTGAGCTCTCAAATTGGACCTGAACAACCCTAACATTATGTTGTTGGAAGAAAGGTCCAACTTAGAATCATCCTAATACAAACTTACCTGGTAACACGCCTAAAGATTATATATAATATATATATATAATATAGTGTCTGCATGAAAGTAAAAATGCTGCCTTTATTATATATATATATATATAGTAGATACCTGGACTTATGAGGGTTGTGGACATGCCGTTAAACTGCATCATATGGTGATGGTCTCCCTCCTTTTGTCCTTCTCTTTCTCTTGGCTTTCTCCCTTTGTCCCCCTCTTTCTCGTCTTCCTTTTGTCTTCCTCATTTTACCCTCTCATCTTCCTTACTTTCTCCTTCTTCTCTTATTTGTCTCTCCCCTCTCTTTAATCCTTCCCTTTCTCTTGTCCCCCTCCCTGTGTCCTCCTCCCCTCTATCCTTCTCATCCTCCCTACTTTCTCTTCTCATCTCCCTCACTGCCTTCTCTTCTCTCGTGTCCTTTCTCCTCTTGTCCTCCCCTCTCTCTTTCTTCCTCTTTTCCTCTCTCTCTTATTTGCTCCTTCCCCCCCCTATTTGTCCCTCTCCTCTCCGTCCCTCCCCTTTGTCCTTCTCTCTCTCTCCCTCTCTTTTGTTGCCTCCTTCTCTCTGTCTCCCTCTCTTGTTCCTTCTCTCTCTTTGTCCTTCTCTCTCTTGCTCCCCTCCTCCTTCTTTCTCTTTCTCCTTTTCTTGTTCTCGTCTCCGTCTCCCTGTCTTCTATCCTTCTTCTCTTCTTGTCTCCCTCTCTTTGAAACCTTCTCTCTCTTGTCTCCCTCTTGTTCCTTTCTCTCTCCTCTTTGTCCTTCCTCTCTCTTCTTCTCTCTCTTGTCTCTCTCTTTTATCTGCTCTCTTTCTCTCTCTCATCTTTTTTCTCTATTTGCCTTCTTCTCCCTCCCCCAAATTTCCTATTTCTCTCTCTCCCTCACTTTGTCCATTTCTCTTCTGTCTCCCTCACCCTTTGTCATTTTCTTCCCCCCCACCCATTACTCTTCTGTCTCCTTCACTTTGTCCATTTCTCTTTCTGTCTCCCTCACTTTGTCCATTTCTCTCCTGTCTCCCTCTCTTGCTTTTCTCCTTCAAATTTCCTTATTCTCTCTCTCCCTCACTTTGTCCATTTTTCCTCTCCTGTCTCCCTCACTTTGTCCATTTCTCTTCCTGTCTCCCTCACTTTGTCCATTTCTCCCTGTCTCTCTCACTTTGTCCATTCTCTCCTGTGTTCCCTCTCTGTCTCCTTCAAATTTCCCTATTTCCTCTCTCCTCCACTTTGTCCATTTTTTAAATGATTTTAGATGTGATAAAATAGGAATTATTGCGCTTTATATCTGATAAAAACTAATGTCCATTACATAATCATATTCTTTCCAATAATCCTTGTATATACACACACGCCCAACCTCTCACCCACCCACCCACCCTTATTCTAGGGTCTCTGAATTTTGTGGGTCCAATTCTATAGAATTGGCAATAATTATCAAGTCTTTTGTGATTCTGTTTTAGCAGTTTATCATAATTCTTGGATTGCGTTGGATTGGACTTAGGGATTATTGATTCATTTATTCATAAAAGATTTCTTTCCTCTTGATCCACATTCTCTCTCTCTCTCTCCTCTCTCTCTCCTCTCCTCTCTCCTCTCTCTCTCTCTCTCTCTTCTCTTTGCCTCGCCATTTTTTTCTTTATCTCTTCTTGTTTGTCTTTGTTTTTTTTTTGGCCTTCAATTCTTATTCTATTGATTTCCTTCTTCTTTCTCTCTCTCTCCTCTTTCTTCTCATTTCTGTTCTCTCCCACCTCTCTCTCTCTAACTCTCTCAATTTTTTTTCATCTTGGATGTCTCTCTCTCCTCTCCTCTCTCTCTCTCCTCTCTCCTCTCTCTTCTCTTTCTCTGTCGATTGTTTGTCTTTGTTTGTTTTTGCCTTCAATTCTTTATTCTATTGATTTTCCTTCTTCTTCTTCTTCTCTCTCCTCTCTCTCTCTCTCTCTCTCTCTCTCCTCTTTCTCTCCTCTCTAATTCTCTCAATTCTTCATCTTGGATGTCTCTCTCTTTCTCTTCTCTCTCTTTCTCTCTCTCTCTCTCTCTTTCTATTTCTCTCTCTTTTCTCTCTCTCTCTCTCTCTCTCTCCTCATTGCCGCCATTTTTTCTTCATTCTTTTTATTTTATTTTGGTCTCTTGTTTCTCTTGCAATTCTTATTCTATGGTTTTTTCTTTTTTTCTCTCTCTCTCTCTCTCTCTCCCTCTCTCTCTCTCTCTCTCTCTCTCTCTCTCTCTCTCTCTCTTCTCTCTGCACCTGCCTCCTCTTTTCCTTTTTGCATCGGTCTATTTCTATTTCTTTTCTCCTTTCTTATTTCTTTGAGTCTCATCAAAATATTTCTGCATCTGTTTCTCTTCCTCTTTGCATCTCTTACACTGTCCTTCTCTCTCTCTCTCTCTCTCTCTCTCTCTCTCTCTCTCCTCTCTCTCAAACTGGCCCTCCCTCTCTTGTCTCCCTCTCTCGATTTTCCCCTCTTATTCTTGTCATATTCTTTTTGTCCCTCTTTCTCACTTTCTTGTGTACCTACCTATCCCTTTTCCGAGGATTTGCCATGTGTCATGCCAAGTCGGGAGAGGAAAGGATTAGTAAAGCCTAACCCCTTTCTAAACACCAACATGGGTCAGCAAATGAACAAGCTATAAAACCTTATTTGTATGTACTTATTGAACCAGGGAATTCTGACGTTCAATAAGTCTGAGTAAATAAAGTTATAAAAAAAAATCAAGATAATTATCTCTACATTAATATTTTTGTTCATATTTTTTCCTAATTTTTTTAATTCATTTTTATTCATTTTTGAATTTTGTCCCAACTCTATAGCTCTTATGACAAGCCCCAACCCTTTTCATATATGTGATAGGAGGCAGTGGCTGAGTGTCTTAGTGTCCTGGGTATGACGTTAAACTCTATTATATATTAAAACTCTCTATATATATATATATAATATATATGAACCCCGACCCTGGTGAGCTGAGCACCCAGGAAAGATTAATTTGCTGGAGGCTGCAAATTAAGTTAAAATTCAAAGGCTCTCCTTAAAACTGATAGAGCTCTCTAGCAGCCTTTATGTACGTATGTATATGCTTATATCAGTATAACTTCCTGTCTTTGAAGTGTATTTTTTAGGATAGCTCGGATTCTGACTTACGAAAATTCAGTCGAATTTCGATCCCGGCCTGCGGCAGCCTATAATATTTAGACACACTGAAGAACTGCGATACAGTACTGTATGCGGATGACAATATATATAGGTATTAACTGATGATAATGCCATTTTTAAATACATAAAACTCATAGTCACGAGGAGTTGAGAACAACATTTATCTATTTGAGCACTTTTCTAATTATAGAAATAAACGTTGATGCGATATATATATATATATATATGGTTTAGCACTAGTGAAAAGGGGATATAATCCCTCATTGGCTGGCTGATACCGACTTTAGGCCACCATGAAGACTTCAATTTTGTTTTAACCTTGTAAAAACAACTTTGCTCATATTAAAATATAGAGATTTTATTTACATATTTTTGGTGTCACAATTGTAAAACAACCATGAGTACAGATACTACAATCTGATCCTTGGTGGAGCTCATAGATACTACATTACAATTCTAGGCATGAATGCTGATTGATGAAAAAAAGAAATAATTTTTGACAGGCACTATGCTTTCAGGCACATGCGTATACATATATGTTATTTTGAAATATGTGTATTTGGGCAGCATTCTTTCACTTATGCATGTTGAATTAAACAAAAGACACATCTCCTGTTTAACAATTTTATTTGTGATTTTTTTCAAGTTTTCTGGCCAAGTTTTTAATATTTGGGTGGAATTAGTGGATTAGTCCACCAAAGTTCATGTCCCGAGTACTTTCGGCACTTCGAAGTGCCATCATCAGGGGTGATTTATTCCATTCATGCCCCCACTCTAATTACCGAAATATTCTAACGGAAAATACACACATTCTGCACAAAGAAAAAAATAAACAAAAATTCCAAATACTAGAAGCTTTATACATAAAACAATACAAACCATCCTTAAACAAAATTAATTTCCAATGCAGTACACACATTTTAAAATGCTTATAGCACCTATTCCATCAATTCCCCTCCTTCCATCCTCCACATCCGTTAATATATATATATATATATATATATATATATCAGGGCCGGATTAGCTCAGTCGGTAGAGCGTTCGGCTAGAAACCACATGATACCTAGTTCGATTCCGGTCCTCGCTAACTCAGCGTATGAGTAGCATAGGTTTCTGTGCGGGAACTGATGGTAGGTGTGGCGCTCCACCTCAGATGCCAAAAAAATCTCCTTGGTCTAACGCTAGTGAAAAGGGGATAGACTCCTTCTCTGATTGGCTGATACCGACTTTAGGCCGCCCCGACAACATCACTTCTTCACTTCTTCATATATATATAAACTATATCAATTTTAGGAATATTAAAGTTGGCCAGGTTCAAATTGAACTTCAAAATTAACTTCTAAATATATATATATATATATATATATATATATATATATATATATATTCTTAAAACTGCCACTCCCATAGTTTCATTGTAATAGCATTAGTAGTTAATCCAAAAGTGTTCAATGTATTTCGTAAAATATAGATCATTAATAGTTGTAAAAAAATTTTGACCACCGAAACCGTGGTAGAGAGAAAACCTTTTTCTACACACACACACACACATATATATGTCATCATCATCATTATGCAATATTATATATATATTCTATATTATAATGGAGATTCTGTGTTTTTCTGTCTGTAACCGAAACTAATTTACTAATCGAGTCACAAATTAACATAGTTATTTTCATCACATTCTTCATGATTCTATTTATATTTAAACCTCAATTATAATAAAATTGCTCACCATTTTATTAGTGTTGTCCATATCTACATACTAATAACAAACATGCTATTGTATTTATATATACAAAAAATAGCGGTTTTTGCAGTGTGAATGGGAAAGGCTAATTTGCATATTGATATTAAAAATGTGATTTTATTAAATATGTGCTTAGTATTATTTGATTTTCTAACTGTTTTGGTTTTATTTTAATGAATATAAAGCAAACTCTCCAATGAATCTTAAAATGAAATCCATTAACAAGAAAAAATAAGTGTAATTTTATTCTTTATTCCTAATTTAACTAAATAGTTAATAAAGTAAAAATTCAGCAATGAAAGACGGCAGTGATTGGAAGAGTAAATTTCATTTCTATTTTTCTATTATACCCCCACTCTGTTTCAAACCTTTTTATCTGCATTCTTATTAGACTTTCTAATTTAATACGAATATTTCATTACATTAAAAACTTTAAATACTTGCACCCGGAGGTGCATATATTTGCTAGTATATATAATATATATTTAGAAGTTATGGGGAAAACTCAACGGAACAAAAAAAAAAGAAAAAAAAAGAAAAGGAAAACCGAACGAGTCCCAATTTTGCCTGAAAAAGAAACCAAATGCGTCGGGATAATGAAAAGTTGGAAAGTGCTCAATACGTACTTATTTTAAACCGATGATAAAATTCTAGATATTTTTTTCTTGCAAAATTTTAGACACGGTTGAACTAAGATGCGAAAAAACAAAACGTTAAAAAAATTCTCTCTCTTTATTCTCTATACTTATCTATAAATATTGGCTAAATTAAAAGAAAGAAAAAAAAAATCCCTTAAGTTCTCGTGCGTTCAGAATGGCTGAAATATTTAGTTGGGGCTGAAATATTCGAGTTGGCCCGGTGACTACGTGCTTAACAGGTGCGACTACGAAGTCGGTGCGTTTTCTTCTCTTCCTAGGAAGGAACCTTTCTCTTTGCCCGGGATTGTGTGTATGTGTGTCTGTGGACGGCCACTTGTTAGGAAAACAGAAATACTTAGACAGTAGGATGTTACAATGGATTCACGGATTGTCAACTATATATATATATATATATATATATATATATATATATATATATATAATAATGTGTCTGTGTGTGTGTCTGTGTGTATCTGTGATTTTTACGTCAACTCGCACGCTTAGAATGTGGCGCAAATGCCTATATAGTGTCAATTTTTATATAGATTGTTAGACAAATCTTAACTTTCATGATATCCTCTGTATGTACACACACAGACACACACACCCACACCCACACACGGATATATATATATATGTATATATATATATGTGTGTGTGTGTGTTTGTGTCTATGTGTTTATGTATATATACATACGTATATTTACATATATATTTCAAAATAATTCATTTATAACGCAAATAAAATGTATAAAAATTGCTCCACCACTTTCTAATATCAAGTGAAAAATAAACTGTGACTATGCAGTATTTTAATGACCAGATATATATATATATATATATATATATATAATATATATATATATATATATATATACGTTTTAAAAGTCGTCTTAATTTTCAAATATAGATAAATCATCTTCATAACTCTTATTTTTCACATTTATTATCTTTTCCACATACTATTGGATTTATTATTCATATCTTCCTAGCATATTTCATCTGCATCAACGTATATACGTACACACACGTATATATATGCATACGAACACACACACACACACACATATATATACATAAATACACACATATATGCATATATCTATATAGAAATGCACACACACACATATATATACATAGAGAAATACACACACACACATATATAGATTGAGAAATGCACACACACACACACACATATATATAGAGAGAGAGAAATACATGCACACACTAACACATATATATGTATATATATGTGTGCATATATATATATATATATAAACCCATAGATATGTATAAATAAGTACACACACATGTAGGCAATTGTATTTAAGTTTTATTTTCAGATTATTTGTGTATACATAAATAAATTGATATAATATCTTTATATGCTTAGTTTAAAATAATTACGCTTACGTGAATAATGTGTAAAAGCACTTTAATGCGTATTCAAACACAATTATCGCGGGGAAATAACTTCCACAAACACGCACACTTAATATGTTTGCGTGTGCGCAAATTGTTCAAAGTGAAATTAAATAGGCGCGCGTATTGCACGCTGTAGTTATGCGTACGTTTTATATAAGGTTGAATGGGATAGATTCAGTATAATGAGTGCTGGGAGGCCTTAAAAGAAAGTGGTCGCTTCTTAGGTAAAGTGCTATTTGAGATGTTTTCTGATCCCAAAGAAAAGAAGACAATTTAGATATATGACACCAGACAATATATATATATATATATATATAATATATATATATATATATATATATATATATATATATATGTGTATATGTATAAATGTGTATATATATTATGTATATGTATATGTGTATATATATGTATGTATATATATTCTGTGTATGTGTATGTATAAATTTGTGTATATATGTATGTATATATATATTGCGTGTATGATAAATATTATGTATGTATATATTATATTGTGCGTGTATGTATAAATGTGTGTATATATATGTATGTATATATATTGTGTGTATGTATATATGTGTGTGTGTGTGTGTTGTACATATGTGTATGTATATGTATGTTTGTATATATATATATATATGTATGTTGTATATGTATGTATATATATATATTTATATACATACATATATATATGTGTGTGTATATGTACATATGTGTATATATATATGTATGTTTGTATGTATATGTATGTTTGTATATGTATATATGTTATGTATATATATGTATGTGTATATGTATATGTATATATATGTTTGTATATGTATATATATGTATATATATGTTTATATGTATATATATGTTTATATGTATATATGTGTATGTATGTTATATGTGCATGTATATATATGTATGTGTATATGTATATTAGGTGTATGTATATGTATATGTTTGTATGTATATGTATATGTTGTATATGTTATATGTATATATATGTGTATATGTGTATATATTTGTATATATGTATATGCGTATATATATGTGTGTATATATATATATAATATTATGTGTGTTTATATATATATATATATATATATATATATATATATAATAAAGTATAATATAATAGTAATATTAGTGAGGAAAATAGTTAATGATCTATCATTGATACTATGTATACGTAAGCACATGTGTGTGTGTGTGTTTGTGTGTATATATATATATATATATATTATATATATATTTATATGTGTGTTGTGTGTGTGTGTGTGTGTGTGAATTGAATAGCCTGCGTAAATGAATAAGAAGGGAACTTAGTATTTCTGCTGACTCTCAGAAAGAACCTGAATCGATCATAAGAATGCGAGTGCGTGATTGATAGATATATCGTTGGATCGCTGGAGATATTGATTCCTTAAGGTAGATTTCTTCGAAGTAATGGATTGTGTTTACAGGTAAGTAAGTAGGTAGTTACGATAAAAGATAAATAAAATAAGTGATACATACATTGAATGATTTTATCTGCAAATAGCCCAAAAAAAAACAAAAAAAAACAAAAAAACATACATTACAATAGAAATTAATGCGTACGCACGATCTTGTCAGAACAAATTGATGAGTCAAATTGATCTAGGTGAATCAAGTAAGTACTTGCGACTTGGTAAGTTAAAAGGAAGTCAGAAATCGTTACTGGGGTGGGGGTTGCGGGGTTGGGGGGTTAATCTTCTACCATTACGGGTATAATTACGGGTAGATGATTAGTCAATTTGAGGTATATGAAGATTTGTTATAGAGTAAAATAATTTAAAAAAAAAACATGTAGTAATATCAACAAGATTCTAATATGTTTAAAGAAACTTAATTTGTGTATGGAATAAACTTTATATAGTCTGGCATAAGGCCATGTTATATTGAGTATTCTGTAATAACTTGTGTTATGCTACAGTTAGGATTTAAAATCTCACCATTTTTAGTTCTTATCTAACTATCGATTTAGAATTCTACCCCCTCTCTCTATCTATCTCTCTCCCCCACATATTCACACACACATATATATATATATATATATATATATATGTGTGTGTGTGTGTGTGTGTGTGTGTGTTCAAATTGTCTGCCTATCTATTTTGCTCTCTATTCATATCTATTTATCTATATCGGTTTATTCATATCTATCTCAATTCTGTTGATATCAATCTATGTATCCCAGCCAGTTTATATCTAAAAGTATTCATATATATATATAATATATTCATATCTATCTTTATATCTAAGTCTATTCATATCTATCCATCTGTCTATTTATATCCATATAGCTATCTATCTGTCTATTCATATGTATCGGTCCATATCTATTCATACAAGTCTAGTCTCTAAGTGGTCATATCTATCTATCTATCTATGTCTAGTTATATCTATTTATCTATCTAAGTCTAGTCATATCTATTTATATATATCCAGTCTATCTAAGTCTAGTCATATCTATTTATCTATTTATCTATCTAAGTCTAGTAATATCTATTTATCTAAGTCAGTCATATCTATTTATCTAAGTCCAGTCATATCTATTTATCTAAGTCAGTCATATCTATGTATCTATCTAAGTCCAGTCATATCTATCTATTTATCTATCTATCTATCTACGTCTAGTCATATCTATCTATCTATCCATATCTATTTATCTAATTCTGTTCCTATCTATCTATCAATCTATCTAAGTCTATTCATATCTATCTTCTTATCTATCTCGTCCTGTTTATATCAATCCATATATCCGAGTCTGTTTATATATAATGTATTCATATCTATCTATCTATCTCTATCCATTTATCTATCTATCTATCTTCTTATCTATCTCGTCCTGTTTATATCAATCCATATATCCGAGTCTGTTTATATATAATGTATTTCTATCTATCTATCTATCTATCTATCTAAGTCTATTCATATCTATCTTCTTATCTATCTCGTCCTGTTTATATCAATCCATATATCTCTGTTTATATATAATGTATCATATCTGTCCTGTTTATATCAATCCATATATCAGAGTCTGTTTATATATAATGTAATCATATCTATCCATCTATCTATCTATCCATATCTCTATCTATCTATCTATCTATCTATCTATCAAGATGTGTCCACCTGTCTCGACAGAGTCAGGTAGATCTACAGAAGTTGATATAAAGCCATAAAGTTATTAATGTCGAAAGAAGCCTAGCATTTGTGGAAGAAGGAAGGATTTCCAGAAATAGGATGTGAAGAATCAGCCAACGAGTTGAGAGGGCTGGAGAGCCGGAGAGCAAGGAGGAATGAAAGAAGAATGAAAGGTGTGACGGACAACAGAGCGAAAAAGAAAAAGAAAGAAAGAATGACAGTTAAGAGGTGAACTAAGAAGAGAATGGGACCTGGAAAAGGAGGGAAAGAAAGAAGGAATGTGAATGAGGTTGAGAAAGGGTTGGGAGAGCAAGGAGGAATGAAAGAAGAATGAAAGGTGTGACGGACAACAGAACGAAAAAGAAAAGAAGAAAGAAAGAAAGAGGAAGAAATGACAGTTAAGAGGTGAACTAAGAAGAGAATGGGACCTGGAAAAGGAGGGAAAGAAAGAAGGAATGTGAATGAGGTTGAGAAAGGAAGGAATGAAAGAAGAATGAAAGGTGTGACGGACAACAGAGGGGGAAAACGAAAGACAGTTGAGAGAACGGGACTTAGAAGAAGAGGGGGAAAACGAAAGAAAGAAATAAGGAGCATGAATGAGGTGAAAAGAAAGTATATGAGGTATACAGAGAGTGTGGGTGGAAATGCCAACAGATGGAGTAGGCAAGAGGGGAAGTTAGGAGAAAGAGAGAAAAGGCAGGTACAAGTGAAAAAGGACGTAGAGAGAGGGGGAGAGACGAAGAAAGAAATAACAGATAGAAGAAGGAAATAGAGAGATTGGGAGAGACGTAGAGAAAGAGAGGGGGAAGTAGATCCAGTGGAAAAGAAGGGAAGTAGAGAAAGAAGGGGAGAAGAGAGAGAAGGTTGATAGGAAAGATGAGAGAATGGAAACAGACATAGGAATATGATAGAGAGAGAGAGAGAGAGAGAGAGAGAGAGAGAGAGAGAGAGAGAGAGAGAGAGAGAGTTGAGGAAGAAGAGTATCCGAAAAAGAAAAGCACAAGTCTGGCACAAGGTCCATTTTGGGAAACATTGTAATCACTTGTAATATAGACTGACATCCATCAATCACTGTTCATATCTATTCATCTATCTAAGTCCGTTAATATCTATCTCAGTTTGTTCATATCTATCTATCTATCTATCTATCTCAGTCTGTTTATATCTATCCATCTATCTCAGTCTGTTTATATCTATCCATCTATCTAAGTCTGTTTATATCTATCTACCGATCTCAGTCTGTTTATATCTATCTCAGTCTGTCTATATCCATCTATCTTGCTATCTATCTATATATCTATCTATCTATCTATCTCGGCCTGTTTATATCTATCTATCTCGGTCTGTTTATATCTATCTATCGATCTCAGTATGTTTATATCTATCTCAGTCTGTTTCTATCTATCTATCTAGCTATCTCAGTCTGTTTCTATCTATCTATCTATCTAGCTAGCTAGCTAGCTATCTCAGTCTGTTCATATCTATCTATCTCAAATATCTATCTATCTAAATCTTTCTATCTATCTATCTTAATATGTTTATATGTTCTATCTATTCCAATTTATATCTATCTTCAGTTTGTATCTGTCAATCTATCTCATAGCTATCTATCCAGTCTCTCTCTCTCTCTCTCTCTCTCTCTCTCTCTCTATCTATCTATCTATCTATCTCTATCTATCTATCTTCTCTCTCTCTCTCTTATATATATATATGAGAGAGAGAGAGAGAGAGAGAGAGAGAGAGAGAGAGAGAAGGTAAGGTAAAAGGAGATTGGAAATAGAGCGAAACTGAGACGAACGGACATAAACCTTAGTTTAGCAATTTTCTTTTTCTTTTCCCTTCCCAGCATCTACTAAAGCGACCATCTCCGCCGTTTTCACCTTTAAAATACCCACTCACCCAAAGATCCTCTTCTTCATCGTATCACCTGCGCCGCCCTCATCATCCCTTAAAAATTGCTTCACCATCACCAGCATCATAACCGTCGTTGTCATCGTCGTCGTAGAGCACTTGCTACAATAGTAGTAGTATTGGAAAAATTCACAATAGAGAAAAATCGGTCTTGATCTAGTGCAATTTATTGCCCTTACTCCAAAATTACTGCAGTAATAGTTTTGCTTTAGCAGTAAGGAAAAATATTACTGCTAATACTACTAAAATACTCTAGTAGTCGTAGTGGTAGTAGTAGTAGTAGTTTTAGTAACAATAAGGGTCGATATTAGAGGTTGTAAAACGAGTGAGAAGACTAGGGTTGTGGGGTGGTACGAGAGAGAACCCTAAGAGAACTTATTTATCCTCCCCCCCCTACAACCTCACCTGGAACAGCCACTATATTTCCCTCTCTTTTTAAGTCACCCTCCTCCTCCTCCTCCTTCTTCTTCCTTATTTCTTCTTCTTCTTCTTCGGCTCAAATTCATTCCTCCTCCTACTCCTACTTCGCGCACTGCCTCGCTTTTCAGAATCTTTTCATACATCTATATAATATATATAAATATAATATATATATATAAATATATGCCTTCCCCCCTCTCTCTTTCTTTCTTAGCTTAACGATCCTTTTTCTCTTCTCTCCCTCCTACTCTTTTCTGTTCTTTTCTCCTCTTTCTTTACTTTCGTTCTCTCCCCCCACTCTCTCTCTGCTCTCGCTTGCTCTCCCTCTCTCTCTCTCTCATTGCTTCTCGTCTCCCCTTAGAGCTCGGATATTCAAACGCATCGTATTCTGGGGGCCGGTTGAACGACGCAACAACTAAATATATATATTTTTTAGTTGTTATTTATTTATTTATTTATTTATTGCTCATATACCTATTTCTTAGGGTGTGTGTGTGGTTTTTTTTTGTTTCTTTGGCATTGTCACAAAATTAAAAAAAAAAAAATTAAAAAAAAAGAAATCCACCTCTTAACAATGCCGACCGTTTCAAACAACTTCGCTACCCCCTGTAACCAAAACACGCACTTGCACTCTAATACTACTTGTTGTAATTCTAACGTTGATGAGGACTGTAGCTCAAAAGGGGTTGATCACACCAGAAGATATTCTCATGATTTGATGGTCAAAATCTGAATGAAATGACCAATTTACTACCACCAAGACCACCACCACTACTACTACTACTCCGATTACGACCCCCACAAGACACATGGCATTACGACGTCAACATTGCCAGGACTAGTAAAAAGAAAAAAAAAGCAAGCAACTATTTAAAAAATCGAAACTTGACGATATTGCCTTAACCAATCAATCAACAGTTTATCGATTATGAAAGATTTACCACGGTCGTAGTTTTTTTTTGTAATAATATTACAGGTATTTTTTTTTTTTTAATGTGGAAAGAAAAAAAAAACTCACTCCGTCCATATCTCCGGCCCGACCCAGAATCCGTCCGACGTAGTATCAATTTTTCTCAAAAAAGAAAAAAAAAAAACTTAGTGGTTTTTTTTTTAGTTTGATTCCGACTACATTGTGTGCATTATTATTAAACGCGCACCTTGATACCAAAGAAAAGGAAGAAGAAGAAGCAGAAGAAGAAAAGGAATGTAAATAAAAGTGAAGGAGGTTTTCTTTCATTCAAAAAAGAAAAAGAAAAAAAGAAGAAGAAAAAGAATCGGGTTTTACATCTAAAATAAAGTCCAAATTTACTCTCTCTCTTTCTCTTTCTGGATGGTACGCGCGCACACACACAAAGAAAATGTTGTATTAAGTACCAGAACCGACAAAACCAGTCAAGTTATGACTTATTAAAAGACAACAAAACAAACCAAAGCTAAACATACCAACAAAGAAAGAAAGAAAGAAAGAAAGAAAGAAAGAAACTAACAAATAACAACTGCCCATTAAAACAACAAAAACAAAACAAACCCTGTATAAATTTTATTCTTCAATTTAAATTTAAAAAAAGAAAAAAAAAAAAAAAGAATGAAAATGAACCGGGACGAAATGTGTGGTTCACGTTAGGAGTTATTATATATTTTTTTTGTTCTTCCTTCCCACGCTACCCCCTAAACCCACCCCCCAAACAAAACAAAAACAAATATATATATAAAAAAATAATATAAAAAAATAAACAAAAAAGTGAACGGCCAGCAGACTTGTAAAATCTCCGATATCCGCACTGTTGCTACTACAACAACAACAACAACAAAAACGCTGTTACTGTTGCTTGTTACGAAAAACTCCTTGCTCGAAAAGGACAAGGGGCGAGGTGCCCTTCCTCCCCAGCGGTCAGTCTAGCAACAGTTTGAAAAAAAAAAAAAAAAAAAAAAGTCCGATAGATTATTCGTACCGTTACAACCCCACCCACCTTCCTAGCTGGTATTCACATCAGAATTGTTAAAACTAACAACAACAACAACACAATGATGCTGATGATGAAGAAGATGATGATGATGATGAAGAGGAGAAAGAGTTCCTCGGTCTTGAAATTGGTATCGATGGCCACTTACTCTTACTACATCCAATTGGTACAACTGGGTCTACCAATCATTTGTCTATACTACTAAAAAAAAAAGTTAATGTGTGTGAGTGAATATTTACCTCTTCCCACATGTATATTTCTATAAATTTTGGACAGTTGCACGCTACAGGTAGGTCAGTTTTATTTTAACGAATAGGACGAAAGAATGTTCTTTCCTTTTTAATACTCTGTTCAAAATAATTATAAGTTTTTTTTTTCTTTTGCTTAAAAAAAAAAAGAGAAAAAAGTTTTAATAGAACTAGTAATAGCACTGATTCTTAATTGTATATATATATATACATAAATTGATAAAAAAAAATATTAAAAAAAAATTCTTTGCCGTATTCGATAAACATAATAAAATATTTTTTCTTTTTTTTAATAATTGTTGATTTTTATTTCTAAAAAATATTTTTTAAAAAATTGATTCATATATAAGGTACAGCTTTTTATGTGTGCATATTTTACACTATATATTTTCTTGTAATTCTCATTACTAGACTTATATATATATATATATATATATATATATATATATATTACACACACACACACACACACACACACACATATATATATATATATATATAATACATACAAACACACACACACACACACACATATATATATATATACATACAAAACACACACACACATATATATATATACATACAAACACACACACATATATATATACATACAAACACACAACACACATATATATACACAAACACATACACACACACATATATATATACACAAACACACACGCATAATATATATAACACACAAACACACAACACATATATACACAAAACACACACACACACATATATATACACAACGCACACACACACACACACACACACACACATATATATATATATATATATATATATATATATATATACACACACACACATATACATATCCTTATACTCGCACACAAACACACATATATATGGCTTCATGTACACACACACATATATATATACATATATTCCCATACACACACACACACACACACACATATATATATATATATATATATATATATATATATATATATATATGCTCACACACATGTATATATATTCACATACACACACACACACACATATATATATTCCCATACACACACACACACACATATATATATTCCCATACACACACACATATATATTCCTATACATACACACGCACACAATGTGTTCTGTAATGGGGTAACCACAGGTGATGAATATTGAAGGAAAAAGTAAGATAGGATTGAATAAGTGAATAAAGGAATGAATAATCGAACGAATTCGCGAGTATGTGGATGAATCAAAAGAGAAGGAAGTTCACTCACCTTTTTATAGAATTAAACCAAAGTAAGATACAGATTTGTGTGCTTATATATATATATATATATATATACATATATATATATATATATATATATATATATATATATATATATATATATATATATAACCTATTAGCTTTTCCCACGAGTTAATTCAAAGGAGTCTATAGATTCTGGTTTATTTATAGTAATTTCCATTAATAAAAATCCAGGTGAATGCATCATCGACTCTATTAGAGTTTAACTGTCATATCTAAATCCTAATGTTATGATAACACTACACGTTTTGTATATATATATATATATATATATATATATATATATATATATATATATATATATCCTGGAAACATGATTAAAAACGCATAGAAAAAACTTTATCCATTTTGATTTTTTAAGAAAATTAAAAAAATAGTACTATTCAAAGAAACATAGAAACCGCAGTTATCGGGACGATCTATAAGTTGAACAGCAGTCTGTGTACATTGCAATATTTCTATTTTCGAACACTTATCTACTTTCACTTTCGCTTTTAGCTGTAAAGAAAAAGCGGTTGTTTTTTGCTAGTGTAGAATTAATATGTTTATATAATGTAGGTTTTATATTCTCTTATATGATATTGTTTTTTTTTTTTTTTTTTTTTTTGTGTGTGAGTGTGCTAGGGAGGGTACTCTTTTTTCTTTTTAGCCTAGAATTACTTTGCCGTAGCTAAGGTAAGTTTCTGCAGACGAATCTATTACACAAACTTAGGGTGGAAACACTGGTCTTTCGTTTGCAAGCCACGCTGCTTTTATCATTAAGTTTAAACTGCGGATACGTGATTGGTTGAAGAGTGAATGAAATAATTAAGAATTAAGAAGAAGGGAAGGGGGGATCGGTTGAGAGAATAGAAAGAAGGAAGAGAATAGAATGAATGAAGGAAGGAAGGAAGGAAGAAGATTCAAAGGGAAAAGTTAGGGGAAAAATGAAGGAATGAAAGAAAAAGGAAAGGCATAGAAGGAAAATGAGAGAAATAGAAATGGGAAGACGAGAGAAAAGGTGGAAATATGAAAGAAAGGGAAGGAGAAGAAAAGAAAGAAGGGGAGTTACTGAAAGAGAAAAAGGGAGACAGGGAAGAAGAAGAAAAATTAATGAAGGAAAAGAGGAGGAAAGATAGAAGGAAGATAATGGAAAGAAAAATGAAGAAAAAGGAAGGAAGGGAAGAAGAACAAAGAAAATAGGGTAAGAAAAGAAAAAGAGAGTAAAGAATAAGGGAAAATAAAAAGAAAGAACAGAAGGAAGAGAAGAAAATGAAGGAATGAAAGACAATCGTTTGAGAGAAGGAAAGAAAGGAGGAAAATTGAAAGAGAGAAGTTCGAAAAAATTAATGAATGAAAAAGGATAGGTAGATAAAGAAAATTACAGAAAGAAAAGGGTGAAAGAAAAATGAGAAGAAGAGAGAAAAGAAAATAGGAAGGAAAGGGAGAAAAGAATGAAAATGGAACGACAGAAGAAAGAAAGAAAACGGGGGAGGAGAAAAAGAGTGATAGGATAGAATAAGGGAAAGTAAAGAGAAAGAAGAAAAAAGAAGAAAAAGGGGGAGAGAAATAAAGAAATTGGAAGGGGAAAAGAAACTCGATAGAGAAAGTAAAGGGAAGAAAAGAACTGAAAGAAGAAAGTTAGAGAGAAAAATGAAGGAATGAAAGAAAAAGCAAAGGAAAGAGAAAGGGAAAGAAACAAAAAGAAAGAAAGAAAGAAAGAAGGGATTAGGGAAAGCTGAAGATATGAAAGAAATAGTAGAGAAGAAAAAGTGAGGGAAAGAGAAAAAGAGAATGAGGAAAGATGCATATATGAAGGAGAGAAAGATTATTTTTAATAGGGAAATAATGAATAACGCCTAATTATAATGTTACCTCTGCGGTCACTATCATTCAGGTATTATTATTATTATTATTATTATTATTATTATTATTATTATTATTAAATAATACTAATAATAACAACAATAATTTCAATTCTATCCTGTATTCCTTTTTTAAAATTAGATTGTAAATCGTAGTTTTAGAATGTCTAAGGTGTGCGAGGGATGGTGTCGTGTTAGGGAGTTGAATATCTTGTTTAATTACAAATCGATTTCATTAAATTGGCTCAGCTGATGCTGACCAATGGACAGGCAGAGAGACAAAACTCGCTTTTCTCTCAATTTCTTGCCCCAATTATTCATTCATCGCAGAATTGTGTATTCTCTCTCTCTCTCTCTCTCTCTCTCTCTCTCTCTCTCTCTCTCTCTCTCTCTCTCTCATACGCATATTTCTCCTCGCTTATACAAACTATCAATAAATTGCCTCTTCTCATTGTTACCAATACATAACTCACTTAAATATCGATTGTGTACGCGCGCACACACACGCACATACATACACACGTGTTTAATACTAACTTTAGAAAAGAAAAAGAAATCTACAGGTCTCGGGCACCCTGTGAGTTTGTTTACTATCTACTCTGGGTAAAACTTGCAAATCATACTCAAATCCCATGACCCAGAAAAAACAGAACCCACAAATTTTGTAATAAACTGTTAATTTTAACTAGGGATGTTTGGGTTAGGGTTTAGGGTTACGGTTGGTGTTTAGGGTTAGTTTAATGTGAAAATAAGTAGATAATTTGGGTTTTGTTTTTTCTGGGTCACCCTGTAATATCATGGGATTTTGAGTGTGATTTGCAAGTTTTACCCTACTCTGTTAAGTAAGGCACGCTGCTACAGTCTGCTAGCAAGCGTCTATAGTTATTTACCAAGCTTAAGTCTTGCACAAGGCTAGAAGTATGGGGGCACCCAGTGAGAATCGAACTCACTACTAATAGTCTGCTAATCTAGATTGCTAAAAACCCACCACGTTATGTGCTCACTGAGAATCCATGATTCGATTTCAAATGTAGTGTTTATTCAGGCTACGCATGAGACAGCCGGTGAGGATCGAACTCATCACACAGTCGTAAGATTTTTCTAGAACTGCGCGCTAACCATTATCCTACGGTAAGCCGATCTCTCTATCTCTCTCGTTGTCCCCATCTCTCATTAGCTCAGTCGGTAGAGCACTTGCCTAAGAATCACAAAGTTCCTGGTTCGATACTGGCCCTCGCCACCTCAGCGTATGAGTAGCACAGGGATCTTTGCCGTAAAGTGAGAAGTTGATGGTAGGTGTGGCGCTCCACCTCAGATGGTCTAGCGCTAGTGAAAAAGGGATAGACTCCGTCGCTGTCTGCCTCTTACCGACATTAGGACACCCCGTCGACCATACTCATTCACACACACACACACACACACACACACACACACACACACATATATATATATATATATATGAGAGAGAGAGAGAGAGAGAGAGAGAGAGAGAGAGAGAGAGATGGTGATATTTCAAGTATAAAATGAGATAATAATAAAACAGTATAAAAACTCATGACTCAGAGTTTCACGTTGTCGATCCACAGGTAGTAGTCGTGAGTTTTTATCCTGTTTTATTATTTTATGCAGGAAATGTATTTTGATATTTCCCTGGATTTTCGTGCTGATTATCAGGATTAAAAACGTCGGTTTAGCTCAGTCGGAAGAGCATCCGCCTCAGAACCACAAGGTTCCGGGTTCGATATCGGCCTTTGCCAACACAGCATAAGAATAGCACAGCTTGGTTCTGTTAGGTAATGTTGGGAGCTGATGGTATATGAGGCATTTCACATCAGGCACAAAAACAATCTCCCTGGTCTAGCGCTAGTGAAAAGGGGATAGACTCCCTTGATGTCCAGCTGATACCGTCAATAGGCTACTCCGCGACGTTTACTTTTTTATATACGTAATTATGCATATATATATATATATATATATATATATATATATATATGCGTGCACGTGAACAAAGCTGTTTACTCACGTGCACATGGCTAAGCTTTTGTGTATATTGGTACCTTGACTTACGAGTATAATTCGCTCAACTTTCTCGTATATCAAATCAGTTTTTCCCATTGAAATAGAATGAAATACCATTAATTCGTTCTAGTCCTCTACTAAAAAAGACCTCAATTTTTT
Organism: Doryteuthis pealeii; assembly: GCA_023376005.1. Lineage (NCBI taxonomy): Eukaryota > Metazoa > Mollusca > Cephalopoda > Myopsida > Loliginidae > Doryteuthis > Doryteuthis pealeii. The sequence continues at coordinate 39,314,467 of CM042163.1, forward strand.
GTTACATTTTCTTAAATAAGAAAATACCACTGTATTGTAATGTATAAAAACATAATAAAATTGAATGTAATGAATTTTGTGCTGTAACATGTTTTAATGTTTAATTTTTTTTAAGAATAATGATTTTCTTCGTCGTCATAAATTTGGAAACTTAAATGTTTTTAGTGAACTTATTGACATAAGCTTAGGGGAGTAAACATCGAAAACAAACCAGGAGCCGGGGATAGACTCCCTCGATGTCCAGCTGATACCTAATTTTGAAAGTTGGTGTGATGCTGAAATCCAGTGCTACCCAGCAACTCCTGCGACACTACCGCTGCCCAACTGCATTGGGTCTTTACCTTTCCTTTTGGATCACAGCGGCGATGGGGAATTTGCTGCTTGGACAACAGCTCATCCTCCATATGAACCCGCCCAGGCTATGTAGTTAAAAAAAACTTGGACACGACTCCATCGTCTCTCGTAGACAGAAGGATGCCAACAATATATGACATAAGCTTATTTGTACCTTCAATTTTAACAGTGAACACAAAGCAATATATAATATTGCAATATAAAACAATTATATATATATATATATATATATATATATATATATATATATAATGAAAGTAAGTAAATAAACAATGTGTTTATTTTTCATATAGCCTTTTTAGCCGACAATTTTGGGAGGATATGTGCTTAATTGAAGTCTACCTAATTTTGAAAATTAATTAGTTAATAATTAATGAATTTAGGCGGGCATATATGTTCAAATGTAAGGCTAAACAAATCGAGAAAATGTCAATCCCTGTGTGTACATTTCGACCTATTATGTCTCATCAGCAAGGTAATAGGTCGAAATGTACATACAGGGATTGAGATTTTCTCGATTTGTTTAGCCTTACATTTGAACATATATGCCCGCCTAAATTCATTAACTAGTAACTAATTAATTTTCAAAATTAGGATTTCGAACACTGATTTTCAAGGTGTGCATACTGTCTGGGTAAATAGCAGGACAAATTGGGCTCTTTAACCTTGGTTAGGCAACCAGTCTTCTAGGAGAAGGAAAACTCTGAATTCAAACCTGGTAAACTCTGCTTAAGAAATTGACCTTGTGTCACATCCTGCTCGTGCCGAGGGTTTGTACTGTCCGTCTCCGTTTGGAAGTTTTTGTTGCGCCGATCCTGTTTCCTTCCTCCTGAATTGCATCTACAAATATGGCTTTTTTGTTGTTGTTGTTTTGTTTTTTTTGGCCGGGCTTTGCAAATAGAAACCTCGCTAAATAAAGAATGAGGAAGGTTTATTTTAAGAAAAATCAAATAAAAAATCTCCGTGGATATGAATTTTATTTTTGCCGTACGAAACACACACACACACACACACACACACACATTTTCTTCACAAAAATAAGATAGAAATAACACACCCTGTCGTTGGGGCTTAGAATAAACTTACTGTATCCCCTACGGAGGGTTAAGACCTTCCTCTAAACAGGTGTCCTGGGTATAACACTAAACTAATGGTGAGGCTCCAGTTCTGGATTCGGCTGGGGCTTTAGAATACACCGATTTCACTTCTGCTTAGGGGTAAGACCCGCCCCCCAATGGGGCCACCTGTTGGTCGTTGATGACGACCCGCAAAGCTTAAGGGCGAAATCTTGGTGGTTAAGCAGTCCATGACATGCAACACTCGACTTTGGCCCTCGATTAGGCTAGACGGGTGATTGGAGTCCCCTCCGACCAAGCGGTTGGCCATATTAAGCCCTTGCACCTATACGATTGTCCCAATTCTATTGCTCTTATGAAAAGCCGCAACCTTTTTCATATATGTGATAGGAGGTGGTGGCTGAGGGTCTTAGTGTCCTGGGTATGAAGTTAAACTCTATTTGATGTTAAAGTTCGAGTTCTGGGGAATATGAAGTGCCCCTTCAACACCATTGCTCCATGTCCACTCTGACCCGGAGTGGCAGTACCTTTTTAGGATCTCATCTATGGGTTAAATAGAAAAAAATGTGCTTTAAAAAATTGAGTACCCATTAAGAAAGAATAAAACAAAATCTCTTCGGCATAAAAAAAAAATATCCGTAAAATCCAACCAACCAAGCAGTTCTGGATCAGCGAGGAGTGTGCCCTCACTGAGTGGTGGATCAGGGTGCGGGGTGGTGGTGGCGGTGGCAGCTGCCCCGTGTGCAACTTTATGGGAGCACAAAATCGCCTTAATCTAAAAGTATTTGCGTTGCTATAACATTGAAAATATATCGCTTAACTTTTGCTACTATTCTCCTATACTGTGAGTGCGTAGAATTCGAAAGTGGGCGCCCGGCCGAGCTTTTGCCGCACCCTCCCCAAACTGGATTACGACGCTGACACACCACTGGCATCACCCTTTCATTTCTATTACTCACAGGTCCACGACCGGTAGTGGTAGTACCTGTTAATGTCCCATCAATGGGGCAAATAGGTCTGTTTAAAAATTATTCGTATTTAATAGGAATACTTGATACCATATAACTGTAAATCATTCTTATTAAAAATAGATACTTGTAGCTCTAATTATTTACAAAGAATTATTATTGTTCACTTCTTTTCAGTTTTTCACATCAGCGTTAGCTGATGGCTTTTCACTGGAGTCTGAGTGACAATAAGTCTCCTCGGGTCTCCAGGACTCTTCTGAGTATTCTGGCAGATTGCAGCAGTGCAGTATTCTGGATGGTCTCGATTCTCCCTCTGATTTCCAGATTTTCTAAACTTTTTTCCAATCTTTTTTGGGACCGTTCAAAGTGCACCACCTACAATTGGTATAACTTTGACTTTCACATTCTATAACTTTTTTTAGTTCTCTGGCAAGGTCTAGGTATTTGTCCATTTTTTCATTTTCCTTCAGCTTCACCCTGTGATCTGCTGGAACTGTAAATTCCACCAGTTGAAAAGTTCTTTCTTTTTTTTTGTTAATCAACACTAGGCTGGCCTTCTTGCTGGGATAAAGTAATCCGTTTTTACTTGAAACCGGGTAACTGTGTGTAAACAAATGATTATAGTTTAGGAATACTTGTAACTATACAACTGTGTTCAAAATATTTGTATTCGATAGGAATACGTGATATTATATAACTGTAAGTTGTTTGTATTAAGAATAATTTATTGAAGCTGAAATCGTTTATTAAAGATTATTATTAGTTAATTCAAAACATATAATTTTGTGCAAACATATGACTATTATTAAATGGAAATAATTACTTGAAACCATGGGATTATTAGTATTAGATAGGAATACTTGAAACAGTTATTATTTGTATTATATAGGGATACTTTATATATAACAGATTATTTATAAGTATTATCTGCGTTATTTGGACTATTGTCCCCATCTTCATTGTTATTTGTATAACGTTTCGGCCAATATACCCTCCGGCCTTCTTCAGGTATTTCAGGTATATCGGCCGAAACGTTGTACAAATAACAATGAAGATGGGGAAATAGTCCGAATAGATAATACTAATCTTCAAGCCTCATCTCAAACATTCAGAGAAATAGATTATTTATATTATGAATAGTTTCTTGAGGGGGAAAACTCTTAATAAACAACTCAATAAAAATGTATATATAAACGTACAGGGAGCATGATTCCCTAACCTCTATGCATAAAATAACCCTAGACGGGTTGACATGCCATCAAAATCAACCAATCACAAAATAAAAAATAAAAAACTAACACAGAATAATTGAAATTATTTGTCTGAATTGTTTTTAGGTGAGAATTGATAATTTGTATTATTTCAATTTTTGGGTCTGTCGTCTTTATCTTTATTGTTACATACACAACGTTCCCGATTTCGGCAAGAAACACCTGAGGAAGGCTGGAGCGCATATAGGCCGAAACACAGTGTATATAATAATAATAAAGATGAGACAACAGTTCGTTAAATATAAATAATAAAAAAACGGTATAAGTTTATTTGGCACAAGGCCAGACGTGTCGGACACACGGTGGGAATTAAACTCTTTAAGTTTAGAAATGGCTTAGATGACACCAGTGGTTCTCAACCTTTTTCCACCCATGGACCCATTTGCTTCCTATTTTACTCTGGTGGACACCCTATAACCATTCAATATTTGAAAATCAATTGTATTAATAATTAAATAATCTTTTGCTTGCTGATGTTATATGGTCCCCGGGAGTCAATATGAACCCCGGTTGTGAACCAATGGATTACATGATAAGCATTTTAAAAAGTATTTTTCTTTTTAAATGAGAAATTATCACTCGTTATTAATTTTGATGTGTATGTTTTATTTAATCTTTTTTTAATTGCTTTTTTTTTTCATCGCAACTGACATAGGTCGTGATTTCTACGACTGGGAAGAACAGTGTGCATCAGAAAGAAGAATAAAGGATATGTTCTAGGTGATAAGTAATTTAACCCTTTGAGCCCTTAGACTAAATTTACCTTCAGCCGCTTGACTGTGATCTCCGCACCGGTAATCCGGTGCTCCAATACGATGGGGTGGGGATAACAGAAATTGGAATCGGCTCAAAAGTCCTTCGGCATCCAGATACTATTACGTTGTCGATTGGTTGATTTTTATGACATGTCAACCCTTGTTGGGTTATTCATGCCGAAGACATTTTGTTTTATTCATTCTTGTTGAGTATTCAATTTTTTTAAACTCATTTTTTTTATCTACTTAACCCATGGATTGGGACCTTATCAGGTACTCTCACTTCGGGTCAGAGTAGTCCTGGGATTAATGGCGATGAAAGGGTACTCCGCACCCCCCTCCTCAGAGCCCCAGAATTTGAATTTCACCACCTAGAGGCAATTTAACGCCATATCCAGACACATGTTACTTCGTTTTCTAAAACAATTAAAACCTTTGGAAAATCGTAAAAGTTTTAATTATCCCTAGACATGGAAACAATGGCGCCTAGTTACTGACAGTTTTTTGCCTCTGCGATCTTCAGACCAAGTCTGAAGATCGAATTGGTGAAAAAGTGTCAGTAACCAGGCGCGCTTGATTCCATGTCCACCCCCTCTCTCTCTCTCTCTCTCTCTCTCTCTCTCTCTCTCTCTCTCCTTATCAAACACACACACACAAACTTTCTAATTCTCTTTCGTTCCTCTCTTTCTCCCTCTCTCACACACACTCTCTCTCTTTCTCTCTCTCTCTCTCGTTCTTCTCTCTTTCGTCCCTCTTGTCTCCCTCTCTTATTACCCCTTTCTCTCTCTCTTCTTACTCTCTCTCTCTCCAACCTTCTTCTTTCTCTCACTCTCCTTCCCTCCCCCTCTCTTACTCTCCCTCTCTCTCTCCTTCCTACTCTTCCCCCTCTATTTTATTCCCTATTCCTCTCTCTCTTCTCTCTCTATCTCTTTTTTATTTCTCCTTCTTTTCTCCTCCTCTCTACTCACTCTTGGACGTTCTCTCACTGCTCCCGTAACCTGATTTGGTCGGAGGGGGCGCTATCATGAAGTGTGTCTGGGGCAAGAACACCCTATCCTTCTCCAGGTCTACAACTAGTTTGAATTCAGGGTTTTCCTTCTCCTAGACGAGTTACCATACCAAGGCTAAAGAGCCCAGTCTGCTTTTCTATTTACACAGAGCGTTGTTTCGTAATGGCTATAGAAAGGCGGTCTGAGAGGTATTGCAATAAAAAGCAATTGAAGATAAGATGAAGGCAATATAATTTTTACTATAATCACCTAATGAACATGATGGTGGGGATTCCCCTTGTGTAGTATCTAAAGTTCTGGACTGCAATATTGCGAGTAACCGGGTTCAAACTCCAGTCCCTCTATTAGGTTCACTTTCTGACTAATACCCTTCGTAAAGATATCAACAATCTAATTTCCCAGATATGGGCTAAATAGTACAACTAACAGTGCTGGAACATTAAGGGATCTCTGAGAGAATTTATTTTATGTATATTCACGTTTTTTTTTATATTCTTATTTATTTTCTGTGATTAGTCCATCTTTTAATGGTTTTTGTTTTTGGCTTTTAGGGTGAACTTCCTTATTTTTACTGTCGTCTAATTTGTAGTAATGTTTTCTTATTTTATCTTGTGACTAATTCAGTCACGTTAGAACCATTCTACTATCATTGATGTTTTATGACCCTACGCACCTTAAATCCTCTCTTACATTCTAGTGTTACTAATTAAAGGTGCCCATGTCTTGCTCCCTTTGTAGCTATGATATTTGATGAGGCGGTCTGCACATCTAGCTCGTTAACTAATATATATATATATATATATATAATATATAATATATATATATATATATATATATATATTTATGGGAATGACTTACCGGTGAAAATATTGGGTTGGTCTCAATATTTGGTTGGTACAAGTTTTACCCGGATGAGTCAGCGTTATAACAAATATAAAGTGCTCAATACGTAAGTAGAGTGGATTTATTATTATAGTGAGTACAGGAATAACCTACTCGAGTTTCACCATAAGGATCTTCAGATATTGATTCATTCAGAGGATCTGACCCTGAAGATCCTTATGGTGAAACTAGAGTAGGTTATTTCTGTAATCAGTATAATATATAAATATATATATATATATGGGAGAAATTTGAGGAAATTAATCCGACAGTATGTGGAGAAAGGTAGACAAACACAGGATGTTGTAGAAATGGATGTTATTGTAGTTAGTGATGTTGACCTTCTAAGACTTTAGGAATAGAGTTCTTGCTTCAGTGGTGAACATTTTCTTTCTAGTGAATTAGGAGGTCGTGAATATGGGAGGGGTGATATTAGCGCTATGTGAAATGCAAACAGCTTTGTCCAGGATTTGAACTTGGGTTGACTAGTCCATTTCCTACGACTCTACTTTGTTAACCTTTACACGACAACAAGAAGCCCTTACCTGCCAGTCAGTAATTATTTAACTCCTTTTCTTCCCCTAAACGCTGGATATTACAAAAATCACCTCTTGAGCAGAAACCCGCATGCACATGCGCACATGTTTGAGGGCGGTGGCTGAAATCACTCAGCTTCATCATTCCCATTTTGGGACGCCTCGGGCATCATCGAGCAATAATCCCCAAGCCTTACACATTTTTTGACGAAGCGGTGGCTCAAGTGCTAGACTGTAACATCATAGTGAGTTCGAACTCCAATCGTGCTATTGCGTTCACTTTTGGACTAATACCTTGGGAAAGGTATTCACTCCCTCAGCTTTGGGTTAAATACTAACACAACTGTTCATCAACATGGATTACTTTGGCATTAGATAACCCACGAAGGTTGATATGCCTTTAAACAGAGTAACCAAATTCAGACCTTTTAGATGAAGCGGGTTGATGAAATGCAGTCTCGTCCAGGATTTGAACTTGGGTAGCCGTGTCCACTTTCTATGACTACAACTGAGATAGATCGCCACACCTACCGTCGGCTCTCAGATGCTTTTCCGCACAGATCAGGTTACCCAATATGCGCTATTCCCGCATTGGCGAGGACCGGTGTCGAACCCGGGACCTTGTGATTCATTGGTGAATGCTCTAACGACTGAGGTAAACTGGTCCGATGTAAGTTAAGCTAGCGTAGGCATAAAGTTAACTGCGCTTGGTAACTGTCAGAGGCGAGAAACTAACCGTTACCAAACGTTATTGACTTTATATCTACGCTACCCTAACTTAGATATAAACATATTACCAACCTCTCCGCACGAGTAGGATGTGACTCAAGGTCAATTTTTTAAACGGAGTTTAACAGGTTTAAATTCAATTTTCCTTCTCTTGGGCCGATTGCTATACCAAGGTTAAAGAGCCCAGTTTGTCCTAATATTTACCCATAGCTGAAGGGAGAATAGTTGGATTTATACGTATTAGGCCAATGTGAAATGTAAACTGCCTCGTCCAATAAATAAACCCATCTCGTTGTATCCATTTCTTATGACGGTAACTTTTGCTTTGTCGCTGATTTTAAGGACTTTATAAATATAGCAAACCATATTGATAATAATAATGATATATATATATATATATATATTATATATATAGGTGTGTCAAAAAAAGTATCGAGATTTTCGGGTACTTTTCGACACACCTTGTATTCTGAAAAATTAACGTTCCTTTCATTCTTCATTTCTATCTTGGTAAATACAGCTTTACAATGTGTACTTTTTGACACACCTTCTATTCTGAAAAATTAACGTTACATTTATTGTTCATTTCTATCTTGGTAAACACAGCTTCAATCTCGATACTTTTTTGACACACCAAAGAGAAATATTTCCTGTGGAAACCTGCATATGGGCAAGTCAGAGTGAGCTGTCCAGCAAAGACCTGCATTGACAAGCTCTGCGCGTATACTGGATGCTGCTCAGATACCCCCCGAGGGCGATGAATGATAGGGACGGTTGGCGAGATATTGTCATGGGTATCATGCTACTAGCGCGACCTGATGATGGTGATGTTAGTGCGAACTGAAAGGCAGTGTCGTCCAGGATTTGTCGATTCCATTTCCTACGGCGATAACCGTTACACTTGCGCCATATCTTATCTAATACAAACTATTTGCACAGAGTTGTATGGTTTCAAGTATTTCTATCTAACACCAATAGTTTGCATGCCCTTATATCGTTTCAAGTAACTAATAATTATATCTAGGAAACAATCATAGCTTTAGTAACTATTCTTAATATAAATAATTTAGTTATAGAGGATAAAGTATTTTGGGGCCGGTTTAGCTTAGTCGGTAAAGCGTTCGACTAGGAACCACAAGATTCCAGGTTCGATACTGGCCCTCGCTGACTCAGCGTATGTATAACACAGGGATTTGTGCGGTAAAGTGGGGAGCTGATGATAGGTGTGGCGCCCCGCCTCAGACACAAAAAATCTCCCTGGTCTAGCTAGTGAAAAGGAGATAGATTCCCTCGCTGTCTGGCTGATACCGACAATAGGCCACTCCGCCGACTTTACTTATTCCGATCTAATACAAATGATTTGCATGCATTTGTATGGTTTCAAGTATTCTCATCCAATACAAATAATTATATGGTTTCAAGCAATTATTTCTAATCAGACATAATCAATTTTTGCTAGGTTTCAAGTAACTAACAATAATTATTAGTAAACAATTATAGCTTCAAGTAACTTTTATTAATACAAATAATTTAGTTATATGGTATCAACTATTCTTATCGAATACAAAAAAAAAAAAAGTAAACAGATTTATATGACCAATAGATAGGAACTTAAAATGATTACCTTTCCGGGTCGGAGTGGGCTTGGTGACTAATGCCAACGAACTGGTGCCGCGCCATCAGAAACCCATTTTTATTTTGAGATTTTGGTGTATGAAGCTAAGTTTTGTAAATATGGTCATTAACTTCCAAGAATTATTTTCGGAATTACTTTTTTATATTATCTAGACAATCAAGTGATTTTTTATTTATTTATTTATTCATTTTTTTACTTTAAAAGTCTCTCCGAATCTATCTCGCAATGTTTTTATTCAATAATAATCATTTGTTTGCACACAGTTTTTAAGTATTCCTAATTAACACCAATAATTTGCAAGCAATTATATAGTTTCTAGTAACTAATAATAATCCTTTGTAAACAATTATAGCATCAAGTAATTATTCTTATTGCAAATTTGCATACAGGTAAATAGTTTCAAGTATTCCCCTCCAATATATAGGATCCTAAAAGGACTACCTTTCCGGGTCAGAGTAGACTTGGTTGACTCATGGCAACGAACTGGAGCCTCACCATCGGATACCCACTTTTCTTTGAGATTTTGCCGTATGAAGCTAAGTTTAGTAAATAAGAATAATCATTAACACTTACCGAACCATTCACTTATCAAGTTTGTATTAATCAATCAATTGATCGATTTAAAAGATTTTATCGATTTGTCAAAGATCACGTCACTCCTAGGCGCACCCCACCTTCCAGTGTTGTCAAAACCTTAGTGATCTGTGAAACCCCACCATCAAACCCACACACACACACACATAATATACGGCATCATGGCCGCGCGGCTTTCTTTCAATTTTACTCACAACCCGATTGACTGATTTTAGTAGCAGTCAGTTGATAGCTACGCCGGCCTCTCAGGTGAGAAACAACTTGTTGCTCACATGAGTTGACATTGTCGCTGTCTCCGTTCTTGTCGTCGTCGTCGTGTGGTAGTCGAAAAGCGGCATGGTCGACTCTTGAGGTACACCCCGGCCGGCGAAATCTCAGGGTTGTTGAGGGGTGAAGTTCTGAATCTACTGTCATGATTGATAACGTTATTTCGTTTGTCCTTCTTTTCCAAAATTGGATCTGGTTTTTCTTAAGTTTACGTGGGGAAAACGCTTGACGTCACTGGATTATAAAAAAAATTTAAAAAAGAAAGAAAGAAGAAAAAAAAGAAAGAATTAATTTAAAAAAAAAAAAGAGTAATAATACAATAAAGAAGAACCCGGATTGGATTTATTGTATACACACTTTTCTTCTTTATTTTTTTTTTCGTTTCTTTTCTTTTTTTTTTTCTTTTTTTTTTTTTTTTTTCTTTTTCTCCTTAATCGGCGCTGATGATGGATAATTACTATCAGGTAGGAGAACTTAATTTTGTTTCAGAAAAAAAAAATATATATATATACGTAACAAAAAAAAAAAATGAATGAATAAATAAACCTAGACAATTTAGGTTTATTTTTTTTGTGGGGTGGGGAGAGTATTTCTTGGAACATGTATACGTTACTTGTTGCATTTTTGAAAATATAAGTTTTTCTTTTCTTTTTCTTTTTATTTTCTACTTTTTTTTTCGTCTTCTACTTCTTTTTCTTCTCCTTGATCTTCTTTTTCTTCCTCTTCTACTTTTTCAACCTCTACAACTTCTTTTTCTTTCTTTTTGCCCCCTTTTTTTGTCTATTTATTCTCCATCTCCAACTTTTTCTTTTTCTTCTTCATCCTCTTTTTCTCCTTACTTCGACTTTTACAGTTTTGTTTCTTCCTCCTCGACTTCTTTTTCCTCCTCGTCTAGTTCTTCGCCACCAACTTTTTCTTTCCCCTTTTTCTTCCTTTTCTTCTTCATCCTTTTTTTCTTCCACTTTTCTCTACTTTTACATCCTTTTCTTTTTCTTCCTCATCAACTTCAAAATTTGATTTTCCCCCTGATCTTTTCTTCGACCTCTACATCTTTTCCTTGCAAGTTTTTTTTTCCCTTTTTTACACCCTCTTCTTCTCTCTTTCTTTCACTTTTACTTTTAAAATTCTTTTTTTCTTCCCCTCTTTTCTTTCTCTTCGACTTCTTTTCTTTCTGTCTTTTTCTTCCCCGTCTACTTCTTCGTCTCCAACTTTTTCTTTGCTTTTTTCTTCCTTTTCCATTCCTACTCTTTTCGCTCCACCTTTCCTTTCGGCTTTTATGTCTTTTTCATTCTTCATCTGCATCTTTCCCTTCCCTATCATTTTTTTACCGTCTGACTT
>CM042163.1:39325982-39378482 GCA_023376005.1 Doryteuthis pealeii
ACACCTCTGTAGCAACTGAGAAAAATGGTCAAGTGTCGTGTATATGGATACAAATATAACACACTTAAAACCACTCAGCCATCAAAATGCTGGAAATAAACTGGCCCATTCCACAAAGTTAGAATAGCCCGAGCGCTATTTAAACCACTTACCAAGTTCTGATTCTCAGAAGCTGATCCAGCTTGAACACATTGAATACTGATCAGTTTTACATAAATATCTCAGTATCCACAGACGAACATCACTTATGAGTTCGTCTTTGGCTTCTCTAGCGGTGTCCAGTATGTTTTGGTCGTTTACTCAGATAAAAGGAAAAAAACGGCAATTGGCTGTTCGTTGAAAAAATGTGCGTATCCTTAGTGTGAACCGCAGGTGCTTCCTGTAAAGGGCCACATTGAGATGCCAGCTCTAGATACACAGGACAACGATTGTTGGTAAGTAATACTAAATATCACAAAAACAAAAAATATAAGTAAAGCTACCCAGCTGAGAGAAAGAAAAAAGAATTGCCGAAGCAACACTGGTTTGGGTTATATTATTTTGTTTAATGGACATCATCAAACATTTGGGATTTAATCCATTTTTTTGTTTAGATTTTTAATGGAATAGTTGTCGGATATTTTCTATTTAACTATAGATAGAACCCTAACGGCCAGTACCATTCCGATTTAAGATAGACCTGGGCAAGTCAATGACGTGAAAGAGTTACTCACACTCTCAGAGCTCCAACATTGAAACCTCAACATTAGAATGCCAGTTTAACGTCAAACCAGACACTAAGACCCTCAGTGACCGCCATCTAGCGCATATATGATAAAAGGGATGGGGTTGATGTTATGAGGCCAATAGGTCGGACAATCATGTAGGTACTAAGGCTTGACGTGCACCAGCGATTTGATTGGAAGGGGAGCCTCTCTGACCACCCGTCAGCCTAAGTAAGCACCAAAGTCGACTGTCTGCATTGTCATTGACCGCCCTTAAGCACCACAAATCACCACTCTCGAAAACAGGAAATTCTTAACCTTCTGAGAGGTGCAGTCGGCTAAAATACTTCAGTCTTCAGCGACAGGCGGATGGCGAAAATAAGCCTATCTAACAAGCCATTACCAGCGAAATTGATCCTCACGGATTTCTATGCCAAGCCTACAATGTACCAGTCTAAGTCGGCTTAAGTAATTATCTACATATGTATATATTTATTTCAAATAAGTTGTAGCCACAAATTAAAAAATTACTATGGGTTATCTTACTGTAGAAATCTTAAAGCTCATAAGCCTACTATTTTGGTATGAGCGCTGTTACCTGCATTTTAAGGCCTTGATATATGAGGCTGTGGTATCTGACTGTAAGCCAATATCATAGCTCTGTAGATTTAAGTCTGATTACCAATGAACAGTTTAATACTGTGACCTTTCACTGTTCTTTTTTTTTTAATGGATGCTAGAATAAAAAAAAAAAAGAAAACAAAAGAGCGAAGAAAAAAATGAAGGAATGAATTCCGCAAAGGAAAAGAACAGAAAAGTTAAGTGATAGAAATAGGGAATAAGAAAAAGGATCAGGAAAACTGACAAAAAGAAAAGTTTGGGAGAGAAAAAGAAACGAAAAGGGGGGAAGAGAAAAAGGAGGAGAAGAAAGAAACGAGAGAGGGGCAAAAGAAGAAAGGAACGAAAAAGAAAAAAAGAAAAAGAACAAAGGAGCGAAAAAGAAAAAGGAAGAAACGAAAAAGAACGAAAAAGAAAAAAGAAGGAAAGGAAAGGAACGAAAAAAAGAAAAGAAAAAGGAAAGAATGAATACGAGGGTTAATGGAATGAAAGGAAGGATTGATAAAAAAGGAAAGGAAAGAAAAAAGGAAATGAATAAGTCAGAAAAAAAGCAAACAATGAGTATAGAAAGGAAAAAAGGGGACAAAGAGAAACGTGAAGAAAAAGAAGAAACGAATGAAAAGAAAAAAGGATCGACAGACAGACAGACAGACAGACAACCAGACAGACAGAGTTAAAAAAGAAAATGAATGAAAAATTGAAAAGGAATGAAAGAGAAGGACATCAAAAAGGAAAAAGGGTGAAAAAAGCGGGAACTAGGAATGTAAAGAAAGAGGTGGAATGAAAATTAAAGAAAAAAAGAAAGGAACTAACCAAAGGGGAAAAATAAATGGTATAAGAAATAAGCATATGTAGGATAAAAACGAAATATAAAAGGAAGATAGTTAAAACTGAGAAAGATAAAGAGGAATGATAGGAAAAATGAAGAAAAAGGGGAAAGTAAGGAAAGAGAAAAGGACCACAAAGGGAAAGAATGAAAAAAGGGAACGAGGAGACGGAAGGAAAAATGGGTTCGCATAAAAAATTTTTTAAAAAAGGAAAAAGAAATAACTAAAATAGGAAAGGAACTAAAAAAAGAAAGGGAACGAAAACGGGATGAAGTTAAAAATGGAAAAAAAGAAAGGAACGAAAATGGAAAGGGACTAAAAAGGGAAAAAGGTTCTAGAAGGAAAGGAACGAAAAAACGGAAAGGAGCAAACACAGAAAGGAACAAAAGGGGAAAAGAGACTAAAAGGGAAAGGAAACTAAAAATTAAAGGACCTAGAAGAAGAGAACTAAAAAAGAAAGGAACGAAAAACGGGAAAGGAAGTTAAAAAAGGAAAGGAAGGGAAAGGGAGACGAAAAATGGAAAAGAACGAAAGAGGAAGGAAAAAAATGAAGGGAACGAAAACAGAAAGGAGCGAAAACAGAAAGGAACGAAAAGGGGAAATGAACGAAAAGGAAAAGGAAGTTAAAAAGTGGAAAGGAACGAAAAAGGAAAAGAACGACAAGGGAAAGGGACTAAAAAGGGAAAGGACTAAATGATAAAAGGACCTAGAAAAAGAAAGGAACAAAAAAGGCAAAGGAAATAAAAAAGGAAGAACCACTAAATCAAAAATAAGAAAAGCACATAAAAAATATAAAAAAAACAAAAACGAAGATAAAAGGAAGGACAGAAAAATGAGAATATACAAAAAAAAAGAATTATATAGAAAACGAAAGCAAAAGAAAAAAAAACTAAGAAAGAAGCAAGAATATAAAAAGGAGAATTAAGCTCTTATTTAATTGAAGGCTTTCTTTTCGGGCTGATAGTAGGGCGACTTATCAAATTTAAATGGGCGAATTAGGAATCCACTGTCACCTTGGAGACTTTCTCTTTCGCCTTCATTCTTTCTCTTGTTCTTTACGCTTTTACATAGATCTTAGCCATATTCATTTCTATTGATACATCGTCTCCCTGAGCGCCTTCGCCATCATTCTGCTCCACTCCCCGCCAAAGACCCTACCGTTCCCCCCCCCCTTAATAGTGCGCAGCTGTACTAGAAGCAGATTAAGAAAGGAACCAGTCCTCATTGGAAGGCATAACATTTTAAGTCCCTAATTAGGATCTGGAAGTGAAGGAAAGGAAAACGAGAGTCGGGTTTGCAAGAAGTGTTCCGCGGCTTGCAAGGCTAAAGAGGAAGTAGGGGTTGAGAGGGGCTTTGTTGGTTTTCTTGTTTCTTTTCTTTTTTTTTTCAAAAAATCACAAACAAAAAAACAGACAAACTAGGTCGATTTAATCACAGTTTTTCTCTCCTCTTTCGACAGGGAGAACGGAGAGGGGGGGGGGGTCGGTTTCGCGGGAAAACAGACGGGAACTGCTGTGTATTAGGGAAGAAGAGGTCTATGTGCGTGGCCATGTAAATATATTGTATCGTCTCGCGAATCTACAATTGGCTTTATGTCAATCTCGCTTTTTCGGAAAAAAGAAAAAAAAAGATCCACCATTATCGAAATCGCTTAAGTGAGAAGAAATTAATATTAATTTTCAGGGGACATTCTTTCTGAGTGTTTCCGAACAAAAATATAATTTATAACGAATTTATTTGAATAACGCACAAATTACCCGCTCTTCGGGGCGAAGGTGCGGTGGCTTCGGCCACTGGACCTGTGTTGTTAATCAACGGCGTGATCCCAGGGTGCCATCCCCCTCAGGCAACACTGCCCTTTGATTTAAAGGGACAGGGCTGGGTTTTTGCCCAGTGGTCTGAGGCGCCCCCTTTAGAGGGAATGCGCGGGATTGACGCATTTCTTGCACCCACCATTGGACACATTAAACGACCTTGTGTCATACCTGCATACGTGGAATGTGAGGTAAATATTTAAACGAATTTATTTGCGTATAATTTTGATTTCTCGAACTATTGTCTTGATCTCATATATCCTAAATAGAAACATATATGTAAAAACACAACTTTTCGGACACTGTATCCTCCGGCCATCCTCGGATGTTCCTTGTCTATCTGAGCATAGCAACAACCCAAACTGGGAAATCATTTTGAATGGTTTGACTGTTGATCGGATAGACAGAGAACACCTGAGGAAGCCCACAGGATACAGTGCCCGAAACATTGTATTTTTACATATCACTATAAAGATGAATGTAAGTTTTTGCTGGTTGGCCAATACTGTTGTGTTCATGAGTAGGAGTCCATAGGGCGTTTCATAAGAGTTCAAGTGGTCCAACCATACAGTAGTACTGACACTGTTACCCCTTGGAAGAATTTATCAGTAAGATTAGATTTCGATATGGTCGTTAACTTGTCAAATAGTCCATTCCTTTTCTATGCGTATGTTGATATTGCTTTCTGTAGATGAGAGATTACTACCGAGGTATGTGAATGAAGTAAAAATAGTTAATGTCGTAAGAATTAGCACTAAAAAATTAGAATACGTCACATTGACAAGGGGCGGGGCAGGGATTGCCCCGCTTCTTGGTGTCAGAGCCAATTTGCAGGATTTGGCCCCCACCTGTGTGTGACTTGTACTAGTTTTTTTCTCCTCCACCCTAGCCCTTTGTACTCTCGACCCCTGGGGTATGCCTCACCCACTCGCAATACCCTGGCGCTGTGACCGCCTGAAAAAAATAACTGCTCTTATCTGGCACAGGTAAATTATTCCATCTTCAGTAACCGAGAAAAATATTTGTTTTTAACTTCAGTGGTTCGTTCTGGCTAGACTGTATCTCCCCCGTAATACTAAAAGGGAAAGGGCCCGTGTTACCCGCTCCCCGATACACATACACAGAATTTAAGATTCAACAAAGTCACTTTTAAACATAGCATTCAACTTGCCTTCAGTGGGTTAGTTGGTAGGTTGGTTGGTTGGATTTTACGGCATGTCAAACCATGGGTTATTTTTATCCGAAGACGTTTTTTTTTATTTCATTGTTGTTGGATATTCAAAAAAATTGATACATTTCTAAAATCATTTTTTAAAACTATTTAACTCATAGAGGAGACCGTAACAGGTACTACCATTCGTTTAGAGTGGACCTGGGAGTAATGGCGATGAAGGAGTACTTCACACTCGCCACAGCTGACTTCGCCGGGGCGATGGTTAGCTTCAGATGGTTCGTCTCAACCAGACAGTATCTCCCCACAGTACTAAAATCTGAAAAGGTCTTGTGTTAATCCCCCCCCCCGCCAAAAAAAGAAAAGAAAAATGCTGACATTTTAAACATAAGGTCTAGCCTGACTTTCCCGACAGTTAAAATTTTTTTAAAAGTTCGTCGGGGCGGCTAATGTCGGTATCAGCCATACAGTGAGGGAGTCTATTTCTTTTCACAAGCGCTAGACCAAGGAGATTATTTAAGTGTCTGAGGTGGAGCGCCACAACTAACATCAGAGAGAACTCACTTAACGCACAGATCCCATACGCTGAGTTGGCGAGTGTCGCTTTGGAACCTTGTGATTCCTAGGCGGACGCTCTACCGACTGAGCTAAACCGGCCCTTGGCGACCACAACAAAAGTCCTACATGTCACGTAAGATTAATTGAAACGTGCTTCTGCGAACGGTCTAAAATCCTCTTAATAAATTAATCGTAACTGATTCTTTCATCACGCCAGAACTTCTCAGACACTTTACTTGATGTATTCACCCCTATGGATCAATTGTCTAGGGTATGACACTGAATAGCATCAGATGGTGAGGCTCCAATTCTGTAGCTCTTGCGAATATGGAGTATCCCTCCATTGCCATTTCCCCAGGTCCACTCTTGAACCGGAGTAGTAGCACCTGTTAGGGTCCCATCTATGCGTCAAATAGATCTGCAGTGATGCAGATAACTTTGATTTAGTGCGTTCTGGACGCATATATTTGCTTTGAATGAGTCCCTGGGAAAATTTAAGTCGTCGAACTCCTACCTTGTAACCTATCCTGGGCAATTCGTTTCAATAGAAACTATTGAAATGGTGAGGGGAAAAAAAAGAAAAACACTGGGAGCATGGATACGATTTTACTGCGTCCTTTTAGGGTTTTTTTTTGGGGGGGTCAAAGACGCAGGACGCGTACCTATCAGCATCTCTCTGAATCTGCTTTCAGAATTGGGGGCCTCATCACAGATGTTGTTTAGAATCGTACCCACGACACCCATTAGGGGTGTGAATATTACCCTTTGAAGTGGAATGAGTATATTCTTAAGCCTCGCCGACCGGATGTGGGGGTGAATTCAGTGTTGTTCCTTCTCTTTGACCTGAATGCCCTATCAAGGTCACAGAACCTAATCTCACTACCGATTCACCCATATATATAATATTATATATATATATATATATATATAATGGACTGCAATATCTGCTTGCTAATCATTGCTTATTTTGATAACATATCAACGTCCGTAGCTTATTCAATGCCTAAGTGATCCTGTAGAAGAACAGTAGTGGTACTATTTAACTCACAGTTAGGGAATGACGGAGTTCATACCTTTCCCAAGGGTATTAGACTGTAAGTAAATGTAATAGTACGATTGGAGTTCGAACTTGCCCACTACGACGTTGCAGTTCAGCACGTTATCGACTACGCACCGGGGACCTTCCCTACACCCTTCGAATGAACAAGGGAGCCTAGATTTATATATCTGAGAAGTAAAATTGCAGTTGAGTGCTTTACATGCTTGGACATAACGGTCTTGAAATTATATCAGTTATGTATAGCGGTTATCTTCATATTCATTTCACATTTATGTGTCGTGTTGTGCGCGCGCGCTCCGCGAGTGCGAGTACACACACGCGTACCAAACCGGGTTTCTTCCCTTTTTAATCGGGTGAGCTGTCGTTCTAACCCAACAACCCCATATAGATATTACAGGTAAAATTCTCCAGGACTATATAATATATATATATATATATATATATATATATATTCATACCCACGAGCAGGATGCGACACAAGGACAATTTTTAAGCGCAGTTTAACAGGTGTGAATTTAATGTTTTCATTCTCTGAGACCGGTTGCCATACCGAGGTTAAAAGGGCCCAGTCTGTCCCACTTTTTTACCCATAGCTGGAGGGAAATCATTATGTTGCACCGACCACGGATACTCATCTCCTCTCTCTCTCTCTCTCTCTCTCTCTCTCTCTAACTGTCCAAATCGGTCATCGCCCCAGGGCGGTCTACCTAATGGCATCTAGTATCCTCACTGAGCTGATTAGTGTGTCTTTGTAGGATAGCCCACATTGGTGTATCCATGTGTAGGTGTCACAGGAGAACGTCACTTTTAAGTTCGTCCTTGCTTCTCTAGCAATGTCCACCATGTTTGGATGGTTCGTGTGATTGAAGTCAAGAGACCATACAGCTGCTTTTGTGTGTGATTGGAGGTAAGTGGCCGTACAGCTACTTTTTGTGGGGTGCAGCATCCAGGATTTATTTAAGGCAGCACGCAGCATCCTTGTGTAGTTCTCATCTAGGGTCTTTCTTTAAACATATCAGTGACATTTATCAGAGCAATACACTAGAAATCAGAGAAAAATAATGCAATTTCCTGTCCAAGTCGCAGATCAATCGACTGGTCATGTCAAGCCCTAGCACCTAAAATGATTGCCCAACCCTATTGCTCTTATAGCAAGCCCTAACACTTTTTATCATATTTGGTGCTAGAAGGCAGTGTGTTGTGGGTCCACATGTCCTGGGAATGACGTTAAACTATCAGATGGTGAGGTTTCCAGTTTTGGAGGTTTGGGAATGTGGAGCACCCCTTCATCACCATTGCTCCCTGGTCCACTCTGACCGGGGAGTGGTAGTACCTGTTAGGGTCCATCTATGGGTTAAATAGAAAAAATGCATTTATAAAAAAAAAATTGTATTGTCCATTAAGAATTAATTTATTTCAAAACTTTATCGCATTAAGTGACCCACTGAGGTTGATATGCCGTAAAACAAACCAAACCAAGTTGCAAGTGAATGTTATTTTGTGGGTCTGCTCCGCACTATCATATTTTCAATCATCCAAATTCTCGATATAACATAACTATGAAGTGCTAATTAGAACCCTTCACTCCCTCCGAAATAAAGTAAACTCGTCGGAGTGGTCTAAAGTCGGTATCAGCCAGACAGCGAGGAGATCCATCCCCTTTTCACGAGTGCGAGACCAAGGAGATTGTATTTTAGCACATGAGGTAGAGCGCTACACTTACCATCAGCTCCTCACTTTACAGCATAGATCTCTGTGCTATTCATACGCTGAGTTGGCGAGGGTCGGTATCGAACCAAGAACCTTGTGGTTCCAAGCGAACGCTCTACCGACTGAGCTAAAAAAGCATCGATATCATAATGGACCGCTAATATAACGGAATCCCTAAGATTTCACGGATCGTATCGATCGTCATATATATATATATATATATATATATATATATATATATATATTAGAAAAGTGTTATGGGTCTACTACGGTCGATATCTGTGTGATATCTTCAGGACCCTAACTTATTATTTTTACAAAATTAAAGTCATTATTAGGTTAACCCGAGATAAACGTGTTTAAAATACGTTTATCTAAGTAATAACTTTAACTTAGTCAAATATAAGGTAAGGCCCCGAAAAGATCGTATAGAGTGAAACCATGGTCGACTCATAACTCTTTCCCACTATTATTATAGCTTTATATTTTTTTATATATTGACTACTCTTGGCTAATGCCACGCAACGGAAAGGTTGAAGCGGCAATCGGGGACACACACACACACACACACACATACACACATATATATATATATATATATATATATCGCACACACAAAAAGTAAACATAGGCACATATACGTAGGCACACACATACACACACCCAAAAAGTATAAATTTAAGTAGAAAAACATAGAATGTCTTCAGAACAAAAAACAAATTACAAACACACACACCTGATATATCTAATGAATTTTATCAAGACAACCCAAATAAAAAAGTAATAAAAAAAGTTATAAAAATTCAGCTAATGACTTTATTAGTAAACCACCCAAAAAACAAAAACGCCTGTTTAAAAGACTAATGTTAAAAATGAAATTCCATTCCACTCCCACAAAAACAGGAAGAGGAGTGAAATACTCATGTGTATGTATATATATATATACACATGCATGTAAAAATTCATTTTCATATTATCACTCAAAGCCTGAAGAAGATACCAGAAGATCTGAAACACGTGTTGCATATGTAAAACAAAAAGAATTTTAAAAAATTTTCTGAGAACAAAATACATTTTGCGGACCTTCTTTTTTTAATTTCTTTATTGAATTTTCTCCCGTTGGAACCAGAACAACATTTTATATATATATATATATATATATATATATATATATATATATATGTGTGTGTGTGTGTGTGTGTGTGTGTGTTATTATATAGAGTTTTGCAATGAAATAATAGATTTAAGGGTATATTGTGAGCCCACATCATGTGAGGATTCTAAACTGCAGTAAGAATATATAAGGGTATCTAACCGACCAAAATTTAAAAAGGGAAAGAAAGAATACCCTTTGTAATAGATTCTGGCAATAAAGAATTTGGAAAAAATAACCAATAGAAAATTAAAAATGATGATAATTAAAAGAAAAAAAGGATGATAATAATAATAATCTTCCCGAAGAGCTAAAAAGATGCGGAATATTGAGCTGACGGTAATTGTAATTGGTGCCCTTGGAACGGATCCCAAAGGCCGAGAAAAGAGACTGGGGGTTGGCTTGGAGGTCAGAGGAGGAACCAAGGCCATCCAGACCACAGCACTATGAAAATTAGCTAGTGAAAAGGGCTCCAGTTAAAACTGGTGAGAATAGTTCACAAAGAGTCCAATAATAATAATAATAATAATAATAATAATAAATTGGTGCCCTTGGAACGGTCACCAAGGATCTGGAAAAGAGTCTGGATGAACTGGAAATCAGAGGAACAATCGAGACCGTCCAATATTATTGAGATCAGCTAGAAAACTCAGAAGAGTCCTGGAGACCTGAGGAGACTTGCTGTCACACAGCCTCCAGTAAACCACCAGCTAAGGTGGTTGTGAAAAACTCACAGGAGGGAACATAATATGAAAGTAAAGGAAAACCGGAAAACAGGATTAATACCAAGACCTTGCTAGAGAACTTGAAAAAAGCTATGGATACTAATTAAAGTTGGAGTACTTGGAACAACCCCAAAGCGTCTAGGTGGGGGAGATTTGGCGAACTGAAGATTCGTGTCAGGATCGAAACCGTTCAGACGTTGGCACTGCCGGGATCGGCTAGAAAGATCGAGAAGAGGCCTTGAAGAATTGAGGAGACCTTCTATCACTCGAAAACTCACGAAGACTGAAATAACTGTAATTGTCGCAGACAAGCTTACACTCCACCCCACCCCAAAAAATACCCCAAAGGTTTAGAAGAATTGAAACCAGCCCAAAAGACAAACAATGGTAATAAACTACACTAAAATGGAGACTTGCTAGCACTTGGTCCACAGCGAAATCAAGCAGACAGTTTTGTCGCGCAATCTCAAAAATGTTAAAGGTGATGGTGGGAACGAAGTGAAGAGGAAGAAGAAAAAAAGAATCTACCAAAAAATCGAGGTGTGTAGGTGTGTGTGTGGGGGGGGGGGTAGAGATAGCAGAATTTTGGAAGAGGAGGTTTTAGGTTCGAACCCAGTTTAAGTGACGCGCTTGGAATCGACCTTCGCAATAAAATAAACAAATAAGAAAATAAACATTAAAAAAAACGTCGAAGCGCGTCTGGAAAACTTGGTAATTTGACGAATGATTCATACGAAAATGCTAAGGTCAGCAAAAAAAATATTCAGACAGGCGCTGGGAGAGTTGAGGTGACTTGTTGTCACTTGGTCTCCAATAATAATCATCAGGATATCTGGTGTGAACATGTAAATTTGTGGAAGAAGAAGAAGAAGAAAAGACGACGACGAAAGATGAAGAAAAAACAGAAAGAAAAAGAAAATGGTGCAGAAGTCGAAGGAAGTAAAAAGAATGGATCGAAAGAAGAAGAAGAAGAAGAAGAAGAAGAAGAAGAAGAAGAAGAAGAAGAAGTCGAAGGAAGGAAAGAAGAAAGAAGAAGAAGTAAAAAAAACGACGACGAAAGATGAAAAAACAGAAAGAAAAAGTAGATGGTGCAGAAGTCGAAGAGAAGAAGAAGAAGAAGAGAAGAAGAAGAAGAAGAAGAAGAAGAAGAAGAGAAGAAAGAAAGAAAGAAGAAGAAGTAAAAAAAACGACGACGAAAGATGAAGAAAAACAGAAAGAAAAGTAGATGGTGCAGAAGTCGAAGAGAAGAAGAAGAAGAAGAAGAAGAAGAAGAAGTCGAAGGAAGGAAAGAAAGAAGAAGTAAAAAGACGACGACGAAAGATGAGAAAAACAGAAAGAAAAAGATGATGCAGAAGTCGAAGGAAGTAAAAAGAATGGGTCGAAAGAAGAAGAAGAAGAAGAAGAAGAAGAAGAAGAAGAAGAAGAAGAAGAAGAAGAAGAAGAAAAAGTCAGGGTAAAAAAGATAGGAAGGAAAAGAAGCAGATGAAATGAATAAGACATAAAAGCCGAAGAAAAAGGTGGAAGAAAAAGAGTAGGAAATGGAAAAGGAAGAAAAAAGGCAAAGAAAAAGTTGGAGACGAAGAAGTAGACGAGGAAGAAAAAGACAGAAGAAAAAGAAGTCGAAGAGAAAGAAAAAGAGGAAGAAGAAAAAGATTTAAAAGTAAAAGTGAAAGAAAGAGAAGAAGAAGAGGTTGTAAAAAGGAAGAAAATTTGCAAGGAAAAAGATGTAGAGGTCGAAGAAAAAGATCAGGGGTAAAAATCAAATTTTGAAGTTGATGAGGAAGAAAAAGAAAAGGATGTAAAAGTCGCAGAGAAAAGTGGAAGAAAAGTGGATGAAGAAGAAAAGGAAGAAAAAGGGGAAATAAAAAGTTGGTGACGAAGAACTAGACGAGGAGGAAAAAGAAGTCGAGGAGGAAGAAAAAAAACTGTAAAAGTCGAAGTAAGGAGAAAAAGAGGATGAAGAAGAAAATGAAAAAGTTGGAGATGGAGAATAAATAGACAAAAAAAGGGGGCAAAAAGAAAGAAAAAGAAGTTGTAGATGTTGAAAAAGTAGAAGAGGAAGAAAAAGAAGATCAAGGAGAAGAAAAAGAAGTAGAAAGCGAATAAAAGTAGAAAATAAAATAAAATAAAAATAAAGAAAATAAACTTATATTTTAAAAAATGCAACAAGTAACGTATACATCTTCCAAGAAATACTCTCCCCACCCCACAAAAAAATAAACCCTAAATTGTCTAGGTTTATTTATTCATTCATTTTTTTTTTTTGTACGTATATATATTTTTTTTTTTCTGAAACAAAATTAAGTTCTCCTACCTGATAGTACATTATCCAATCATCAGCGCCGATTAAAGGAGAAAAAAGAAAAAAAAAAAAAAAAAAGAAAAAAAGAAACGAAAAAAAAATAAAGAAGAAAAGTGTGTATACAATAAATCCAATCCGGGTTCTTCTTTATTGTATTATTACTCTTTTTTTTTTTTTTAAATTAATTCTTTCTTTTTTTCTTCTTTCTTTCTTTTTTAAATTTTTTTCATAATCCAGTGACGTCAAGCGTTTCCCCACGTAAACTTAAGAAAATCCAGATCCAATTTTGGAAAAGAAGGACAAATGAAATAAC
Organism: Doryteuthis pealeii; assembly: GCA_023376005.1. Classification (NCBI taxonomy): domain Eukaryota; kingdom Metazoa; phylum Mollusca; class Cephalopoda; order Myopsida; family Loliginidae; genus Doryteuthis; species Doryteuthis pealeii. Next base: position 39,338,938 of record CM042163.1, read on the forward strand.
GTTATCAATCATGACAGTAGATTTCAGAACTTCACCCCCTCAACAACCCTGAGATTTCGCCGGCCGGGGTGTACCTCAAGAGTCGACCATGCCGCTTTTCGACTACCACCACGACGACGACGACAAGAACGGAGACAGCGACAATGTCAACTCATGTGAGCAACAAGTTGTTTCTCACCTGAGAGGCCGGCGTAGCTATCAACTGACTGCTACTAAAATCAGTCAATCGGGTTGTGAGTAAAATTGAAAGAAAGCCGGCGCGGCCATGATGCCGTATATATGTGTGTGTGTGTGTGGGTTTGATGGTGTGGGTTTCACAGATCACTAAGGTTTTGACAACACTGGAAGGTGGGGTGCGCCTAGGAGTGACGTGATCTTTGACAGATCGATAAAATCTTTTAAATCGACCAATTGATTGATTAATACAAACTTGATAAGTGAATGGTTCGGTAAGTGTTAATGATTATTCTTATTTACTAAACTTAGCTTCATACGGCAAAATCTCAAAGAAAAATGGGTATCCGATGGTGAGGCTCCAGTTCGTTGCCATGAGTCACAAAGTCTACTCTGACCCGGAAAGGTAGTCCTTTAAGGGTCTTATCTATTCGAGGGGAATACTTAAAACTATTTACCTGTATGCAAATTTGCAATAAGAATAATTACTTGATGCTATAATTGTTTACAAAGGATTCTTATTTGTTACTTAAAACTATATAATTGCTTGCAAATTATTGGTGTTAAATAGGAATACTTAAAAACTGTGTGCAAACAAATTATTATTATTGAATAAAAACATTGCGAGATAGATTCGGAGAGACTTTTAAAGTAAAAAAATGAATAAATAAATAAAAATCACTTGATTGTCTAGATAATATAAAAAAAGTAATTCCGAAAATAATTCTTGGAAGTTAATGACTTCATATTTACAAAACTTAGCTTCATACACCAAAATCTCAAAATAAAAATGGGTTTCTGATGGCACGGCACCAGTTCGTTGGCATTAGTCACCAAGCCACTCTGACCCGGAAAGGTAATCATTTTAAGTTCCTATCTATTTTCGTCATATAAATCTGTTATTTTTTTTTTTGGTATTCGATAAGAATAGTCGATCCATATAACTAAATTATTTGTATTAATAAAAGTTACTAGAAGCTATAATTGTTTACTAATGATTATGTTAGTTACTTGAAACGTATGACCTAGCAAAAATTGATTATGTCTGATTAGAACAATTGCTTGAAACCATATAATTATTTGTATTGGATGAGAATACTTGGAACCATACAATGCATGCAAATCATTTGTATTAGATCGGAATAAGTAAAGTCGGCGGAGTGGGCTATTGTCGGTATCAGCCAGACGAGGGAGTCTATCTCCTTTTTCAAGTAGCGCTAGACCAGGGAGATTGTTTTTGCGTCTGAGGCGGGGCCACACCTATCATCAGCTCCCACTTTACCACAAATCTCTGTTTTTATACATACGCTGAGTCAGCGAGGGCCAGTATCGAACCCGGAATCTTGTGGTTCCTAGTCGAACGCTTTTACCGAGAAAGCTAAACCGGCCCCAAAATACTTTATCCTCTATAACTAATTATTTATATTAAGAATAGTTACATAAAGCTATGATTGTTTCCTAGATATAATTATTAGTTACTTGAAACGGATATAAGGGCATGCAAACTATTGGTGTTAGATAGAAACTTGAAACCATACAACTCTGTGCAAATAGTTTGTATTAGATAAGATATGGCGCAAGTGTAACGGTTATCGCCGTAGGAAATGGAATCGACAAATCCTGGACGACACTGCCTTTCAGTCGCGTCATCATCATCGTCGCGCTAGTAGCATGGATACCATGACAATATCTCGCCAACCGTCCCTATCATTCATCGCCCTCGGGGTTATCTGAGCAGCAATCCAGTATACGCGCAGAGCTTGTCAATGCAGGTCTTTGCTGGACAGCTCACTTGACTTGCCCATATGCAGGTTTCCACAGGAAATATTTCTTTGGTGTGTCAAAAAGTATCGAGATTGAAGCGTGTGTTTACCAAGATAGAAATGAACAATAATGTAACCTTTAATTTTTCAGAATAGAAGGTGTGTCAAAAAAGTACCACATTGTAAAGCTGTATTTACCAAGATAGAAAGAAGAATGAAAGGAACGTTCAATTTCGTCAGACATAAGCAAGTGTGATCAAAAGGCTACATATTGTAGAAGCTGTACTTACCAAGATAGAAAGAGAATAAAGAAGTCTAAACAGCTAAGTACAAGGTGTGTCAAGAAAGTAGAATTGTAGCTGTATTTACAGAATCATGAAGAATACCTAATTTTTCAGAATACCAGGGTAGTTGAAATAGTACCCGAAAATCCTCGATACTTTTTCGGACACACCTGGTAATATATTATACCGTTCGCTAATCTCGTGCATGCTCATGACTCAGCATAAGTCACTCAAACTTACCTGGCGACTCGTGGACCGACCTGTTCTATGAGACGACGGCCGGGCTCTGCCAAAGCTCACCCACATAGCTTTCGATAATAATATATCAATTATTGCTCCCTTGTCCATTTGATTTTAAGGACTTATAAATATTTTAGACAAACTATATGATACATTCACGCCCTAATATATATAGCCTATAGTTATAAGTAGTGCTCCAAGCAAACAGTATCGAGCTATTCCGGTATAAGGTACTTTTCAACACACCTGATTCTGAAAAATTAACGTTCCTTTCTATTTCTTCATTCTATCCTTCGGTAAATACCAGCTTTACCAATATTGCTACTTTTCTGACACTACCTTGGTATTCCTGAAAAATTAACGTTCCTCATTCTTCATTTCTATCTGGTAAATACAGCTCTTACAATATTGTACTTTTTGACCACAACCTCTGTCATTTTGAGAAATTAACTTCCTTCATTCTTCCATTTTCTATCTGGTACAATACACCTTTTACCAACATTGTTGTTATATCTTTTTGACACACCTTCTATTCTGAAAATTAACGGCTACATAATGTTATTCCGTCATTTCAATGCTTTGGCTAATATAAACGCTACGCCCTTCAATCTACGATACTTTTCTTTGACACACCAAAGAAATCCATCTTCCTCGTGGAAACCTGCATAATGGCAGTCAGAGTGAGCTGTCCAGCAAAGACCAGCATGACAAGCTCTGCGCGCAATATCTACTGGATGCTGCTCCAGCATATCCCCAGATGGGCGGATGAATGATGAGGGGACTGGCGTTTGTGCGTTGCAGCATCTTGTCTGCGCGGATGTGATATATATCGCCATCGATCTCATCGTGCGTGCGAGATCATACTTAGGATGTATGATGATCGCTGAACTTGACAATGAGGTCACAGTGCTTTCGATCCTAGGTTACTTGTTCAGATATCCACCCTGACCCTTCCACGGCCGGAGGATAAGAGCGTTTACCACCTTCCTCCGCCCAAACCTATCTATAACCCTGCCTCAACTACTACAATAGCACTTGCACACGAGTGTGAGTGGAATCAGATCTGTTCTCACAGTATTTCACATATATATCTCCCCGACACACCGAATACGTTGCATCGGCTCTGCACCTAGTGTTTTACGAGTATTCATTATAACTACTAAATAGAGCACCTTTTCCGTACTCACGAAACTAATCAGCTCTACTCACGTCGAAAGTGATCCTGTTCAATAGATACGTGTTACATTAATACCCGTAATTTTATACATGATATGACCTAAACATACATATATGCTCAGTCGCTCATAAGAAGTAGCGACTACCAGATAATCTACCATGTCTCGTGAGGAACCGCGTGTAGACCTCTGGTAGGCTGCAGATCCTCCACGTGGCTATCGACGTGAATGAGGCTTCGAAACGGATCGTTACTCGGAGGTACGCCGACCGCACACAGGCCTGTCGCTCTGGCGTCTCGATACTTCTCGCCGCCCTCACTCACCTCGACTTCCACGGCCTGCTATCGCGGTGATATACACCAGAAAATCTGAGCCTCGCGGGTAAAGTAAGATGCCGATAGCTATGTAACGTAGGACTTACGTACTGGTGCGGCGTCCGTCTCCGACCCTTCAGACGCATCCATATAAAGCAGCACATATCTCCTCCTTGGTCTAGCTCCGCCTGGAAAAAGGGAGAATACGGACTCTCGCCCTCAGCTTCGTCCCCTGTGTGATACCCGAACAAATAGGATGCCACAGCTCCGCGCGCACTTTACTTAGTTCGCTCCGAGATCGAGCATGAGATCACAATCATGGATTGCACTACATGGCAATATTTGTCACTCGCGTCTTGCAAGGTATTCTACTATACCACTATCCCAATACTAAACTCTGACACTGACCTCCCCTGAATAGGTTTCAAGCTAATTGGGGACGTTACCTGATCCAGAGCCACCTAAATCGACACTTATATCGTCCTAGAGGTCATCGACTCATCGAGGTTCTCACATACTGTCCTTAATCCAACCACTCAAGTCATATTGTCAGTGATACCTCATATACGCGTCACTCGCTCTTACATCGTGAAACGTCGTAATATTTTACTTATTACTATCCAGCAACATATGAATGTCTTCAGTGTCGTAAGCCTATGGTTCGTCGCACATACTACTTTATCGAGAACATAGTACCACAGAAAAAAACAAAAACAAGAAACAAGATACACTCTGAACTGATTCAATTAAGATAGCGAGGCTTAACAATACTGGGATTACACGCGACCAGAGTCGCCGACTCATTCACAGTTCGGGCATTACCTGCTTGTGCTGCACCTTAAAGTGGCCACCCCCGAACTGGTGCCGTGCCATCAGAAACCCATTTATTTTGAATTTTGGTGTATGAAGCCTACGAGTTTGTTAAATATGGAGCTCACTTTCACACTCTACCAAGAATTATTTCTGAATTACCTTTCTTTTATATTATCTAGACAATCAGTGATTTTTATTATATTTATTCATTTTTTTTACTTTAAAAGTCTCTCCGAATCTATCTCGCAATGTTTTATTCAATAATTAATAATTGTTTGCACACAGTTTTAACTATTCCTATTTAACCACCAATAATATTGCAAGCAATTATATAGTTTTAAGTAACAAATAAGAATCTTTGGTAAACAATTATAGCATCAAGTAATTATTCTTATTGCAAATTTGCATACAGGTAAATATTTTAAGTATTCCCCTCAATAGATAAGACCCTTAAGGATACCTTTCCGGGTCAGAGTAGACTTTTGTGACTCATGGCAACGAATGATGAGCCTCACACATCGATACTACCATTTTCTCTTGAGATTTTGCCGTATGAAGCTAAGTTAGTAAATAAGAATAATCATTAACACTTACCGAACCATTCACCTATCAAGTCTTGTATTAATTCAATCAATATTCGTCTTTAAAAGATTTATCGATCTGTCAAAGATCACGTCACTCCTAGCGCACCCACCTTCCAGTGTTGTTCAAAACCTTAGTGGATCTGTGAAACCCACACCATCAAACCCACACACACACACACATATATACGGCATCATGCCGCGCCGGCTTTCTTTCAATTTTACTCACAACCCGATTGACTGATTTTAGTAGCAGTCAGTTGATAGCTACGCCGGCCTCTCAGGTGAGAAACAACTTGTTGCTCACATGAGTTGACATTGTCGCTGTCTCCGTTCTGTCGTCGTCGTCGTGGTGGTAGTCGAAAAGCGGCATGGTCGACTCTGAGGTACACCCCGGCCGGCGAAATCTCAGGGTGTTGAGGGGTGAAGTTCTGAAATCTACTGTCATGATTGATAACGTTATTTCATTGTCCTTCTTTTCCAAAATTGGATCTGATTTTCTTAAGTTTACGTGGGAAACGCTTGACGTCACTGGATTATGAAAAAAATTAAAAAAGAAAGAAAGAAGAAAAAAAAAGAAAAAGAATTAATTTAAAAAAAAAAAAAGAGTAATAAACAATAAAGAGAACCCGGATTGGATTTATGATATACACACTTTTCTCTTTATTTTTTTTTTCGTTCTTTTTCTTTTTTTTTTTTTTTTCTTTTTTCTCCTTTAATCGGCGCTGATGATTGGATAATGTACTATCAGTAGGAGAACTTAATTTTGTTTCAGAAAAAAAAAAAAAATATATATACGTACAAAAAAAAAAAATGAATATAAATAAACCTAGACAATTTAGGGTTTATTTTTTTGGGGTGGGAGAGTATTTCTTGGAAGATGTATACGTTACTTGTTGCATTTTTAAAATATAAGTTTATTTCTTTTTTTATTTTTATTTTTATTTTCTACTTTTATTTTCGCTTTCTACTTCTTTTTCTTCTCCTTGATCTTCTTTTCTTCCTCTTCTACTTTTTCAACATCTACAACTCTTTTTCTTCTTTTGCCCCCCTTTTTTGTCTATTTATTCTCCATCTCCAACTTTTTCTTTTTCTCTTCATCCTCTTTTTCTCCTTACTTCGACTTTTACAGTTTTTTTTCTTCCTCCTCGACTTCTTTTTCCTCCTCGTCTAGTTCTTCGTCACCAACTTTTTATTTCCCCTTTCTTCCTTTTCTTCTTCATCCACTTTTCTTCCACTTTCTCTGCGACTTTTACATCCTTTTCTTTTTCTTCCTCATCAACTTCAAAATTTGATTTTACCCCTGATCTTTTTCTTCGACCTCTACATCTTTTTCTTGCAAATTTTCTTCCTTTTACAACCTCTTCTTCTTCTCTTTCTTTCACTTTTACTTTAAATCTTTTTTCTTCCTCTTTTTCTTTCTCTTCGACTTCTTTTTTCTTCTTCTTTTTCTTTCCTCGTCTACTTCTTCGTCTCCAACTTTTCTTTGCCTTTTTCTTCCTTTTCCATTTCCTACTCTTTTCTTCCACCTTTTTCTTCGGCTTTTATGTCTTATTCATTCTCATCTGCTTTTTCCTTCCCTATCTTTTTACCCTGACTTTTCTTCTCTTCTTCTTCTTCTTCTTCTTCTTCTTCTTCTTCTTCTTTTCTCTTCTTTCGACCCATTCTTTTACTTCCTTCGACTTCTGCATCATCTTTTCTTCTGTTTTTCTCATCTTCGTCGTCGCTTTATTTACTTCTTCTTCTTTCCCTTCCTTCGACTTTCTTCTTTCTTCTTCTTCTTCTTCTCTTCGACTTCTGCACCATCTACTTTTCTTTCTGTTTTCTTCATCTTTCGTCGTCGTTTTTTTACTTCTTCTTCTTCTTCCTTCTTTTCTTTCTTTTCTCTTCTTCTTCTTCTTCTTCTCTTCCTTCTTCTTCTCTTCGACTTCTGCACCATCTACTTTTTCTTCTGTTTTTTCTTCATCTTTCGTCGTCGTTTTTTACTTCTTCTTCTTTCTTTCCTTCCTTCGACTTCTTCTTCTTCTTCTTCTTCTTCTTCTTCTTCTTCTTCTTCTTCTTTCGATCCATTCTTTTTACTTCCTTCGACTTCTGCACCATTTTCTTTTTCTTTCTGTTTTTTCTTCATCTCGTCGTCGTCTTTTCTTCTTCTTCTTCTTCCACAAATTTACATGTTCACACCAGATATCTGATGATTATTATTGAGACCAAGTGACAACAAGTCACCTTCAACTCTCCCAGCGCCTGTCTGAATATTTTTTTTGCTGACCTTAGCATTTTCGTATGAATCATTCGTCAAATTACCAAGTTTTCCAGACGCGCTTCGACGTTTTTTTTAATGTTTATTTTCTTATTTGTTATTTTATTGCGAAGGTCGATTCCAAGCGCGTCACTTAAACTGGGTTCACCTAAAACCTCCTCTTCCAAAATTCTGCTATTCCTACCCCCCCCCCCACACACACACCTACACACCTCGATTTTTGGTAGATTCTTCTTTTCTTCTTCCTCTTCACTTCGTTCCCACCATCACCTTTAACATTTTGAGATTGCGCGACAAAACTGTCTGCTTGATTTCGCTGTGACCAAGTGCTAGCAAGTCTCCATTTTAGTGTAGTTTTTACCATTGTCTTTTGGGCTGTTTCCAATTCTTCTGAATTTTTTTGGGGGATGAGGCTGGGAGGTAAGCTTGTCTGCGACAATTACAGTTATTTCAGTCTTCGTGAGTTTTCGAGTGATAGAAGGTCTCCTCAATTCTTCAAGGCCTCTTCTCGATCTTTCTAGCCGATCCGCAGTGCCAACGTCTGAACGGTTTCGATCCTGACACGAATCTTCAGTTCGCCAAATCTCCCCCACCTAGACGCTTTGGGGTTGTTCCAAGTACTCCAACTTTAATTAGTATCCATAGCTTTTTTCAAGTTCTCTAGCAAAGTCTTGTATTAATCCTGTTTTCCGGTTTTCCTTTACTTTCATATTATGTCCCTCCTGTGAGTTTTTCACAACCACCTTAGCTGGTGGTTACTGGAGCGCTGTGACAGCAAGTCTCCTCAGGTCTCCAGACTCTTCTGAGTTTTCTAGCTGATCTCAATAATATTGGACGGTCTCGATTGTTCCTCTGATTTCCAGTTCATCCAGACTTTTCCAGATCCTTGGTGACCGTTCCAAGGGCACCAATTATTATTATTATTATTATTATTATTATTATTGGACTCTTTGTGAACTATTCTCACCAGTTTAACTGGAGCCCTTTTCACTAGCTAATTTCATAGTGCTGTGGTCTGGATGGCCTTGGTTCCTCCTCTGACCTCCAAGCCAACCCCCAGTCTCTTTTCTCGGCCTTGGGATCCGTTCCAAGGGCACCAATTACAATTACCGTCAGCTCAATATTCCGCATCTTTTTAGCTCTTCGGGAAAGATTATTATTATTATCATCCTTTTTCTTTTAATTATTTTTCATTTTAATTTCTATTGGTTATTTTTTTCCAAATTCTTTATTGCCAGAATCTATTACAAAGGGTATTCTTTCTTTCCCTTTTTAAATTTGGTCGGTTAGATACCCTATATATTCTTACTGCAGTTTAGAATCCTCACATGATGTGGGCTCACAAATATACCCTTAAATCTATATATTCATTGCAAAACTCGATTATAATAACACACACACACACACACACACACACACACACACACATATATATATATATATATATATATATATATATATATATATATATATAAATGTTGTTCTGGTTCCAACGGGAGAAAATTCAATAAGAAATTAAAAAAAGAAGGTCCGCAAAATGTATTTTGTTCTCAGAAAATTTTTTAAAAATTCTTTTGTTTTACATATGCAACACGTGTTTCAGATCTTCTGGTATCTTTTCAGGCTTTGAGTGATAATATGAAAATGAATTTTTACATGCATGTGTATATAATATATATACATACACATGAGTATTTCACTCCTCTTCCTGTTTTTGTGGGAGTGGAATGGAATTTCATTTTTAACATTAGTCTTTTAAACAGGCGTTTTTGTTTTTTGGGTGTGGTTACTAATAAAGTCATTAGCTGAATTTTTATAACTTTTTTTTATTACTTTTTATTTGGGTTGTCTTGATAAAATTCATTAGATATATCAGGTGTGTGTGTTTGTAATTTGTTTTTTGTTCTGAAGACATTCTATGTTTTTCTACTTAAATTTATACTTTTGGTGTGTGTATGTGTGTGCCTACGTATATGTGCCTATGTTTACTTTTGTGTGTGCGATATATATATATATATATATATGTGTATGTGTGTGTGTGTGTGTGTGTGTCCCGATTGCCGCTTCAACCTTTCCGTTGCGTGGCATTAGCCAAGAGTAGTCAATATATAAAAAAAATAAAGCTATAATAATAGTGGGAAAGAGTTATGAGTCGACCATGGTTTCACTCTATACGATCTTTTCGGGGCCTTACCTTATATTTGACTAAGTTAAAGTTATTACATAGATAAACGTATTTTAAACACGTTTATCTCGGGTTAACCTAATAATGACTTTAATTTTGTAAAATATAAGTTAGGGTCCTGAAGATATCACACAGATATCGACCGTAGTAGACCCATAACACTTTTCTAATATTATATATATATATATATATATATATATATATATATATATATATGACGATCGATACGATCCGTGAAATCTTAGGGATTCCGTTATATTAGCGGTCCATTATGATATCGATGCTTTTTTAGCTCAGTCGGTAGAGCGTTCGCTGGAAACCACAAGGTTCTTGGTTCGATACCGACCCTCGCCAACTCAGCGTATGAATAGCACAGAGATCTATGCTGTAAAGTGAGGAGCTGATGGTAAGTGTAGCGCTCTACCTCATGTGCTAAAATACAATCTCCTTGGTCTCGCACTCGTGAAAAGGGGATGGATCTCCTCGCTGTCTGGCTGATACCGACTTTAGACCACTCCGACGAGTTTACTTTATTTCGGAGGGAGTGAAGGGTTCTAATTAGCACTTCATAGTTATGTTATATCGAGAATTTGGATGATTGAAAATATGATAGTGCGGAGCAGACCCCACAAAATAAACATTCACTTGCAGCTTGGTTTGGTTTGTTTTACGGCATATCAACCTCAGTGGGTCACTTAATGCCGATAAAGTTTTGAAATAAATTAATTCTTAATGGACAATACAATTTTTTTTATAAATGCATTTTTCTATTTAACCCATAGATGGGACCCTAACAGGTACTACCACTCCCGGTCAGAGTGGACCAGGGAGCAATGGTGATGAAGGGGTGCTCCACATTCCCCAAACCTCCAAAACTGGAACCTCACCATCTGATAGTTTAACGTCATTCCCAGGACATGTGGACCCACAACCACTGCCTTCTAGCACCAATATGATAAAAAGTGTTAGGGCTTGCTATAAGAGCAATAGGGTTGGGGCAATCATTTAGGTGCTAGGGCTTGACATGACCAGTCGATTGATCTGCGACTTGGACAGGAAATTGCATTATTTTTCTCTGATTTCTAGTGTATTGCTCTGATAAAATGTCACTGATATGTTTAAAGAAAACCCTAGATGAGAACTACACAAGGATGCTGCGTGCTGCCTTAAATAAATCCTAGATGCTGCACCCCACAAAAAGTAGCTGTACGGCCACTTACCTCCAATCACACAAAAAGCAGCTGTATGGTCTCTTGACTTCAATCACACGAACCATCCAAACATGGTGGACATTGCTAGAGAAGCAAGGACGAACTTAAAAGTGACGTTCTCCTGTGGACACCTACACATGGATACACCAATGTGGGCTATCCTACAAAGACACACTAATCAGCTCAGTGAGGATACTAGATGCCATTAGGTAGACCGCCCTGGGGCGATGACCGATTGGACAGTTAGAGAGAGAGAGAGAGAGAGAGAGAGAGAGAGAGAGATGAGTATCCGTGGTCGGTGCAACATAATGATTTTCCCTCCAGCTATGGGTAAAAAAGTGGGACAGACTGGGCCCTTTTAACCTCGGTATGGCAACCGGTCTCAGAGAATGAAAACATTAAATTCACACCTGTTAAACTGCGCTTAAAAATTGTCCTTGTGTCGCATCCTGCTCGTGGGTATATATATATATATATATATATATATATATATATATATAGTCCTGGAGAATTTTACCTGTAATATCTATTATGGGGGTTGTTGGGTTAGAACGACAGCTCACCCGATTAAAAAGGAAGAAACCCGGTTTGGTACGCGTGTGTGTACTCGCACTCGCGAGCGCGCGCGCACACACAGACACATAAAATGTGAAATGAATATGAAGATAACCGCTATACATAACTGATATAATTTCAAGACCGTTATGTCCAAGCATGTAAAGCACTCAACTGCAATTTTACTTCTCAGATATATAAATCTAGGCTCCCTTGTTCATTCGAAGGGTGTAGGGAAGGTCCCCGGTGCGTAGTCGATAACGTGCTGAACTGCAACGTCGTAGTGGGCAAGTTCGAACTCCAATCGTACTATTACATTTACTTACAGTCTAATACCCTTTGGAAAGGTATGAACTCCGTCATTCCCTAACTGTGAGTTAAATAGTACCACTACTGTTCTTCTACAAGGATCACTTAGGCATTGAATAAGCTACGGACGTTGATATGTTATCAAAATAAGCAATGATTAGCAAGCAGATATTGCACCATTATATATATATATATATATATATATATATATATATGGGTGAATCGGTAGTGAAGATTAGGTTCTGTGACCTTGATAGGGCATTCAGGTCAAAGAGAAGGAACAACACTGAATTCACCCCCACATCCGGTCGGCGAGGCTTAGAATATACTCATTCCACTTCAAAGGGGTAATATTCACACCCCTAATGGGTGTCGTGGGTACGATTCTAAACAACATCTGGTGATGAGGCCCCCAATTCTGAAAGCAGATTCAGAGATGCTGATAGGTACGCGTCCTGCGTCTTTGACCCCCCAAAAAAAAAAACCCTAAAAGGACGCAGTAAAATCGTATCCATGCGTCCCAGTGTTTTTCTTTTTTTTTCCCTCACCATTTCAATAGTTTCTATTGAAACGAATTGCCCAGGATAGGTTACAAGGTAGGAGTTCGACGACTTAAATTTTTCCAGGGGACTCATTCAAAGCAAATATATGCGTCCCAGAACGCACTAAATCAAAAAGTTATCTGCATCACTGCAGATCTATTTGACGCATAGATGGGACCCTAACAGGTGCTACTACTCCGGTTCAGAGTGGACCTGGGAGAAATGGCAATGGAGGGATACTCCATATTCGCAAGAGCTACAGGATTGGAGCCTCACCATCTGATGCTATTCAGTGTCATACCCTAGACAATTGATCCATAGGGGTGAATACATCAAGTAAAGATGTCTGAGAAGTTCTGGCGTGATGGAAAGAATCAGTTACGATTAATTTATTTAGAGGATTTTTAGACCGTTCGCAGAAGCACGTTTCAATTAATCTTACGTGACATTGTAGGACTTTTGTTGTGGTCGCCAAGGGCCGGTTTAGCTCAGTCGGTAGAGCGTCCGCCTAGGAATCACAAGGTTCCAAAGCGACACTCGCCAACTCAGCGTATGGGATCTGTGCGTTAAAGTGAGTTTCTGATGTTAGTTGTGGCGCTCCACCTCAGACACTTAAATAATCTCCTTGGTCTAGCTTGTGAAAAGGAAATAGACTCCCTCACTGTATGGCTGATACCGACATTAGGCCGCCCCGACGAACTTTTAAAAAAAATTATTTAACATGTCGGGGAAAGTCAGGCTAGACCTTATGTTTAAAAATGTCAGCATTTTTTCTTTTCTTTTTTCGGCGGGGGGGGAGTTAACACAGACCTTTTCAGATTTTAGTACTGTGGGGAGATACTGTCTGGTTGAGACGAACCATCTGAAGCTAACCATCGCCCCGGCGAAGTCAGCTGTGGCGAGTGTGAAGTACTCCTTCATCGCCATTACTCCCAGGTCCACTCTAACACGGAATGGTAGTACCTGTTACGGTCTCATCTATGAGTTAAATAGATTTAAAAAATGAATTTTAGAAATGTATCAATTTTTTTGAATATCCAACAACAATGAATGAAATAAAAAAAACGTCTTCGGCATAAAATAACCCATGGTTTGACATGCCGTAAAATCCAACCAACCAACCTACCAACTAACCCACTGAAGGCAAGTTGAATGCTATGTTTAAAAATGACTTTGTTGACATCTTAATTCTGTGTATGTGTATCGGGGAATGGTAACACGGACCTTTCCACCTTTTAGTATTACGGGGGAGATACAGTCTAGCCAGAACGAACCACCTGAAGTTAAAAACAAATATTTTTCTCGGTTACTGAAGATGGAATAATTTACCTGTGCCAGATAAGAGCAGTTATTTTTTCAGGCGGTCACAGCACCAGGGTATTGCGAGTGGGTGAGGAATACTTCAGGGGTTGAGAGTACAAAGGGCTGGGTGGAGGAGAAAAAAACTAGTACAAATCACACACAAGTGTGAAAAAAAAATCCTGCAAATTGGCTCTGACACCAAGAAGCAGGGAAATCCCTGCCCCCCTGCCAATGTGACGTATTCTAATTTTACTGCTAATTCTTACGACATTAACTATTTTTACTTCATTCACATACCTCGGTAGTAATCTCTCATCTACAGAAAGCAATATCAACATACGCATAGAAAAGGAATGGACTATTTGACAAGTTAACGACCATATCGAAATCTAATCTTACTGATAAATTCTTCCAAGGGTAACAGTGTCAGTACTACTGTATGGTTGGACCACTTGAACTCTTATTAAACGCCCTATGGACTCCTACTCATGGACACAGCAGTATTGGCCAACCAGCAAAAACTTACATTCATCTTTATGGTGATATGTAAAAACACAATGTTTCGGGCACTGTATCCTGCGGGCTTCCTCGGGTGTTCTCTGTCTATCCGATCAACAGTCAAACCATTCAAAATGATTTCCCAGTTTGGGTCGTTGCTATGCTCGGATGGACAAGGAACACCCGAGGAAGGCCGGAGGATACAGTGGCCGAAAAGTTGTGTTTTTACATATGTGTTTCTTTTAGGATATATGAGATCAAGACAACTAGTTCGATAAATCAAAATTATACGCAAATAAATTCGTTTAAATATTTACCTCACATTCCACGTATGCAGGTATGACACAAGGTCGTTTAATGTGGGTCCAATGGTGGGTGCAAGAAATGCGTCAATCCCGTCGGCATTCCCTCTAAAGGGGGCGCCTCAGACACTGGGCAATAAACCCAGCCCTGTCCCTTTAAATCAAGGGGGCAGGTGTTGCCTGAGGGGGATGGCCACCCTGGGATCACGCCGTTGATTAACAACACAGGTCCAGTGGCCGAAGCCACCGCACCTTCGCCCCGAAGAGCGGGTAATTTGTGCGTTTATTCAAATAAATTCGTTTATAAATTATTTTTTGGTTCGGAAACACTCAGAAGATGTCCCCGTGAAAATTAATATTAATTTCTTCTTCACTTTAAGCGATTTCGGATAATGGTGGAATCTTTTTTTTTCTTTTTTCCGAAAAGCGAGATGACATAAAGCCAATTGTAGAATTCGCGAGACGATACATATATTTACATGGCCACGCACATAGACCCTCTTCTTCGCTAATACACAGCAGTCCCGTTCTGTTTTCCCGCGAAACCGACCCCCCCCCTCTCCGTTCTCCTGTCGAAAAAAGGAGAAAAAACTGTTGATTAAATCGACCTATGTTTGTCTGTTTATTTGTTTGTGATTTTTTGAAAAAAAAAAAAAGAAAAGAAAAACAGAAAACCCAACAAAGCCCCTCCTCAACCCCTACTTCCTCTTTTAGCCTTGCAAGCCCGGAACACTTCTTGCAAACCCGACTCTCGTCTTTCCCTTTCCTTCACTTCCAGATCCCTAATTAGGGACTTAAAATGTTTATGCACTTCCAATGAGGACTGGTTCCTTCTTATCTGCTTCTAGTACAGCTGCGCACTAATTAAGGGGGGGGAACGGTAGGGTCTTTGGCGGGGAGTGGAGCAGAATGGATGGCGAAAGGCGCTCAGGGAGACAGAATGTATCAATAGAAATGAATATGGCTAAGATCTATGTAAAAGCGTAAAGAACAAGAGAAAGAATGAAGGCGAAAGAGAAAGTCTCCAAGGTGAACAGTGGATTCCTATTCGCCCATTTAAATTTGATAGTCGCCTACTATCAAGCCCGAAAAAGAAAGCCTTCAATTAAATAAGAGCTTAATTTCTCCTTTTTATATTCTTGCTTCTTTCTTAGTTTTTTTTTTCTTTTGCTTTCGTTTTCTATATAATTCTTTTTTTTTTGTATCCTTCTCAGTTTTTTACTGTCCTTCCTTTTATCATTCGTTTTGTTTTTTTTTATATTTTTTATGTGCTTTCTTATTTTTGATATTAGTTGGTTCTTCCCTTTTTATTTCCTTTGCCTTTTTTGTTCCTTTCTTTTTCTAGGTCCTTTTACATTTTTAGTCCCTTTCCCTTTGTCGTTCCTTTTCCTTTTTCGTTCCTTTCCACTTTTTAACTTCCTTTCCCTTTTTTCGTTCCTTTCCCCTTTTCGTTCCTTTCTGTTTTCGCTCCTTTCTGTTTTCGTTCCCTTCCTTTTTTGTCCCTTTCCTCTTTCGTTCTTTTCCATTTTTCGTTCCTTTCCCTTTCCCTTCCTTTCCTTTTTTAACTTCCTTCCCGTTTTCGTTCCTTTCTTTTTTAGTTCCTTTCTTTTTCTAGGTCCTTTTACATTTTTAGTTCCTTTCCCTTTTTAGTCCCTTTCCCCTTTTCGTTCCTTTCCACTTTTAACTTCCTTCCTTTTTTACTTCCTTTCCCTTTTTTTAGTTCCTTCCTTTTAGTCTTTCTCCTTTCGTCCTTTTCGTTTTCGCTCCTTTCCGTTTTCATTCCTTTCCTTTCTAGTACCTTTCCCTTTTTAGTTCCTTTCCCTTTCCCTTCTTTTCCTTTTTAACTTCTTTCCCGTTTTCGTTCCTTTCTTTTTTAGTTCCTTTCCTATTTTAGTTATTTTCCTTTTTTCCTCTTTTTTTAAAAATTTTTATGCGACCTTTTTCCTTCCTCTCCTTCGTTCCTTTTTTCATCTCTTTTCCCTTTGTGGTCCTTTTCTCTTTTCCTTACTTTCCCCCTTTTTCGTTCATTTTTCCTATCATTCTCTTTATCTTTCTCAGTTTTAACTATTCTTCCTCTTATATTTCGTTTTATCCTTCATATGCTTATTTCTTATACCAATTTATTTTTCCATTTTTGTTAGTTCCTTTCCTTTTTTTTCTTTAATTTTCATTCACCCCTTTTCTTTACATTCCTTAGTTCCTTTTTTCACCCTTTTTCCTTTTTGATGTCCTTCCTCTTTTCATTCCTTTTCATTTTTCATTCATTTTCTCTTTTTTACTCTGTCTGTCTGTCTGTCGTTTTCGTTCCCTTTTTTTTTCTTTTCATTCGTTTCTTCTTTTTCTTCACGTTTCTTTTGTCCCCTTTTTTTTCCTTTCTATACTCATTGTTTGCCTTTTTTTTTACTTTTTCATTTCCTTTCCTTTTTTATCAATCCTTCCCATCATTCCATTAACCCTAGTGTTCATTCTTTCCTTTTCTTTTTTTTCGTTCCTTTCTTTTTTCTTTTTCGTTCCTTCGTTCTTTTTTCTTTTTCGTTCCTTTCTTCTTTTTCCCCTCTCTCGTTTCTTTCTTCTCCCCCTTTTTCTCTTCCCCCCTTTTCGTTTCTTTTTTCTTCCCCCAACTTTTCTTTTTTGTCAGTTTTCCTGATCCTTTTACCTATTCCCTCTTTCTATCACTTAACTTTTCCTGTTCTTTTCCTTTCGGAATTCATTTCCTTCATTTTTCTCGCTCTTTTGTTTTACTTTTTTTTTCATTCTAGCATCCCATTAAAAAAAAAAGACAGTGAAAGGTCACAGTATTAAACCTGTTCCATTGGTATCAGACTTAATCTACCAGAGCTCAGAATATTGGGCTTACAGTCAGATACCACAGCCTCATATATCAGGCTTAAAATGCAAGGTAACAGCGCTCATACCAAAATAGTAGGCTTATGAGCTTTAAGATTTTACAGTAAAGATACACATAGTAATTTTAATTTGTGCTACAACTTAATTTGAAATAAATATATAAATATGTAGATAATTACTTAGCCGAACTTAGACTGGTACATTGTAGGCTTGCATAGAACTCCGTGAGGATCAATTTCGCTGGTAATGGCTTGTTAGATAGGCTTATTCGCCATGCGCCCTGTCGGCTGAGACTGAAGTATTTACCGACTGCACCTCTGAAGAATGTTAAAATTTCCCTGTTTTCCGAGAGTGGTGACTTGTGGTGCTTAAGGGCGCAGTCCATGACATGCAACAGTCGACTTTGGTTCTTACTTAGGCTAGATGGGTGGTCAGAGAGGCCCCTTCCAATCAATCGGCTGGTAACGTCAAGCCTTAGTACCTACATGATTGTCCCGAGCCTATTGCCCTCACATCAAACCCCCAATCCCTTTTATCATATATGTGCTAGATGGCGGTCACTGAGGGTCTTAGTGTCCTGGTTTTGACGTTAAACTGCATCTAATGGTGAGGTTTCAATGGAGCTCTGAAGAGTGTAGAGTACTCTTTCACCGTCATTACTCCCAGGTCTACTCTTAAACGGAATGGTAATACCTGTTAGGGTTCTATCTATAGGTTAAATATAAAAATACCGACAAACTATTCCATTAAAAATCATAAACAAAAAATGGTATTAAATAGCCCACAATGTTTGATATGTCATTAAACAAAATAAATAACCAACCAAGTGTTGCTTCGGCAATTCTTTTTTCTTTCTCTCAGCTGGGTACCTTTACTTATTTTTTGTTTTTGTGATATTTAGTATTTACTTACCAACATATGTTGTCTGTGTCATCTAGAGCTGGCATCTCAAACATGTGGCCCTTTACAAGAACACCTGCGGTTCACACTAAGGATACCACATTTTTTAAACGAACAGCCAAAATTGCCGTTTTTCTCTTTTATCTGAGTAAGACGACCAAAACATACTGGACACCGCTAGAGAAGCAAAGACGAACTCATAAGTGATGTTCGTCTGTGGATACTGCAGATATTTATGTAAACTGATCAGTATTCAACTGTTGCAAGCTGGATCAACTTCTGAGAATCCAGACTTGGTAAGTGGTTTAAATAGCAGCTCGGGCTATTCTACTTTGTGGAATGGGCAAGTTTATTTCCTGCAATTTGATTGGCTGGTGGTTTTAGTGTGTATATTTGTATCCATATACACCGAACACTTGACCATGTTTTCTCAGTTGCTACAGGGTGTATTCGGTTACACTTTGTCTTTTTTTTTTGTCTGGTGACTGGACGCTATCACAGTCTGTGAAGGTGAGTATGATGTTCATTCTACACCTACACGTAGACACACCAGAGTAGGCGGACCAACAAACCTACATCATTCAGCTCTGTGTGTATTCTAGTTACTGCTTGATCTGCAGGATCGATAGGGACGTTCGGTGAGAAACGTCATGGATATTCGTGCTGCCAGAACGACTTGATGATGATGATGATTTAAGGAAATGAATCACAAATTTTTATATTTTTGATTTATTCCTGGCGTACTATACTCGAAATTTACGGAAGTTGGCGATTATAAAGAGATGCTAGTTTGAGATAAAAAATTGAATAACTGAACAAGAATTAATAAAACAAAAAAAATCCCAGCAAGGGTTGACATGCCGTAAAATCCAACCCACCTACCTATGCTGGGTTTGCTTATATGTAACTACTTATCTGACTTCTGTAAACAGTCTTCGTCCTTCTTCTGTACCCTTCATTGATTTATTAAGAGATGCTAGTTTGAGATCAAAACTGAATATTCGAACAAGAATGAATAAAACAAAATATCTTTGGCACAAAATAACCCGGCAAGGGTTGACATGCCGTAAAATCCAACCAACCAACCTATGCTGGGTTTGCTTCTATGCAACTATTTATCAGACTCCTGGAGACAGTCTTCGTTTCTTCTTCTTCTGTGTCCTCCATTGAAGTTGATGTATAAAGGTTGACCTCATTCCGAAGGGAACAATAAAGCCCTTTTTTCTTACCACATCTCTGGAATCCGTCAGTCTCGTGAGACAGCCAATCTGCGCCGATATCTCGGCACAGGCCTGGTCAAATTTGAATGGAGAACTGGCAGTTATACATGCCGGTTGCAGGTCTTCCCTCCCAACGACACCGACATTTTCCAAGGGAAGGACAAGTTGCTAGGCAACTTGGCATCCGTGTCACCACAAGAGTTGTCAGAACGAAGCTAAAAATTACGTCTTAAGAATATTGATTGATTTTAACGCCAGAGCAATCTGTCTAGGGTTATTTTATACCCAGAGGTTAGGGAATTGCTTCACTGTACGTTTATACTTACATTCTTTGTGTAGTTGCTTAAGATTGTTTTGTAACATTGTTATATCAAGTATTCCTATCGAATATAAATAATTTACAAACTTTTGTATGGTTTCAAGTATTCTTATTTATTATCAATAATTATATGGTTTCAAGTAATTCTTTCTGTCTAATGTAGTCATTCGTTTGCACACAGTAATCAGGTTTCAAGTAACTAATAATAGTTAACTAATCCTTGGTTAACTATTATAGTTTCAAGTAACTATAAGTAAAGTCGACGGGGTGGCCTAAAGTCGGTATCAGCCAGACAGCAATGGAGTATATCCACTTTTTACTAGCGCAGACCAAGAAAATTTTTTGGCGTCTGAGGTAAGGCACCACACCTACCATCATTTCCTCACTTTATCGCACAGATCCCTGTCCTATTCATTCGCTGAGTTGGAGAGGGCCGGTTTCGAACCCATAACCTTGTGGTTACGAGTCAAGCACCCTACCGACTGAGCTAAAGTAACTATACTTAATACAATTTCTTTTGTTGTTCTCCAATCTTAGATAAGATTTTTTATTTATATGTATGGGGTGCTCAGTAAGAATCGAACTCACTAACAATGGTATGCTAATCCTGCTTCCTAACCATTACACAATGCAATGCGCACTTTGCACACAGTTATGATATCAAGGTATTCCTATCAAATGCAAATAAATTACACACAGTTGTATAGTTTCAAGTATTCCTATCTAATACTAATAATTATATGGTTTTATGTAATTATTATATTTAATAATAGTCATTTGTTGTTTAATTCTTCAGGCGATGCTGTCATTTGTTTAAACACGGTACAAGGCTTCAAGTAACTAATATAATCCTTAGTAAACAATTATAGCTTTAAGTAACTATTCTTAATACAAATAATTCACAGTTATATGGCATCAGAGGGGCCGGGTTAGCTCAGTCGGTAGAGCGTTCGGCTAGAAACCACAAGGTTCCTAGTTCGATACCGGTCTCCGCCAACTCAGCGTATGAGTAGCACAGGGATCTGTGCAGTAAAGTAAGGAGCTGATGGTAGGTGTGGCGCTCCACCTCAGATGCTAAAACAATCTCCTTAGTCTAGCGTTAATGAAAAGGGGATAGACTCCCTCGCTGACTGGCTGATACTGACTTTAGGCCGCCCCGACGACTTTACTTTATATGGCATCAAGTATTCCTATCAAATAAAAATAAATTTGAAACAGATCGATTTGGCCTATAAATCAACAGAGTAACATGGGAGTAATGGCAATGAAAGGATACTCCACACTCCCTAGAGCTCAGAACCTCACCACAAGATGCATACGAGTACAAAGCAAAGTAATGTAACTTTTTTTTTTTGAATTGAATTATTTTTTTATTGAATTGAATTGTTAAATTAATTTCAAGAACACGGTGTTGTTCATCAGAATATGCGTTTATCTGCCTCTTGTTTGGAGTTTGATCCTGGGTGTCGAAACCAGATTACGATGGAAGCTCGTTGCTAATGGAAACCAATACTAAATAAAAGGCAGATGCGAGCGCTCTTTGCAGCCGCGGGAATGTGACGAATTGATCGTATTTTGCGGCTCCTCGCCGAAACCGATTTAATGAACGCAGGCGTAATTTTTTTCCCTGTAGATTTTGTCCGTTGCATCTGAAGTCCATTGATGGGTGCTTAGTCCATGTGCGTGTGTATATATATATATATATATATATATATATATATATATATATCCAAGAATCCGGAAAAGAAATATTACTTACGACGTAGAAGTTTTTTTTTAAATGTGGTAGTTTGCAAAGCTCAATGTGTGCTTTTATTGTCAGAGTCACAGCGCAAGATTATATTGGTAAAAAAAGAAATCTAAATCTTCTTATATATATATGAATAATATATATATATATATATATATATATATATATAGAGAGAGAGAGAGAGATGCTGGTAGGTGCGCGTCCTGCGTCCCTGACGCACAAAAATCTAAAAGGACGCAGTTAAATCGTATCCATGCGTCCCAGTGGTTTCTTTTTTCTTCCCTCACCATTTCAAGCTAACTCTAAATACATCTCAACAGTTTCTTAGAAACGAATTACACAGGATATGTTACAAGGTAGGAGTTAGACGGCTTTAGTTGGGATCCATAAATTCATTCAAAGCAAATTTGTGCGTCCCAGGACCCACTAAATCAAAAAGCTACCAGCAGCATTTAAGTTGTAGGGTTTTCTCACCGAAGCCGAAGGAAGAATTTGGGTGCTGATGTCTCTAATAAAAAAAGGGCCACAGATCTGATAAATTATCTGCTCTGTAAGAGGAGCATAGACTATACTGATTGTATCCCCTGAAGAGGATTAAGACCCACCTCCCCCAAAATAGATGTTCATAGTATGACACTAAACTGAATGTGGTGGTAAGTGTGGAATACTCCATCATTGCTATTACTACCGGATCCACTCTAACCCGGAGTGGTAATACCTGTTAGGGTCCCATCTATAGGTCAAATAGACCTGTTTGCCAACTGTTAGTACTAGATAGGAATACTTGATACAATGTGTAAAGAAAATTAACACATACACAAAAAATGTAAATATAAACGCACAATGTACGCAATTCATCAACCTCTAGGCATAAAATAACCCCAGACAAAGTGACGTGTCATCAATGGATTCACTGGTCTTTTATATCAAGACCCGTGGATATACCACATTATAATTCAATTATTACAACGTTTGATATTTTTTACTTAAGAGCTATCGCAAAAACTTCAATATGTAACAATTATAATAATCTTCATTTAACTTTCTTCACTCTTTTTCTTCTTCTTTCCTTCCTTCTTTTCATCTTTGATTATGTTCAATTGAAACAAATTAGTGTTATCTTCCGCGCGCTCACCCCTTTCTCTATCTTTCACCTGCTCTCTTTCTTTCTTATCATATTTTTTTCTGTGTAGCGTGTTCTTTTTTCTCCCTTTCGTTATTTATAATAAAAACGGAATGGTCCATTTAAGTGACGAAACTCATAAAAAAAAAGAATACGGCGGATAAGCAACACCAGATAATTATGATTTACATTTTTGCATTTCATCTTGGACGGTTTCATTTGTAACCAGA
Source organism: Doryteuthis pealeii (assembly GCA_023376005.1). Lineage (NCBI taxonomy): Eukaryota > Metazoa > Mollusca > Cephalopoda > Myopsida > Loliginidae > Doryteuthis > Doryteuthis pealeii. The sequence continues at coordinate 39,361,835 of CM042163.1, forward strand.
GGGTGTTGCAAGATGATAACGTTCGTACAATTGAGGAACACGAGTATTGATATATATATAAAAAAAATCATCTAAGCCCAGAAAAATTGCATATATTATATCTAGGTATTTAATCAACCCGTTTCCTATAAGTAAGTATGGGGCATATAGCAATTCAGTTGTGACGGATCTGCGAGACCAGCTTGCTAACCATTGTAGATAGAAATAAGCTGAAACCCCTAAACAGGGGTTATTAAGGGACAGGTTAAAAACTACCTTTAGCAACACGTATTCTATGTTGTACCAAACGTGTTGAGTGTGTGTGTGTGTGTGTGTGTGTGTGTGTGTAGCGGGAGGGGCTCTATTTAGGAGCAGGGAAATTCTTCAGACCTTTTTCTGAGACGATAAAACATTCCTTCTTTTCCCCCCTCACCCCCACGCATACACATCTTACCAACGCCCCCGGCCATCCAGTTCTTAAACTGATGTCTGACAACCTCGGCTAGATCCAGCCTCCTTCGCCTCACTAGACTCTTATTTTTCAGTCTTCTCCAATAATTTTCGACTTTTCTTATACTCGCACACGCGTTCTCCTCGTTTGCTCTCTCTCTCTCTCTCTCTCTCTCTCTCTCTCTCTCTCTCTCTCTCTGGCTTGGTACTCTATACCGAAATTTTCATGCTACTAGAAAAGGAGGAAAGTACACACAGGCTTCCGTTCTTTGTTGGAGAGAAAAACGAAGAGGAAAAAATAGAATAACAAGAAATCGACAAGAGAAAAAAGACAAAAAAAAATGAGATGGGGTCGTTTTTTTCAAAATATCTATACAAATTCTCCATCCTCTCCATCCATTCTCCATCCATTCTCCATCCTTTCGTCCTCTTAGAATGGTTGGTTAGATTTCCCGGCAAGTCAACCCATGGATTATTTTATGCTGAAGACGTTTTATTTTTACTAGGAAAAATATGTGCCCACCGGACGTAAGTATTGAACTTTTAATGTAAGACTAACGAAATTAAATAAGAATGCATATAAAAAGATTACACTTATTTTATCATATTCTAATTGGTTTCTATATAAAATCATACGTAGGATTAATTTTAATACGTTGTAAAATAAAACAATAATATTAGATATCAATAATACTAAGTAATTATTTATTAAACCCGGTTTTGTTAAAACTAGTAAAGTAAGTAAGTAAGTAAAGTCGTCGGGGCGGCCTAAAGTCGTATCAGCCAGTCAGCGAGGGAGTCTATCCCCTTTTCAATAGCGCTAGACCAAGGAGATTGTTTTTGCTTCTGAGGTGGAGTGCCACACCTACCATCAGCTCCTTACTTTACCACACATCCATGTGCTACTCATACGCTGAGTTGGCGAGGACCGGTATCTAACTAGGAACCTTGTGGTTTCTAGCCGAACGCTCTACCGACTGAGATAACCCAGCTCCTTAAAACTAGTATGCAAATTAATTACACCGTATATTATGTTAACCTTTATTTCTTAGTGATATGTAAGACTGGAATCCCCATACTAGAGATCTTTAGTCAAATCCTACCTTTAAAGTAAATATTTTTTGGCCATAGATGGGACCCTGACAGGTACTAACACTCCGGGTCAGTATGGACCTGGAAGTAAAGGCAATGAAGGAGTACTCCACACTCCCCAGAGCTCCAGACTTGGAACCTCAACACTAGATGCAGTTTAACATCATAATCTGAATACTAAGACCCTCAGCACCACCTTCTACCACATATATGATAAATGGAATATTAGGAAGCGCGTGGTGTAATGGTTAAAGTCATGGGAAATGGACTCGTCGCCCCGAGTTCAAATCTGGACTATTTCATTTAGCGCTAATATCCTTGAGAAAGGTATGAATCCTACTCTCCCTCTAGCTATGAGTAAATAGTAGGGCAGACTGGGCTCTTTAACCTTGGTTAGGCAACCGGTTTAGGAGAAGGAAAACTCTGAATTCAAACCTGCTGAACTCTACTTAAGAAATTGACCTTGTGTCGCATCCTGCTCGTGCGGAAGGGTTGGTAAATATATATATGATAAATGGGTTTGGGGTTTGATATTTGAGCAATATGGTTGGGACAATCATATAGGTGCTAGGGTTTGACATAACCAGCTTGTTGATCAAAGGAGGCCTCTCCGACTGCACTGTCTTGTCCAAATAAGGGCCAATGTAGTGTTGCATGTCATGGAAAGCTAAGCCACAGGATTTAGTTAAGCATCATTCCCACCCACAGCCAAGTGCAGTCATGTATTCTACAGCCTCAACCGACAGCGTTCTATTTGGTATTAGGGGAATAGTCGATACCCTTATTCAGGAAACCTAATCTCCCAAATACGAAGCTTCTCTGGATCAGGTTGTGTGTGTGTGTGTTAAGGCGCAACACACATAGGGGTCATTCCATGTCAGTTACACCCACCGACACCGAATTACCTGAAAGGCACAAATGTTTCCCTTCATGAGTTAGGAAAGTGTGCCAAATTATTTTGTCTTAAACCTTACCGTTCCGATTTTAGAAGGGGGATATAATTTGCCTATTTTGCCTCAAAATTAAAGCCGTGTCGCAAAATCTCAGTGTTTTTTTAATTTAAAAAAAAATACTTTCATACATTCAATATTTCTGAAATTTGGTATGTAAGGCAAATAAGGACTGTAGAATCCAAATATCTAAGTATTTGAACCCTATACCTTGATAGAAAATTTTATTTTGCCCACCCAAATGCATGACTCCAAAATCAACAACTTTTCACCTATGTAGCTTACGGTCAGTCTATCAAAAATGTCCTCTTCAATTTTCATAATATTTTTTTCTTAACATCTACTATGTCTGCCTAAGTAATTCGGTGTCGGTGGGTGCAGATTTCAACTTTTTGCTGGTGTTTTGACATGGAATGACCCATAGGTGAATAATAGCGTATTCTTTCTACGATATAATTCATTAGACCCCTGTTTCCTTCCCAAAACTTTTTTTTAAATTTAGTTCTAAGAAAATAGTCTATAACAAAAACATGGTAGAATATATTTACATTACAATCACAGGTCTCACTAGATCACCAAAGTTAAGCAGTGATAAGCCTGTTCAATATTTAATTGGGTGACCAATTAAGCAACAACAGGTACTGTAAGCAACCTAACTCCTTTGTTTATCAAAAATGACTTGATTTAGCAATTAATGACCTGAGAATGATTGATATACCATAAAATACCCAACCAACCAACCTCCTAACTAAAGTTAAGCAGCAATGAGTCTGTTTAATACTTAATAGAGTGTTTAATTAAGCAACAACAGGTACTGTAAGCAACTTGATTCCTTTGTTTTTCAAAAAATGGCTTGATTTGGCATTAAATGACCTGAAAAGGGTTGATATGCCATAAAACAGTCAACCATCCAACCAAAGTTAAGCAGCAATGAGCCTGTTCAGTATTTAATTGGGTGACCAATTGAGCAACAGCAGGTACTGTAAGCAACCTGAGTCCTTTTTTTTTAATATAAAAAATGACTTAATTCGGTATTAAATGACTCAAGAAGGTACTGTAAGCAACCTGAGTTCTTTTTTTTTTAATCAAAAATGGTTTGATTCAGCATTAAATGACCCAAGAAAGGTTTATATGCCGTAAAACACGCAAGCAATCAACAGTCTCAGATTTCACGTCTAGACATTTTAATTAATATGTGTTTGATTTTTATTCAATTATTGCTTTATTCAGACCTTCTGTAAATGAACATGTGGAAATTTACCCAGTTTTTACAGAGCAAATAGGTTAATTTCTAAATTTCTATGCCAAGAGGTTATTATTCAAAATCATTGACACGTCTTCTCCTCATCTTGGTTGTTTTTATATTCAGGGTTGCAGAGTCAGAGATTGTGAATGGAGTCAGAGTCAGTATCCTAGGAATACTAGGAGTCGGAGTCAGATACCTTTATACCTTCCGAACCTGCAAACTTTACTAACTATAATTTTATTGTGAACTTACTTTGCATTAAACATCTAACATATCTATTGATTTTTAAAAAATTTATGGATATATAAATTTATCAAAAATTCATAATTTTACAAATTTATTACATAAAACCTTTGCATCCTTAACATGGAGAAAAATAGAGCCAGGCTAACAGCATAGTGTAGACCATATGTCCAGGGACAATGAGGAAATAGTTTTTTTAAATATTTTTTTTTTATTAGAATTATTTTAGTTAGCTACTTTGTGGACAATCTAACTTAATTCTTATTATGTTAAGGAGTTAGAAGAAGTAGTCAGAATTATAGGTATCCTAGGAGTCAGAGTTTTTAAGTTAGTCAGTCGGTATACTGCTGGTTAGGACAACAGCAACTGGCTAAGCACAACTGAACTAGTACTCAAGACAGCTGGTATTTATGGGACTCGAGAATAGTCCATTCATGTATTTGGGTGATTCCATCATTGAGTCCTGATTGGCTGCTTGGTTTTTATGATGTTATGAAGTGTCATAAATACTCTGACATTCTGCAGTAGGATTGCAACAAGGTTAGATCTGTATTGAGTTACAGCTACTTGTTGCCTTGTCTTACCAATTCGACGGTCATTGGAACTTAGTATGATTATTCTACACTAGCTAAGCACAATTGAACTGGTGCCCAAAGCAGCTGGTACTAATGGAACTCAGGAATATTCCATGCATACATTTGGGTGATTCCATTCCTTGAGTCCTGATTGGCTGCTTGGTCTCAGTGGTGTTATGGTGCCAGATAAATAATCTACCATTCTGCTCTAGGATTGCAACAAGGCAAGATCTGTATTGAGTTATGATTTGCTTGGTGCTTTGTCTACCAATTGGAATATTGTTTCTACAACACTAAGCTCACCTTTCAGGGATAGTAATCTCTATCCACATACTATATTTTTCTTTTCTTCTCTCTCTTCTGTTCAGATTGCATTCCCCTTAGTTTTGCCTTTGATTTCTCTACCACCATCACCAGCACCACTAAGCACAACTGAACTAGTACCCAAAACAGCTGGTACTTATGGAACTCAAGAGTAGTCCATTCATGTATTTGGGTGATTCCATTCCTTGAGTTCTGATTGGCTGCTTGGTTTCTATGATGTTATGAGGCTTCATACATACTCTGGCATTCTTCAGTAGGATTGCAACAAGGTTAGATCCATATTGAATTACGGCACCTTGTTGCATTGTCTTAACAATTTGATATACTTTGAATACTATGAGTTGGAGTCGGACCTTATAATTTCCAATTCTGCAACACAGGTTATATTCACAATGTACCCTCCAGTCTTCTGCGGGTATCTTTTGTCATAGTCGGTAACCTTCAGGTTACCCCTTAATTTAATCCACGAGGGTAGATGTTTCTCATTCCCCTATACAGTGCTTCAGATTGTATAAAGCGTTCCTTTCCAAAAGTTGTGACTATAACAGTCCTAGGCATGTATATAATGTGTCAGAAATGTGAGGAATGTTTGCCGATAATTTGTGACATTGCTCCTCCCCCCAGCCAAACATTTCTTCAATGCCAGACCAACAAGTTTTGAATGCACCTTGTATTGAAAAATGAATACAAGTGACTGAGTAATTAGAAATATGATTAACTCACTTAGCCTAGAACAGGACTCTATAAGGTCTAGCTCCAGGAGATCTAATTATATAAAGAGCACCTCTCACAAAAAGGATGGCTTGGTTTCTTTGTTTAATGGCATATCTACCTTTGTGGGTTATTTAATGCCAAATAATCCCTGTAGAAGAACAGTAGTAGTTATTATTTAACCCATAACTGGGAGGATAAGGGGGTTCATACCTTTCCCAATGGTATTAGTTTGAGAGTGGACGTCATAGCATGACTGACATTCAAATTCCCTTACTATGATATTACAGTGCAACATATTAGCCACTATGCAAAGGGGGACCTTCCCCCTCAAACGATGATAGTAACAGTTTAAAGTTTTAACATTTTAATTTATTTCAATATTTGAACAATTAAAGAAATTTAAAAACAAATTTTGAAATTTTGAAATTTAAAAACAAATTTTGAAATTTAAAAACAAATTTTGAAATTTTGAAATTTAAAAACAAATTTTTGAAAATTTTGAAATTTTGAAATTTAAAACCAATTTTGAAATTTAAAAACAATTTTTTGAAATTTAAAAACAAATTTTGAAATTTCAAACAGGGATTCTATTGTTTAATCCACTCATGGCGGGATTGATCGACTTAGTCTGAGACAGAGGGACTGATCCACTTAGACCAACACTGAGAAATTGATCCATTTAGACTGAAATGGAAGGATTGATCCACACCGAGATGGAGGGATCAATCTATTAAGGTAGAAATGGAGGGAATGATCTTTGATTAGATGGAGGGATTGATCCACATAGATAGAAATGGAGGGAATGATACTTGATGAAATGGAGGGATTGATCAGCTGATACTGAGATTGATCCACTTAGTTTGAGATGGACGATTGATCCATTTAGACTGAAGTGTAGGGATTGATCCGCTATGAGATGGAGGGGTTGATCCACTTGGACTGGGATGGAGGGATTTATCTGATTAGAGATGTAGATGGGGGGGATCGATGCTGTTAGACTTAGATGGATCGACAGGTCAACGGATCCGGTCACTCTGATAGACTTTGGAACTAAACGCATGTGGATCCAACCTCTTCATCTCGATCTGATTTGAACGATCCCATTTGTATGGGTCTAAATGGATCGATGCCTCCATCCTGGTCGAATCGGATCGGTCTGCATATCCCGGTCTTATCGGATTAGCAGTCTCCGTACGTCTTGGCCTAAACAGATGAAACTATAAATCTCTGTCTAATCGGATCGATCCATTGCTCACACCTACCCTCCCTCCCTCTGTCTTGGCCTAATTAGATTGATCTCTCCTTCTTGATCCAATTAGGTCAATTTCCCTGTCTGGTCCGAACGAGATAGATCCATATATCTCGGCCCAATCAGATCGGCCGATCCAGCCATCCATCTCGGTCTAATCAGATCAACTGGTCTATCTATCTGCGTATATTCCAACTTACCTATCTATACGTTCATCTTCTTTCTCGACTTACCTACGCTGTCCGTTCATTTGATATAGATAGCCGTATCATCTATATCTGTGTTTATGTTCATCTGACTCATTTAGTTGATATCTGTGCATCGTTTTTATCTACCTGTGTAGATAAAGAGATAGGCAAAGAGGTGGGTGGGTGGGTGTAGGAGATGGGGAGACAGCCTACAATAAATTGAACATGCTGTTTAGAGAGTCGGCTGGTTGGGGATGGAGAGCCGTGAAGGCAGGAAAACACAAACATTCTTTTCAGACATCCTCTCGAGGAGCTGGCATGTCTTGATGCAAGTACTTAAAGAAGGAATTCTTGGCTGCTAGAAATTTTGGAAAATATTTCTTTATCCTTCCCTTAGATATATGTGCATGCGGCAGAGTATGCACGAGAATGGATGGAAGGAGATATAAACAGAATGAGGTTGGTAGATAGATAGGAACAGAGTGAGATAGAGAGATAGATATATATTTATAGAAATAGATTGATATGAACAGAAATAGATGGATGGATAGATAGATATGAATAGACTGAGATAGAAAGATACAGAGACAAATTGATGGATAGATATGAACAGAATGAGATAGATAGATAGATATGACAGATTGAGATAGATAGATAGATAGATATGAACAGATTGAGATAGATTGATAGATAGATTGAGATGAACAGATTGAGATAGATAGATACAGAGACAAATTGATGGATAGATATGAACAGAATGAGATAGATATGTACAGATTGAGATAGATGGATAGATAGATATGTACAGATTGAGATAGATGGATAGATAGATATGTACAGATTGAGATAGATGGATAGATAGATATGTACAGATTGAGATAGATATAGATAGATATACACATTGAGATATATAGATAGATATGAACAGATTGAGATAGATAGATATGAACAGATAGCGATATATAGATATGAACAGATAGCGATATATAGATATGAACAGATTGAGATAGATAGATAGATAGATAGATAGATATGAACAGATTGAGATAGATAGATAGATAGATAGATAGATATGAACAGATTGAGATAGATAGATAGATAGATAGATAGATATGAACAGATTGAGATAGATAGATAGATAGATAGATATGAACAGATTGAGTAGATAGATAGATAGATATGAACAGATTGAGATAGATAGATATGAACAGATAGATAGATAGATATAGATAGATAGATAGATATGAACAGATTGAGATAGATAGATAGATAGATATGAACAGATTTGAGATAGATAGATATGAACAGATTGAGATAGATAGATAGATAGATATGAACAGATTGAGATAGATAGATAGATAGATATGAACAGATTGAAATAGATAGATATGAACAGATTGAAATAGATAGATAGATATGAACAGATAGTGATAGATAGATATGAATAGACTAAGATATATAGATAGAAAAAGATATGAATAGACTCTTATAGATATAAACAGCCTGTAATAGATATAGATAGGAACAGACTGGGATAGGTAGATTGATATGAATAGAATGAGATAGATAGATAGGAACAGACTAAATTAGATAGGAACATTATGAGATGGATAGATGGATAGAAAGATAGATATGAAGAGACTGTGATGGATAGAAAGACTGAGGCTGATATAAATTGAATGAAAATATGGGCTTAGATAAATAGATAGATAGATAGATGTGGTGTGGTCAAACTAGGGTAGTGAGAAAGTGTAAATAAGAGTGTGAGAAAAATGATGATAGTTAATAATTAACAAAGAAATACAATAACGTTTCTATCCATCTAAGGTTATTAATCTCTCTCTCTCTCTCTCTCTCTCTCTATATATATATATATATATATATATATATATATATATATATATATATATATATATATATAAAGATAATCTAATGAGTCAGACGAACCTACTATTAGTTTCGCATAAAGCTCTTCAGGGCTAAAGTCCGACTGTATATATATATAAAGAACTATTTCAAAACAATGTCTGCCAAAAGAAAGACCATGTTGTGTGTAGATAGATAGATAGATAGATAGATAGATGTGGTCAGACTAGGGTGGTGAGAAAGTGTAAATAAGAGTGTTAGATAAATGATGATAGTTAATAATTAACAAAAAATACAATAATGTTTCTATCCATATTATTAATCTCTCCCCCTCTCTCTCCCCTCTCTCTCTCTCTATATATATATATATATCAAAGTAAAGTCGACGGGGCGGCCTAAAGTTGGTATCAGCCAGTCAGCGAGGGAGTCTATCCTCTTTTCAATAGCGCTAGACCAAGGAGATGGTTTTAGCATCTGAGGTGGAGCGCCACACCTACCATCAGCTCCTTACTTTACCGTACAGATCCCTGTGCTACTCATACGCTGAGTTGGCGAGGATCAGTATCGAACTAGGAACCTTGTGGTCTCTAGCCGAACGCTCTACCGACTGAGCTAACCCGGCCCAAATATATATATATATATTATATATATATATAGAAAGAATTATTTCAAAACAATGTCTGCCAAAAGAAAGACCATGCTGTGTGTAGAAGTGTTGAACAGATTGGCACACGACTGGCATTCCACTTCAACATCTGTGAATACTGTATGTATGTATGTATATATATATATATAAGGAATGTATATGTTTCTCCATATCAAATATATATATATATATATATATATATATATATATATATATATATGTATATTTGATATGGAGAAACCTATTAGAACATTTGCACCTGCAAATATCAGCAGACATTTGTTGTGGAAATGCAACGGCATTGAAACTTTTGTTCAGATGGTGTTGGGGGGTAGTGCAGGGGGGTAGCATAATGCAACGAACAAATGAATGCTCAGGTTCACGTTGTTGTTTACGACAAATCTTAACACATGGTTATATTTTCTATTCTATTTACTAAATATATATTGCAGGTTCAGGTGCAATCTGCACTTAAACATTCAGGTGGTGACCTCTGTATGTATGTGTGTGTGTGTGTGTGTGTGTGTGTGTGCATATGTTATATACGTATATCAATCTGTGTGTATTTATTAATATATATGTGTGTGTGTGTGTGTGTGTGTGTATGCATATGTTATATATGTATATCAATCTGTGTGTATTTATTAATATATATGTATATCATATATATGCGTGTGTGTGTGTGTGTATGCATATGATCAATCTGTGTGTGTATATCAATATATGCGTGTGTGTGTGTGTCTGTGTATGCATATGTTATATATGTATATCAATCTGTGTGTATTTATTAATATAATGTATATCAATATATATGTGTGTGTGTGTGTGTGTGTGTATGCATATGTTATATATGTATATCAATCTGTGTGTATTTATTAATATATATGTATATCAATATATATGTGTGTGTGTGTGTGTGTGTATGCATATGTTATATATGTATATCAATCTGTGTGTATTTATTAATATATATGTATATCAATATATATGTGTGTGTGTGTGTGTGTATGCATATGTTATATATGTATATCAATCTGTGTGTATTTATTAATATATATGTATATCATATATATGTGTGTGTGTGTGTGTGTATGCATATGTTATATATGTATATCAATCTGTGTGTATTTATTAATATATATGTATATCAATATATATGTGTGTGTATGCATATGTTATATATGTGTGTGTATATGTATATCAATATATATGTGTGTGTGTGTGTGTATGCATATGTTATATATGTACATCAATCTGTGTGTATTTATTAAATATATGTATATCAATATATGCGTGTGTGTGTGTGTGTGTATGCATATGTTATATATGTATATCAATCTGTGTGTATTTATTAATATACATGTATATCAATATATATGTGTGTGTGTGTGTGTGTATGCATATGTTATATATGTATATCAATCTGTGTGTATTTATTAATATATATGTATATCAATATATATGTGTGTGTGTGTGTGTGTATGCATATGTATATATGTATATCAATCTGTGTGTATTTATTAATATATATGTATATCAATATATATGTGTGTGTGTGTGTGTGTATGCATATGTTATATATGTATATCAATCTGTGTGTATTTATTAATATATATGTATATCATATATATGTGTGTGTGTGTGTGTGTATGCATATGTTATATATGTATATCAATCTGTGTGTATTTATTAATATATATGTATATCAATATATATGTGTGTGTATGCATATGTTATATATGTATATCAATCTGTGTGTATTTATTAATATATATGTATATCAATATATATGTGTGTGTGTGTGTGTGTGTATGCATATGTTATATATGTATATCAATCTGTGTGTATTTATTAATATATATGTATATCAATATATATGTGTGTGTGTGTGTATGCATATGTTATATATGTATATCAATCTGTGTGTATTTATTAATATACATGTATATCAATATATGTGTGTGTGTTGCATACTCATACACATATACCCATGTTGGGTACATACACAAGTGTTCTTTTACAGGAGAGAGGGGGAGAGATAGACACAGGTAGATAGAGAGATGCATAACTTACTTCTTTGGCCATTGGTGATCTCTAGTCGTTTCTATTCTTTCTCTATGACTTTTATTTCTCTGTTCTTGCTGGTTGGTCGTCCTTGATTCATTTCTTCTTCTAGGTCAGTCTTGTTGCCAATACATTCATCAACCACAAAACCATATTATTTATGTAAACTTTTATTTACTAAACTAAACATATTCCTTTAACTAAACGCAGCGCGCGTGTGCAAGTGAGCCCCAGCTAAAGCAGATACATCTTCTCTGCCTGACGTCCAAGCTGAAAACTAACGGGTTAACTTGGTCCCACGTGACTTCACATACTTTGCAGGCTTTCTGTAATATTCCATGGAAAGTCCCGCCCGTGATATGAAAAGGGGCCATCCCTTCAGAAATACAGGGGGTTGACAATAATCTATGCATAGATTATGTAACATGTGTATATATATCAATATGTTCGATACCAGCCCTTGTCAATTCCGCGTATGAGTAACACAGGGATCTGTGTGGTAAAGTGAGGAGCTGTTGATAGGCTTGGCGCTCCGTGTCAGATGCCAAAAACAATCTCCTCGGTCTAGCGCTAGTGAAAAAGGGAAAGACTCCCTCGGTGTTTGGCAGATACCGACTTTAGGTCACCTCGACGACTTTACTTAATCACTCTCCTCTAATCTATTCTTTCTCTCATTCTTTTATTCCCCTTTCAATTTTTCTTTCTCCTTTTCTCATTCTCTTAGTCTTTCTCTTGTGAACTTTCTATTTCTCTTACTCATCATTTCCTCTGTCGTTTCTTTTCGTCTTTTCCTTTTCATTTTTCTCGCATTTCTCATTTCTCACATAAGGGCCAACTTAGCTCAGTTGGTAGAGTGTCCATCTGAGAACCTTGAGGTTCCTGGTTCGATTCTATACCCCTGCCAACTCAGAATATGTGTAGCATATGTGCAGTAAAGAGAGCTAATGGTAGGAGTGGTGCTCCACCTCAGATGCCCAAACAATCTCCTTGGTCTGGCGCTAATGAAATCATTTGGATTGAAACCATGGTAGACCCTTAACTCTTTTACTCTACTAATATTATTATTATCATTTTTGTTTAGCTCAGTCGGGAGTGTTGGACTAGGAACCACAAGGTTCCAAGTTCGATACCGGCCCTCGCCAACTCGCATACGAGTAGCACAGGGATCTGTGCAGTAAACTGAGGAGCTGATGGTAGATGTGGCGCTCCAACTCGGATGCCAAAACAATCTCCTTGGTCTAGCGCTAGTGAAAAGGGGATAGACTCCCTTGCTGTCATGCTGATATTGAATTTAGGTAACCCCAATGTAGACTTAACAATGTCAAAATTAACCAGAGAGCTCAGATGACTTTTTTCTTTTTCTTTTTTCAGACCCCTTAACGTTCTTCCAATAAAAACAAATCATAGGGCTGTGCTTCTAGTTTACTAGGTTATTTTTTAAGGATTTTTATCAAAGTATCTAGAAATGGCAGAATAAAGTCTAAATCACACACACACACACACACACACACACACACAGAGCACCACACAATATTTGTCCTTCCTTTCTTCTTTCCTTCCATTCAAACCTATGTTAACAGGACTAGACCTGCCCAGTTTTACAAGAGAAAGGTTGACGAGATGCTGGGCTCAAGTTAGTTGTTGATATTGCTTCCCCTTCCCTGCCACCTAGAAACGTGGAAAGAGGGAGAATGAAAAATCCAATGATTATAAGAATTTTCTGTTAAATACTACTATGTCAATGCAGGGGGAAATATTTCTGGGTGAAATTTAATTGTTATTTCTTTTTATTTTGTAAAAAATATTAATGACTTTAACGACAATTTCACCTACTCTTTTCTTGGACCAGTGACAGAGTGACACAAGATATTATCTACTCATATATTACATATATAATATTTATGTGTATATAAATACATATATAATATTTGTGTGTATATATATATATATGTATATATATATATATATTCCAAAAGTCCAGAGAAGAAATCTTCCTTACGACACAAGAGTTTAATTTTAAAAAACCAAGTCGCAATTTGAGAGCTGAATGTGTGCTCTTAATGTTAGAGTCACAGAGCAAATATATAAGTAAAGAAATAACAAAAGACTTAGAGATTTAGCTTTATAGTCTATTTCAGGGAGCTTAGACAAATAGTCTAACTCTCCTGACTCATCAGATGCACAAAGGAGTTATCATCTAAGCTCCCTGAAATAGACTATAAAGCTAAATCTCTAAGTCTTTTGTTATTTCTTTACTTATATATATATATATATATATGAAGAGAAAATTGGAAGTGAATCCGACGGTATGTAATATAGTGAAAAATTGAAAAAACACAGGTTCATAAAATGAGTGATGTTTATTCAGCCAATGCTGCAGTGTTTCGATCTGTTTAGTAGATCTTCTTCAGGGCTTTTGTTTTAAGGAAAATAAATTTATCACAGATAATAAGGAGATTGTGAGAGTCTTTTGTTGATCAATCCACCTAAAAATACTGAGTGAAAAATTAGCTTTCTTAGATTGTTTGAAATTATGAAACGCTGAGACAAACGATTCTGAAGCTGACACCAAACGTTTTCTTATGTTGTGTATATATATATATATATATATATATATATATATACATATTATGAGGAGATTATGTGCTTAATTGAAGTCATAACTAATTTGCAAATTAATTAGTTATAATTAAATGAATTAGGCGTGCATATCGGTTTAAATGTAAGGCGTAAACAAATCAAGAAAAAGTCAATCTCTGTATGTACATTTCAGCCTATTAGGCCTCATCAGCAGAGCTATAGACAGGCAGTGCATATATATATATATATATATATATATATATATATATAAAGTCTGTAGAGTGGCCTATTATCAGTATCAGCTGAACAGGAATGGAGTCTATCTGCTATTCACTAGCACTAGGAGATTGTTTTTTACTGCGGTGGTGCAACACACCAACCCCCATCTCCGCACTTTACTGCACAGGTCCCCATTTCACTGCATAGATCAGATTACCAAAGCTGTGCTACTCATGTGCCGCATTGGCAATGGCCAGTATCAAACCTAGAATCTTGTGATTCCTAGGCAAAAGCTCTACTGACTGAGCTAAACTGGTCATACACACACACACACACACACACACACACACACACACATATATATATATATATGTACATATATTATATCCCTGGTTGGGTATATATATATATTTTCTGGCATATATACATAACTTTTGTGTGTGTGTGTGTGTGTGTGTGTGTATATAATATATATATATATCCTGCCCGCAGCAACTCGTTTTTTAAGGGCCAGATTAGTAGTTAGAGCGTTCGGCTAGGAACCACAAGGTTCCTAGTTCGATACCGGCTCTCGCCAACTCAGCATATGAGTAGCACAGGGATCTGTGCAGTAAAGTAAGGACCTGATGGTAGGTGTGGCGCTCCACATTAGATGCAAAAACAATCTCCTTTGTCTAGCACTAGTGAAAAGGGGATAGACTCCCTCGCTGATTGTCTGTTACTGACTTTAGGCCACCCAGACGTCTTATATATATGTGTATATATATATATATATATATATATATATATATATATGTATATACGTCTCTAACAGTTTGAAAAAGTGACTATGGAAATCGGAGATCAGAGGAAGAATCAAAACCATCGAGACCACAGCACAGTTAAAATCAACTAGAATACTTAGGAGAGTCCTGGAGACCTGAGAACACTTGTTATCACTTGTGACTTCATTGAAAAGTTACCAGTTAAAAACAGGTGTGAAAAACTTACATAATAAAAAATAATAATTGCATTTATTTATTGAAAAAGCAATTGCAGTTAAAACGCCACTGTCTACAATAGTGTTTATTGTCTATTGTTCGGGTTGCACTCTCATGCAGGTGCGACGAATGTAAATTTGTGAAAACTTACAAAGCCTTCCTCTCCCTCTCCCCTCCCCTCTTAGAAGTTGAAGGTTGATATAGTTTGAAGTCATGATTAGCAAATAACTATTGGTGCTATTCCAGAATAGCCCACCTATGAAATATGTGGAAATATACAATAAAATTATGTAAAAATACAATACTTACATTCCCTATCAAGATAAGAGTAAGTTGCAGTCACCTGCCTCATTATTTTTTCCTGGGCAGTTAAATCTCAAAATGATGTCTTCAATTAGCTTCAATTTTGCCATCAGCCATATTTCTTTAGTCTTTTTATATATATATATATATATATATATATATATATATAAGAGAGTTTTATAATTTTCTTTACACCTGCATTGTGATAGCCTTCAAAATCAACCTCCAAACCAATATATATATATATATATATATATGGTAGAAATGTGAGGAGGTTAATCTGACAGTATGTGGAGAAAAGTAGACAAACACTCCCCATTCCAGAGAGAAGAAGAATCCACTAACCACCCCCAACTACACTTCCCCCTACTGACGACCTTCCGCTTTCAGCATTTTGAGAATTTCCATCATTGGAGTAAGAACTATATTCAAGTCCTGAAGATGGTCTAATAAGAGACCGAAACGTTGCACTGTCGACAATAAACATCAAGTTTCCACAACATCCGTGTTTGTCTACTTTTCTCCATATATATATATATATATATATATATATATATATATATATATATATTTGTCTAAGCTCCCTGAAATAGACTATAAAGCTAAATCTCTAAGTCTTTTGTTATTTCTTTACTTATATATATATTATATATATATATATACTCGACCAGTTTCACATAGGTAGGATGTGACACAAGGTCGGAAGTATGAAGCATCCAGTGAGGATATATATATATGTGTGTGTGTGTGTGTGTGTGTGTGTGTGTATGTATATATATATATATGGTTCTGGGAAGTGTTAAGTCTCACTTTCGTTGGCATTACTCCTAGGAGCACATAACTCCTTTGCGCTGTTAGTGTTGCTAATAAGTTACTGAAACGTTTTGGACAACTCATTCTCCAGTCTTCTAGTTCCAATAAGATATATATAATATATATATATATATATATATATATATTTGAGATTCCCTGTATTTGTA
>CM042163.1:39385982-39430982 GCA_023376005.1 Doryteuthis pealeii
CGGGAAAATAAAATGTAAAAAAATAATAAATAACTAATTTTTTGGAGATTTCATTTTTAATTATTTCGATGATTATTTAATTGGCTATTCATATTCTCTGTCTATTCTGTTCTTTCTCTCTCTCCCCCCTCTCTCTCTAACATAGTCTATATAGATATCCATAGTGTTCATTCATCGATCACTTTTTTCTCTCTTTCTTTCTCTCTTTCTAATTCGTAGTCTCTTTATCTCTAGCCTATTCTCTCTTCAATACGCTGTTTGTAGCTCTCAGTCATAGGTAAAACTATTCATTCATAAATAAATATACACTCTCTGAATATTTGTTTTTTTTCCATATTTTTATACTTACACCTGGATGTCCTATACCTGCAACCTTGTGTCGCATCCTACCGGTGAACGGGTTGGGTAAATACCTACTTACACCTTCTCTCTCTCACAACCACTTTGTACCCCCTCTCCCTCTCTCTAAACGACTTTGTATCTTTCTCTCACTCACTCTCTATATCTATCATCTATGTTTGTATATATCTCTCTAATACACTGTATCTTTGTTTGTATGTCTTTCCATCATCTACAATGTTTGTATATATCTCTTTATATATATATATATATATATATATAAAATAATTCAAATCTCTCTGTCTCTGTCCCCCCTCTCTCTCTATCTATCTATATATATATATTATCAATCAAAGCCTGAAGAAGATACCAGAAGATCTGAAACACGTGTTGCATATGTAAAACAAAAAGAATTTTAAAAATTTTTCTGAGAAAAATACATTTTGCGGACCTTCCTTTTTTTTATAAAATATTGAATTTTCTCCCGTTGGAACCAGAACAATATTTATATATATATATATATATATATATATATATATATATATATATATAACACCACTCTGTATCTCTTTCTCCCTCATATACACTGAATCTCTATCTTTAATACATACAGTTGTTGGTCTCTCTCTCTCTCTCTCTCTCTCTCTCTCTCTCTCTCACACACACACACACATCCTCTGCATAGGTATCTCCAACTCCTTTTTATGTATTATATTATATATATATATATATATATATATATATTTCTGTACATAGCTTTACTTATATTCATAATTGCCAGATGTTTTTACATTTATATACATAAACTTCCATTTTTCAATATATATATATATATATATATATCCAAATTGATATAAGATGTTAGTATATTTTTTTCAGTTGTACCTACCTACATTGACTATAGTGAATAATCTGATTGTATATTATATAGATCTCTCTTGGTTTAGTACACCTGCAGCGAAACTAGAAGAAAAAACCCTCCTATCCACAGGATGCAACCATCCCCCTCCCCCACCAATAAGTAAATCCCACCACCACCACCACACCAGTACTGACACTTGATATTATTATGAAAGTATGTAAGTAATTATTCTTATGTAAGTAGGAACACTTTGCGATGTTCCCAAAAGCTCAAATAGACTTACCATTTTCATGCATTGATTACTATAGGATTTTGTAGTGGGGGGGGTAGGGGGTTGAAATATTTGTATGGATATTGATATATAAATATTGGATATAAATAGAGAGAGAGAGAGAGAGAGAGAGAGAGAGAGAGAGAGGATTTGTGTTTTGTATACAAAGGTAATTTACATATATTTACATGTTTATATCTATGTAGATATAGAGGAATATATACAGGTATATATAGGTATATGTATGTGTGTGTGTATATATATATATATATATATATATGTATGTATGTATACATGTATGTATACATAGGTATATTTATACATATAGGCATGTAATATATATAAGTATACATTATATACAATATATAAGTATGCATTGGTATATATATGTAGGTATGTATACATATATATATATATATATACAATATACATGTATGTATACATAGGTATATATGTAGGTTATATATGTATGTATTTATATGTATGTATATATTTGAGTATATATGTATTTTTATGTATGTATATAGTTGATGTATATGTGTGTATGTGTATAATATATATATATATATATATATATATATATATATATATATATTATTTGTGTGCTTATCTATGCAAATTTTCATGTGTGTCTGTGTATAAATATATATATATATATGTGTATATATATATATATATATTATATATATATATATATATATATTCAAGACAACCTGTGAACTTACTTGATTTATATTGTGACAGTAGTCAATGATGATATTGATGCTTCTATTCAGAAGGAGTTGATTAAATTTCATAGTTATCTCAATTTGATCAAGAATATGAATGATTGAATAAATGCATTTTGCTCATTTTTATATAGAGAGTTAAATAATTACACTTTTTACATACTGAACTATTGGCAGTAGCTCTTAAGTGAACTTATGAAACATCGTAATAATCAAATTGTCATACTGTGGTATATCCGCCGGTCCTACTAGTGTCTTATTATTCTTCCATTATTAAATAAACATATGCACACACTCACAGAATTTTTAAGAACAACATCCTAGTTATCTTATCATGGACTATTTAACCTTGGCAAGGTAACCAGTCTAGGAGAAAGAAAACTGAATTCAAACTGTTAAACTACACTTAAGAAATTGACCTTGTGCCACCTCCTGTTTGTGTAAAGCAGTTGGTATATATATATATATTATATATATATATATATATATATATATATATATGGCAATAGCATAGTCTTTACAGATCACTGCCGTCCCTCACAATCCTATAACCCTACCACCAGAACCTTTCCTCACATGAGCCCTCAAATGACTGAAGATCCTTATGGTGAAACTCGAGTAGGTTATTTCTGTACATACCATTGTAATATTATATATATTATATATATATATATATATATATATATATATATAAGCGCGTGGGCTAGTGGTTAGAGTCGTGGAAAATGGACTCTCAGTTCGAGTTCAATTCCTAGATGAAGCTGTTGGTATTTCACATAGCCCTAATATCCTTGGGAAAGGTATGAATCCATATATTCAGCTATGGGTTAAATAGTAGGGCAGACTGGGCTCTTCAGTCTAGGAGAGGGATAACTCTGAATTCAAAATTCCTGAGGTCGGTCGTTGATTGGGTTTGTGGCAACCTTTGATGCACCAATTCTTTCCTATTGACTGTGTCAAAAAGTGTGGATGGTCCAACACAAGCCTTCACCACTATAAAAAAATCACTGTGTGGATGTTCATTGTGTGTATGAACCCTTATACGTCGAAAATCGACGGAGAGTCCATGATATAATATATATATATATATATATATATATATATATATATATGCATGTTTCTGTTTAATAAGTCTTTATTTAAGCCTGTATGCATATCATGTTCTCCTTTCTTAGTATTTTCCATGTTCCTATGTTTCAACAAATTACAATCAGCTTTATTTTTTTTGTTCTTGCTAATAAATACATTTTCTCGGCTTTCGTCTTCAAACATTTGATATTATAAACAAATTTCAAGCAGAAATGTTTGCATTCATTAATTAATTATATTTTCATAATCGTTAATTGATTGTGAACAACAAGCACCCCCCCTCCACCCGTTTTTCTCATCTTCTTAATCAATTTTAAAATTGTTCTGACTAATTATGTTATAGAAATCATTTCTAGAAAAAGACAAAAACTTTTCTTTGCCAGTTGTTTTTTTAAAACAAATAGGCAAGGAAAGTAATCAGAGCTTTGAAGAGTCTGTCTTGAGCAATTTGAAGTTTATTGGTGAAAATGACTATTTCAAAACAACTTTGCTCGTTATTATAATTTTATTATACATAAAATCATTTCTGATTTTGTTGGAAATGTTTGCCGTTATTCTTGATCACTGACAGTTATAGATTCATTTCCAATGCATTTCATTAATAGAATGATTTCCTGTGAATTTCTTTACCTAAATGATTTCCTGTGCATTTCTATTATAAAACCATTCCTAATGCATTTTTATTATAGAATTATGTATAGTGCATTTCTATAGTAGAATCATGTCTAGTGCATTTCTGTAGTAGAATCATGTATAGTGCATTTCTATAATAGAATCATGTATAGTGCATTTCTATAGTAAAATCATTCCTAATGTATTTCTTTAGTTGAATCATTTCTAGTGCATTTCTGTAGTAGAATCATTTCTAGTGCATCACTATAGTAGAACCATTTTTAATGCATCTCTCTAATAGAATCATGTGTAGTGCATTTCTATAATGAAATCATTCCCAATACATTTCTTTAGTAGAATGATTTCTAGTGCATTTCTATAGTAAAATCATTCCCAATGCATTTCTTTAGTAGAATGATTTCCAGTGCATTCCTATAGTAAAATTGTTCCCAATGCATTTCTTTAGTACAATCATTTCTAGTGCATTTCTTTACTAGAATGATTTCCAGTGCATTCCTATAGTAAAATTGTTCCCAATGCATTTCTTTAGTACAATCATTTCTAATGCATTTCTATAGTAGAATCATGTCTAGTACATTTCGATAGTAGATAGTAGGTGCCAGGGCTTGATGTGGCCAGATGATTAATCAGAGGAACTTCTCCAACCAACTGTCTAGCTTAAGTAAGGGCCAAAGCGGAGCCTTGCATGTCGTGAACTGCTCAACCATTAGGGTTCCATACTTAAGCATCATGGGTCACCAACTATAGGCAACAGGTGACTTCATTTGGGGGATTTTACACATCTTCAACGGTGCAGTTGGTATATTATACAGCCTGAGCCGACAAGGCGGGATAATGTTTGGAGTTTTGAGTCATACTTAGTTGAGTGAAAAGATAATGTTTGGAGTTCTGAGTCAAACTCAGATAAAGAGGGAAAGAGAAGAGATAATGTTTGGAGTTTTGAGTCATACTTAGTTGAAAGAGAGAAAGTGAAAGAGATAATGTTTGGAGTTCTGAGTCAAACAAATAAAGAGAGAAAGAGAAGAGATAATGTTTGGAGTTTTGAGTCATACTTAGTTGAAAGAGAGAAAGTGAAGAGATAATGTTTGGAGTTCTGAGTCAAACTCAAATAAAGACAGAAAGAGAAGAGATAATGTTTGGAGTTTTGAATCAAACTCAGCTCAGAGAGGGAAACAGAAAGAAGAGATAATATTTGGAGTTTGAGGTCAAACTCAGCTCAGAGGAGGAAAGAAAAAGAAGGGATAATGTTTGGAGATTTGAGTCATACTTAGCTGAGAGAGGGAAAGAGAGAGAAAGGATAATGTTTGGAGTTTTGAGTCACACTCAACTCAGAGGAGAAAGAGAAAGAAGGGATAATGTTTGGAGATTTGAGTCATACTTAACTGAGAGAGGAAAGAGAGAGAAAGGATAAAGTTTGGAGTTTTGAGTCAAACTCAGGTTTGAGATGGAGAAACAAAAAACTTCATTAAAATAGTGAGAGAAAGAGGATGATGAGGAGGCAGAAAGAAAGGATAATATTTAGAGTTTGAATCAAATTTAATTGAGGGGGGAAGAGAGAGATTGGAAAATAGGGTAGGGAGGAGAGAAAGAGAAAAAATACAATTTTTTAAAAATTATTTAAAAAAAAAAACGAAAGAAAAAAAAGACTTGCAAAGTATCGATTACAATTTTTGAAAAATTAAATAATCTATTTACGTAATGTTACTTAGTTCGTTTACTAATAGAATCGTCTCATAAAATTCAAATATATCCGAGGTATTTTTTTTCCACAGGTATTAAAACTAGTATGCGGTAAACAGAATATTGACTATCATTTTCTCTTTTTGCCAGGGAGTGGTGATATGTCTAAGGATGGGGAGAAAAAAATGTGGTGCCTACCTCCCCACTCGCACCTGCTCCCCGCAGAGTTTTATTTTATTTATTAGGTAATGAGAAACAAATGTATCACAAAATCACTTAATTGCCAATGATTTTTAATAATTAACAAAACAGGAAGTTGAGTTGGGCAGCAAAACACACATACACACAGAATGTATATATATATATATATATATATATATATATATTGGGGGTTATTTGTGTGTACATCCTACCTGATTCATACCAGGTACAACTTAATGATCTATTTATAAGAGACTGCTAATTTTCATTAAGTTATTTACCTATGTTGTTGTAAAGCTAATATATAATAGGTAATCTTGTATTTTAGAAGATGATTTGGCGCTTACTTTTTTTGTTTTGTTTTGCTGTCTGTCAGCCTTCCTCTATTTTCAGTATTCCTGTTATTTCTCTCCTCTTCTTCATTCATCACATTTTCTTTGTCTTTCTCTTAATCTCCTGATAAGGTTTCCTTCTTTCTCTTCTCTTGTCATTTCCAATTTTTTTTCATCTCTTTCTGTTCTTTGCTTTTGCTCAATCTTCTTTAGATTTTTTTTCTTTTTTCTTTCCTCTCTTTCCTTCTTTCTTTTTTCTTCTTTCAGCCTTCCATCTTTTTTCATTCTATATTTTATCTTTCCTTCTTTATTACTTTCTTGCTTTTCTTCCCTTTCTCCCTCTTTCTTCCTTTCTCTCTTTCTCCTTCTTTCTTTGGTTTTCTTTCTTTCTATCTTTCTCCCCCTTTGTCTCTTTCTGCCTCTTTCTGTCATTCTCTCTCTTTCTTCCTTTCTCAGTCTTTCTCTCTTTTTCTATCTTCCTTTCTCTCTCTTTCTCTCTTTCTTCCTTCATTATTTCTTTCTTTCTTTTTTTCTTTCTTTCTCACTCTCATTCATTCTTTTCTTCTCACTCTTCTTTCTTCTTTTTTTCATTTCATTCCTTCATTCTTTTCTTTCTATTTCATTTCTTTCTTCTTTCATTCTCACTCCTTTCTTCTCTTTCTTTCCTTCATTATTTTCTTTCTTTCATTCTCATTCTCCTTCATTCTTTTCTTTCTCACTCTCCTCTGTTTCTTTCTTTCTTTCTTTCTTTCATTCTCACTCTCCTTCATTATTCTTTTCTTTCTTTCTTTCTATCTCCTTCATTATTTCTTTATTTCTTTCTTTTTTACTTCTTCATCTTGTCTTTCTCACTCTCTCCTTATTTCTTTTTTCTTTCTTTCTTTCTTCTCACTCCATTCCTTTCTTTCTCACTCTCCTTCATTCTTTTTTCTTTCTCACTCTCTTCATTTCTTTCTTTTCTTTCTTTCTTTCATTCTCACTCTCCTTTTCTTTTCTTTCTCATCTCTTCTTTCTTTCTTTCATTCTCATTCTTCATTCTTTTTTTTTCTCACTCTCCATCTCTTTCTTCTTCTCATCTCATTTCTTCATTCTTCTTTCTTTCTTCTTTCTCTCTTCTTTTCTTTTCTTTCTCTTTATCTTCTTTCTTCTCTTCTTTTTTCTTTCTTCTCTTTCTTCTTTCTTTTTTCTTTCTCACTCTCAATTCTTTTCTTTTTCTCATCCTCCTTTCTTTCATTTCTTTCTCCCTTCATTTTTTTTTTTTTTTCTTTCTTTTCTCTCCCTCTTTTATTTTCCTTTTGAATTTTTATAAACTCTGCCTTCCACAAACTCAGACAAGGTTATTTACATCTGATTAAACTATTTATATACTGCATTCTATTCAACTTGATGATAGGCCGGAAAAAAAAAAAAAGGAAAAAAAAACTTTGGGGGGTATTTTTCTTCTTTTTTTTTTTTCTTTATTCTGTATATCATTGTTTTCGGTCACAATTGTATATTCTCTTCCAGAAATGGCAGATAAGATGTCTGCATATATTTTTTTTGCCAGGCAGTAAGTTTTATCGTGTTTTATTCATTAGTCTTACTAGCATTACTTACCCGTAATACATACTGGGTTTTAAGATGTCCACTGATATTCATAAACTACTTTGTGTTAAAACCTTTCTTATTTTTTATGCCTACCATGTATCTCACTTTTGAAATCTAATATCGCAAGTATTTTAGTTAGAAAAAGAACCTATGGATAAAGAACATTGCGGGTGATATATTTGTTCTCCTCGGTAGAAGAAAAAATAAGATTATACATTCATAGAGATACAATAGTGGCTATTTGAAGAAAGATAATTTTCTTTTCCAATGTAATTTTATTGTCTCTGTACAGAAATGTCCATTTGGGGGCATTCTATATTCATGTATAGTATTGTAATGGGTAATTTATGAGGAAGTGTGTCCCAGTCTCCTGCCTCAAAAATTGCTATCTGGTGACTATTAAAATAACGACCCAGCTCAGTCTACTCAAAACTATCCATCTTCATATCTATCTATCTATCTATCTCAATTTGTTCATATTTATCTATATTACTTTAAATACTTAAGATTTTCTTTTATTCATGTTTGTTTAATGTCTTGTTTTTAGTTTAAATAAATAAGAATTTACGACAAAAAAAGGAGCGACCCCAATACATTTACTTGTCAAAATATCTATCATTCCATTTGTTCATATCTATCTATATTATTTGTTTTTTTATCTATCTATCTATCTTTCCAACTATCTATCCATCTTCATCCATCTCTACCAAGAAATTACGAAATTACGATAAATAAACAAGAATTACGACGAGCTGGGGTTGTTATTTTGATAGTCACCGGCTAGCAATTTTTGAGGCTGGAGACCAGGACGCACTTCCTCATAAATTACCTTGTAATGTGTACAGAATACTAAAACAGTATAATACTAAATCCACTCTACTTACGTATTGAGCACTTTATATTTTTTATAATGCTGACTTATCCAAGTAACACTAATACCAACCAAATATTGAGACCAACCCAATATTTTACCGGTAAATCATTCCCTTTACACACACACACACACACACACACACATCGTGTAGCAAGTCAATAAAAAGTGGAATAAGTTTCAAAACAAACTAAGAATTTGGGAATGGCAAGCTAGTGTAACGGTTAGAGACTTCACCTGTCAGCTTGACAGTCGAGGTTTCGAGTCACACACGGAGCAGTCTCCCATGTCTATAACCTTGCTATTGAGACCTAATAGGTCGAAATGTACATTCAGGGATTGACATTTTCTTGATTTGTTTAGCCTTACATTTAAACATATATGCCTGCCTAAAAATTCAGTAATTATTAACTAATTAATTTTCAAAATTAGGTATGACTTCAATTAAGCACATATCCTCCAAAAATATATATATATATGTGTGTGTGTGTGTGTGTGTGCATGTATCATTTAGATTATTCGGACTATTGTACTCGTCTTTATTGTTATCTACCCAATATTTTGAGTGATGTGCCCTCCAGCCTTCTTCAGGTATTCCTTGTCAAACTCAGGAACCCTCCTCCTCGAACACAAGAACCTTCTTGAGGAATTTGGGATCCTTCATGTCATAATCGGGAGCCTTCAAAGAACTTTGAACCTAACCTTTGTTCAATTTTTGAGGATTGTGAGGGATATATATATATATATATATATCCACATACATACATACACACACACATACCAAACATGAGCAAGATACAACATGAGTCAATTTTCAAATATAATATCACAAATATTTTAGTTACAAAAAGGGATTTATAGTGATGTTAGGTAGGTGCAGGGCTGGCTCATACTACCCCAAAATCCCCTGACCGGGAGGTGACAAGCTTGCTTGGGTGTCCCCTACATTCATTCAAGCTGTAGTTGTATCTGTGCTATTGCATGGCAGCATGACTTTGACTCTAACAAAGTGCCCAGAGAATAAGCTAGATGAGAATGCTGCTGTGTGTGACCTTAAACAAATCATGGAAACAACACCCCACAAGAAATCTACTCTATGGCCACTTGCCTCCTATCACACAAAACTTGAAATCTTGCATACACCTTAATATACTTCCAACTAAGAAACACGCCAAATTTGGTTATTGATTTTTACTAATTAAGGGATCTAATTAATTAATTAAACAAAAATCAAACGATTTTTGGTAAGTAACGTAAGCTGCCCCTGCTGCTTGGTGTATCAGCAGAATCTTGTCTGCTGAATTTTTTCAGCTCCCCGAAGAAAAAGAAGAAAGAAAGAAAGAAAGAATATCAGCTGCCAGCCATTCAAAATGCCCGCAACAACTATGACTAAATTTTAAACGTAAAATAAAATTCGTTTTTTTGTTGTTTTTTTTTTGGGGGGGGGGGGGTCTCGATCTCTAAAAACTAAATCTTTGTCCATATTCTTAAATTGTACACTCACTTAAATTAAATTGTTGTCATGCACAGAAAAATTAAAATTGTTTCAAACACAACTTTACGGTTACATTTTTTTTTTTTAATTTAAAAAAAATTTTATTCCTAGGAACCCCTTGGTGTTTTTAAAAATCTTTTCGGCCGGTCATGGACCAGGTAATTTTGCTAGTATAATATATATAATATATATATATTATATATATAGACATTAATGTAATGATGTCTCTACATATAATATTGTTTTTTTTTATGTGAAGTCATCAGATATTTGCACACAATGTTCACAAATAAAATTTATATACGTTCCATCTAGAGAAATTTATGTTTAATCTTTAAAAGCTAATCAAATACGATACGTTTCACACTGACAAAATTAGGTAAACACTCATTTATCATGTCATGGCAGAGCAGTTATCTGCTACTCAATATTATTTCGAGGAGGAGAGGTCATTTTAATATAATTCATCA
Source organism: Doryteuthis pealeii (assembly GCA_023376005.1). Classification (NCBI taxonomy): domain Eukaryota; kingdom Metazoa; phylum Mollusca; class Cephalopoda; order Myopsida; family Loliginidae; genus Doryteuthis; species Doryteuthis pealeii. The sequence continues at coordinate 39,396,541 of CM042163.1, forward strand.
AATGTCTGTCCATCCTTACAACTAAACCGGTTCCACTAGATCTACTAAGTTAAGCAGTAATGAGCCTGTTCAAAACTTATTGGGTGACCATTTAAGCAACATTGGGTATTGTCAGCAACTTGTGTCCTTTGTTTATTGAAATGACTTGATTTGGCATTAAATGATCCAAAAGAAGGTTGATATGCTTTAAAACAAAACAACCAGTGAGATCATAAAAGTTAAGCAGTGATGAGCCTGTTCAATTCTTAATTGGGTGACCATTTAACTCTTAACGTCCTATACCGCCTCATTCCACCCAGCCAGAAGTCACATTCATTTTCCTGATCCACCCCAAATGATAGCCTTTGTTTAAATGTAATATTAAACATATTTAGAAGTATTTGATTTAAGGGAAATAACAGGTAACTGTAAATGAAAAGGCCATTTTTAGCCATTTTTTGATAATATTCATCAAATGTTGCTACAACGTTGTCACTGTAGTAGCATTAGTAGTTCTCAGGAGTTCTCCTGAAGAAGGTCTACCTTGAACACTGAAACCATGGTAGAGGGAAAAGCTTTTTTTCTACAACTAATATATATATATATATGTATATATATATATATATATATATATATATTTGTATGTATGTATATATATATATATATATATTCGTTCTTATGAATTTTTATACAATCTGCCTTCAATTCGTCGCCGGTATATACTTGAAAAGTACTGGTCAAAAAGGCCTTCGTGTATCCCCCTTTTTTTATTTTTTTCCATAAAATATATTTCCTAATTACATATGATTCCTCCACTTTTAGTGTTATATAAGTTCTCCTGTAAAATCTCTCTCTCTCTCTCTCTCTCTCTCTCTCTCTTATATATATATATATATATATATATATAATATATATATATATATGTGATACTTTGACTTATGAGTGCCTAACTTAGTAGTAGTTTTCCGGGCTATCAGTTGTTTCTTAGTCATTTTTTTTCTTTATGTTGTGAGCTAAAATTCAAGGTACGAGTGAGCTTCAGATAAGCTTATGTTGATAAGTTCTCTAAAAACATTTAAGTTTCCAAATTCATTATGCCAAAAAAAATATCATTTTGAAAAAAATGAACAAAAACATTACAGTACATAATTCATTACATTCTATTTTTAAACTGTACAGTGCTATTTTTTTTTAATCTAAAAAAAAAAAAATAAAAATTAGGTGTTTTTGAAGTTCTGTATGGACTAATGGCATTCCAGTTTATTTCAATAAGAAACTGATATGATATATGAGGAAATTAATTACAAGTGGAATGAAATTAAAATCAAGGTACCCTTATATATTATATATATATATATATATATATATTATATATTATATACTAGCAAATATATGCACCCTCCGGGTGCAAGTATTTAAGTTTTATATAAATAAAATATCATGTTAAATCAGAAAGGCTAATGAAACTGAATAAGAATTCAGATAAAATATTTTGGAACAGAGGGGGTATGATTGAAAAATAGAACAACTTTCAACTAACTCTTCCATCATTTTCCCTTACTCCTGTTTCATTGGTAAATTTTCCTAATTTAACTATTTAGTTAAAATAGGAAGTAAAGAATAATATTACAGTTAATGTTACTTGTTAATGGATTCTGTTAAGATTTATCCCCGAGATTTTTGCTCATATTCATTAATAAAAACCAAGTAATTAGAAATCAATAATACCAAGCACATATTTATTAAAATCAAATTTTTTAATATCAATATGCAAATTAGCCTTCCCATTCACACTGTAAACCGCTATTTTGTTGTATATATAATAAATTGCATGGTATTTGTATGTAGATATGGCCAACAGTCTTAATGATGTAAAACAATTTTATTAATAATTGAGGTTTAAAATAAAAATAAAATCATGGAGAATGTGATGTAAATAACTAATGGAATTGTGACTTGTTAGTAAAATAGTTTCGGTTACAGACAGACAAACCACAATCTCCATTATAAATAATATATATATATATATATATTATATATATATATATATATATATATATGGAGGCGTGTGGGCTAGTGGTTAGAGTCGTGGAAAATGGACTCGTCGATTCGAGTTCAATTCCTAGACGAAGCTGTTGGCATTTCACATAGCGCTATTAGCTATTTTCCCTTCTTAGTTTTTTCTTTATTTCTTTTTGTTTCTTTCTTTCTATTTCTTTCTTTCTTCCTTCCTTCCTTTCTTATTTTTATTCATCTTCTTTATCAGGTACTTTTATCCATAAATTTTTAAAATCAATTTTCGTCTGTGTAAAGTTATATTTATCACGCATTCTGTAATTTGCCAAATCTATGTACCAGAGGAAAGATTCTTATCTTTGTTTTTCAAAACACACAGAATTTCTGTAATAATAACGCAAAATTCTTCACCCAAGAAATTCTGACAATTTAAAGATTAAACCTGAAGACTTTTTTTTTCTTTCGCTACTTTTTACCGATCTTTATGTGATCAAAAACAAAAACAAAAAAAAAAAAAAAACTCCTTTATTTTTCTTTACTTTCCTGCAATTTATCTACCTCCCCCTGTTTTTTTTTTTTTTTTTTTTTTTTTTTGAAGAGGTCTTTTTCTTTTTTTTTCCTCAAAGGATTGACTAATTTGTCTTTGCTGCTTAAAAAACAAAGCCGGAGAGTTTTTCGGCCATAAAATACTGACTTTAATCAGAGAAGCCAGTAAATAAGCAAGACAAAAGAAAGGTGGATAGGGAACAGCTGCGAGCATGAGGGTTGTGGGGTGGATCAAACAGCCAGAGAGAGAGAGAGAGACGCACAGACAGACAGACAGACAAAACTAAGAGATGCTATTCAAGTAGACATTTTTATCAGCTGGCAATTCTTTCTTTGAATTTTGATTGGCCTGAGAACTTTCAGGGAATTTTCCTATTCTTTTGGTGCCTTCTCTCCAAGACGGCACCAGGTTACCAATGTTGTTAGCGCCAGTTCTCCAATGTTGTTAGCGCCAGTCCATTTCTGTTCTCATACAGAACATTTTTTTGCGAGATAACTAGCATGCCATAAAGGTTGATGCCGAAGAGATTAGGTGAGTATTAAATACTTGTGTGTTGAATTTGTAAACTTGTCTACAGTGACACTTGTGGTATTTGGTTGTTAGGTTCTATCTGTACATAGTTAGTTGAATCCTATAAGTGTTAATATTGTTTAATACTAACTAGAATTAGAAAATGCAATAATTTACTTCCTTTATTTCTGAACTGGTATCAGTGTTGTGGATATGAGTCTAAACTGGATCTGATGGTGAGGTTCCAATTCTGGAGCTCTGAAATGTCCACTAGGTGGTAGTAGCTGTTAATGAGTCAATGTCTATGAGTCAAATAGATATGGTTGCCAGTTAATGAAAATCATTTCTACAATTTATATACATGAAGTTAAACAAATATATATATATATATATATATATATATATATATAATATATGTGTGTGTGTGTGTATATATTATATATGTGTGTGTGTGTGTATATATGTATATATATGTGGTGTGTGTATATATGTATATTATGTGTGTGTGTGTGTGTGTATATATATGTGGTGTGTGTGTATATATGTATATATATGTGTGTGTGGTGTATATATGTATATATATGTGTGTGTGTGTGTGTATATATATATATATATGTGTGTGTGTGTATATTGTATATATATATGTGTGTGTGTATATATATATATATATTTATATATTGTGTATATATGTATAATATATATATGTGTATATATATATATATATATAACAAGATTTGGCATTAAATAACCCATAAGAGTTCATATGCCATTAAACACCAACCAACCAAAATCTGGACTGATCTTCTGAACTCAATGACCATTGATTAACCAACACCACTAGATTGTGTGTTGCACTCAGTGATAATGTGTCTTGACATCTCCTCACTTTCTTTTTCTCCCCCATCTATGGGTTAAATAGAAAAACATGAGTTTATAAACAAAATTGTATCATGCATTAAGAATGAATTTATTTCACAACTTTGTTGGCATTAAATGACCCAGTGAGGTTTATATGCCGTAAAACAAAACAAATAAATCTTTTTCTCACCTGTCATTCTCTTTCTTTCATTCTTTCTTTTTTTTCTTTTTCTTTTCTTTGCTCTTCCCATTCTTTCCCTTTTTCTTACTTTCATCAGCCTCCACTCTCTCTTAAATACATGTACATATATATATATTTGACAATATACACACTGACACACACACATATATATATATATATATATATATATATATATACACTCATAAACTATAAACTCTTAAAATATATTTGACAATATAACACACAGATATGTATACACTCATAAACACACGGATATATATATATTATATATATATATATATATATAGACACTCTCACACACACATATATATGTATAGACACACGCATATATATATATATATATATATATATATAGATGCGTGTGTCTATACATATATATGTGTGTGTGAGTGTGTAGGAGACTTGGCAAACGAAAATTTATTCATGTCTCAAACCCGGCCAGGGGTAGCTGTTAATGTGTAGCCACACTGATGAAGGTAAACCTTGAAAAGTGACGTGTCTGTGATAATTATATAATGGGCTGCTGGACTTAGAAAATGCTCAACAGGATGTTAAAGAGTTAAAGCAACAGCAGATACTGTAAGCAATTGAGTCCTTTTTTATGACAATGTCTTGATCAGCATTAAATACCTGAAAAGTTGACAATGCCATAAAACAAACCAAACCAATCAAACCACCCTTAAACTAAGCTACAAGGATTTTTGCCCGATTTGACAAGACTTTCTGAATTGCTAGAGATGTTGGAATTTAAAAACCTTTAGGACCAGCTCAAACTCTGTGTGTTGTGTGTGCAGTGATGCTGATAGCTTGAATTTTAGTGAGTCCTGATGCACAGATTTGATTTGAGCGAGCCCTAAAATGGAGGGGTCCCAACTAAAGTTCTTAATAAATTGTAGAGTCTTTATTTATGAATGACTAAAACTGTTTTCTCAACCCCTACCTTGTACCTCATACAAGAGTAATTTCCCAAGAAAAAATTGGAAATGCTCTTTACAATTATCTGAAATGCTAAGAAGAAAAAAACGCATAATAAGGTTTTTCTGTGTCCTTTAGATTCTAATTAAATGCATCAGAGACAGATGCATTAGCGACCGCTCTGTGTGAGTGTGTGTATATGATATATATATATATATATATATACTCTATATGGAAATACGGTGAGGAAAATAATCGACAATTGAGAAGAAAATATTTTAAAAATTATAAACAACAACAGGATGTTATGTCAGGGAAACAATTTTTAGTGTCAAACTTAAGCATTTCGGTTATATTGTACCAGTCTTCAGCACTGTTAAGTAAGTTTAGTAGGGACCAATAATGAAAGATGTTAAGTGTACAGTGACAGTGGTTTGTATTACGAAACCAAGACGTGTCATTGCATGACTGCAAAAATGCAAGATGAAGATCATAAGATTGATGCAGTGCGATGACCTGAAATATATATATTCATCAAAAATGTTGCTACACACGTCATGTAGTTCTCAGGAGTTCTCCTGAAGAAGGTCTCACCTCCTGCAACAACCTGAAACCATCGTAGAGGGAAAAGCTTTTTTTCTACAACTAATAATTATATATATATATATAATATATATACATATTTACTATTATATATATATCTTCTTATATGAATTTTACTTATACAATCTGCCTTCAATTCGTCGCCGGTGTATATACTTGAAAAGTACCGGTCAAAAAGGCCTTCGTGTATCCCCCCTTTATTTTATATTTTATTCCATAATAAAATGATTACCTCCCTAATTACATATGATTCCTCACTTTTAGTGTTATATAAGTTCTCCTGTAACAAATTCTCTCTCTCTCTCTCTCTCTCTCTCTCTCTCTACTATATATATATATATATATATATTATATATATATATATATATATAATATAGTGATACTTTGACTTATGAGTGCCCTAACTTAGTAGTTTTCCGGGCTATCAGTTGTTACTTAGTCATTTTTTTCTTTATGTTGTGAGCTAAAATTCAAGGTACGAGTGAGCTTCAGATAAGCTTATGTTAGATAAGTTCTCTAAAAACATTTAAGTTTCCAAATTCATTATGCCAAGAAAAATATCATTTATGAAAAAAATGAACATTAAAACTTACAGTACATAATTCATTACATTCTATTTTTAAACTGTACAGTGCTATTTTTTTTTTAATCTAAAAAAAAACTAATAAAAATTTAGGGTGTTTTTGAAGTTCTGTAAATGGACTAATGGCATTCCATTTATTTCAAGTGAAAGAAAACTGATATGATATATGAGGAAATTAATTACAAGTGGAATGAAATTAAAAATCAAGGTACCCTATATATACATAATTATATATATATAATATATATATATATATATATATATATATGCAATATATATATGAAGTATTTATATATATATAATATAATATATATGGAGGCGTGTGGGGCTAGTGGTTAGAGTCGTGGCAAAATCGACTCGTCGATTCGGAGTTGCAATTCCTAGACGAAGCTGTTGGCATTTCACATAGACCAAATATTGGAGGGACGCACCCAATATTTACGGGTAAGTCATTCTCTTACAGCACCACAACACAACACATCGGTGTAGAGTCAATAAAAAGTGGGATTAAAGTAATAAAACAACTAAGATGTGGGAATGGAAGCTAGTTGTACCGGTTAGAGACTTCGCCTGTCAGCTTGACAGTCGAGGTTTCGAGTCTCACACACGGAGCAGTCTCCCATGTCTATATACCTTGCTATTGAGACCTAATAGGTCGAAATGTACATTCAGGGTTGACATTTTCTCGATTTTTTTAGCCTTACATTTTAACATATATGCCTGCCTAAAATTCATTAATTATTAACTAATTAATTTTCAAAATTAGGTATGACATCAATTAAGCACATATCCTCCAAAAATATATATATATATGTATGTGTGTGTGTGTGTGTGTGTGTGTGTGTCTGTCTGTCTGTTTATGTGTGTATGTGTGTGCATGTATCATTTGGATTATTCGGACTATTGTACTCGTCTTTATTGTTATCTACCCAATATTTTGAGTGATGTGCCCTCCAGCCTTCTTCAGGTATTCCTTGTCAAACTCGGGAACCCACCTCCTTGAACACAAAAACCTTCTTGTGGAATTTGGGATCCTTCATGTCATAATCGGGGGAGCCTTCAAAGAACTTTGAACCTAACCTTTGTTCAATTTTTGAGGATTGTGAGGGATATATATATATATATATATCCACATACATACATACACACACACACACATACCAAACATGAGCAAGATACAACATGAGTCAATTTTCACATATATCACAAATATTTTAGTTACAAAAAGGGATTTATAGTGATGTTAGGTAGGTGCAGGGCTGGCTCATACTACCCCCAATTCCCCTGACTGGGAGGTGACAAACCTGCTTGGGTATCCCCTACATTCATTCAAGCTGAAGTTGTATCAGTGCTACTGTATGGCAGCATGACTTTGACTCTAACAAAGTGCCCGGAGAATAAGCTTGATGAGAATGCTTCTGTGTGTGTCCTTAAACAAATCATGGAAACAACACCCCACAAGAAATCTAATCTATGGCCACTTGCCTCCTATCATACAAACCTTGAAATCTTGCATACACCTTGATATCCTTCTAACTAAGAAACACGCCAAATTTGGTTATTGATTTTTACTAATTAAGGGATCTAATTAATTAATTAAACAAAAATCAAACGATTTTCGGTAAGTAACGTAAACTGCCCCTGCTGCTTGGTGTATCAGCAGAATCTTGTCTGCTGAAGTTTTTCAGCTCCCCGAAGAAAAAGAAGAAAGAAAGAAAGAAAGAAAGAATATCAGCTGCCAGCCATTCAAAATGCCTGCAACAACTATGATTAAATTTTAACTTAAATAAAATTGTTTTTTTTAGTTGTTTTTTTTTTTTTGGGGGGGGGGGTCTCAATCTTTAAAAATAAATCTTTGTCCATATTCTTAAATGTACACTCACTTAAATTAAATGGTTGTCATGCACAGAAAATTGTAGAAAATTAAAATTGTTTCAAACACAACTTTACGGTTACATATTTTTTTTTTAATTTTTTAAAAAATGTTATTCCTAGGAACCCTTGGTGTTCTTAAAAATCTTTTCGTCCGGTCATGGACCAGTTTGCTAGTATATTATATATATATATATATATTATATATATATATAGACATTAATGTAATGATGTCTCTACATATAATATTTGTTTTCTTTTTATGTGAAGTCATCAGATATTTGCGCACACAATGTTCACAAATAAAATTTATATACGTTCCATCTAGAGAAATTTATGTTTAATCTTTAAAAGCTAATCAAATACGATACGTTTCACACTGACAAAATTAGGTAAACACTCATTTATCATGTCATGGCAGAGCAGTTATCTGCTACTCAATATTATTTCGAGGAGGAGAGGTCATTTTAATATAATTCATCAAATGTCTGTCCATCCTTACAACTAAACCGGTTCCACTAGATCTACTAAGTTAAGCAGTAATGAGCCTGTTCAAAACTTAATTGGGTGACCATTTAACTCTTAACGTCCTATACCACCTCATTCCACCCAGCCAGAAGTCACATTCATTTTCCTGATCTACTCCAAATAATAGACTTTGTTTAAATGTAATATTAAACATATTTAGAAGTATTTGATTTAAGGGAAATAACAGGTAACTTTAAATGATGTAGAATACTGTTAATTGTTATTCTGTGCCGGGATTGAACCTGCAGTCTGGAAATGACTGTTACAGATTGTTAACTATTGGACAGTGGAACAGTCAAACACCTCCTCAGCTTAATGGATTCTTCCTGGCAGTGGTGGCAGTAATTATTTAAGCTGTTATAGTGGGTTCATTGGAGAACTAGTAACTGCTTGGCCAGTCACATTGCTCAAACCAATTGTTGACTGTCTAACTGACTTACTTCAATAAATGAAAAGGCCATTTTTAGCCATTTTTTGATAAATCCTTATAGGAATGGGGCTCTGGACTTAGAAAATGCTCAACAGGATGTTAAGAGTTAAGCAACAGCAGATACTGTAAGCAATCTGAGTCCTTTGTTTATGAAAATGTCTTGATTCAGCATTAAATAACCTGAAAAGGGTTGAAATGCCATAAAACAAACCAACCAATCAAACCACCCTTACAACTAAGGCTACAAGATTTTTGGCCCGATTTTGACAAGACTTTTCTGGAATTGCTAGAGATGTCTGGAATTTTTAAAAACTCTTTAGGGACCCAGCTCAAACTCTGTGTGTGTGTGTGCAGTGATGCTGATAGCTTTTTAATTTAGTGAGTCCTGGGATGCACAGATTTGATTTGAGGGAGTCCCTGAAAAATTTGATGGGTCCCAACTAAAGTTTCTTAATAAATTGTAGAGTCTTTATCTATGAATGACTAAAACTGTCTAACCCCTACCTTGTACCTCATACAGAGTAATTTGTTCCCAAGAAAATATTGAAATGTATTTACAATTATCTGGAAATGGTAGAAGAAGAAAAAAAACGCATAGATAAGGTTTTTCTGTGTCCTTTTAGATTTAATTAAATGCATCAGGGAGACAGGATGCATACCGACCAGCATCTGTGTGTGTGTGTGTATATGTATATATATATATATATATATATATATATATGGAAATACGGTGAGGAAATTAATCCGACAATATGAGAAGAAAATATTTTAAAAATATAACAAACACAGGATGTTATGATCAGGGGAAACAATTTTTAGTGTCAATACTTAAGCATTTCGGTATATTGTACCATCTTCAGGACACTGTTAAGTAATGTTTATGTGAGGGACAAAATGAAAGATGTTAAGTGTACAGTGAATGTGGGTTTGTTTACGAAAGCCAATGACGTGATCATTGCATGTGCAAAAATGCAAGATGAAGATCATAAGATGATGCATGCATGAACGTGAACATATATATATTCATCAAATGTTGCTACAACGTTGTAGTTCTCAGGAGTTCTCCTGAAGAAGTTCTACCTTGAACACTGAAACCATGGTAGAGGGAAAAGCTTTTTTTCTACAACTAATAATATATATATATATATATATATATATATATATATTCGTTCTTATGAATTTCTTATACAATCTGACTTCAATTCGTCGCCGGTGTATATACTTGAAAAGTACCGGTCAAAAAGGCCTTTGTGTATCCCCCCCTTTATTTTATATTTTATTCCATAATAAAATATTACCTCCCTAATTACATATGATTCCTCCACTTTTAGTGTTATATAAGTTCTCCTGTAACAAATCTCTCTCTCTCTCTCTCTCTCTCTCTCTATATATATATATATATATATATATATATATATATATATATATATATATAGTGATACTTTGACTTATGAGTGCCCTAACTTAGTAGTTTTCCGGGCTATCAGTTGTTACTTAGTCATTTTTTTTCTTTATGTTGTGAGCTAAAATTCAAGGTACGAGTGAGCTTCAGATAAGCTTATGTTAATAAGTTCTCTAAAAACATTTAAGTTTCCAAATTCATTATGCCAAAGAAAAATATCATTTATGAAAAAAATGAACATTAAAACATTACAGTACATAATTCATTACATTCTATTTTTAAACTGTACAGTGCTATTTTTTTTTTAATCTAAAAAAAAAACTAATAAAAAATTTAGTTGTTTTTGAAGTGCTGTAATGGACTAATGGCATTCCAGTTTATTTCAATGAAAAAAACTGATATGATATATGAGGAAATTAAGTTACAAGTGGAATGAATTAAAATCAAGGTACCCCTATATATATATATATATATATATATATATATATATATATATATATATATATATATATATATATATATATATATATATATATATATATATATATATATATATGGAGGCGTGTGGGCTAGTGGTTAGAGTCGTGGAAAATGGACTCGTCGATTCGAGTTCAATTCCTAGACGAAGCTGTTGGCATTTCACATAGCGCTATTAGCTATTTTCCCTTCTTAGTTTTTTCTTTATTTCTTTTTTTTCTTTCTTTCTATTTCTTTCTTCCTTCCTTCCTTTCTTATTTTTATTCATCTTCTTTATCAGGTACTTTTATCCATCAATTTTTTAAATCAATTTCGTCTGTGTAAAGTTATATTTATCACGCATTCTGTAATTTGCCAAATCTATGTACCAGAGGAAAGATTCTTATCTTTGTTTTTCAAAACACACAGAATTTCTGTGATAATAACGCAAAATTCTTCACCCAAGAAATTCTGACAATTTAAAGATTAAACTGAAGACTTTTTTTTCTTTCGCTACTTTTTACCGATCTTTATTTGATCAAAAACAAAAAAAAAAAAAAAAAAAAAAAAAACTCCTTTTTTTTTCTTTACTTTTCTGCAATTTATCTACCTCCCCTGTTTTTTTTGTTTTTTTTTGAAGAGGTCTTTTTCCTTTTTTCCTCAAAGGATCGACTAATTTGTCTTTGCTGCTTAAAAAACAAAGCCGGAGAGTTTTTCGGCCATAAAATACTGACTTTAATCAGAGAAGCCAGTAAATAAGCAAGACAAAAGAAAGGTGGATAGGGAACAGCTGCGAGCATGAGGGTTGTGGGGTGGATCAAACAGCCAGAGAGAGAGAGAGAGAGAGAGAGAGAGAGAGACGCACAGACAGACAGACAGACAAAACTAAGAGATGCTATTCAAGTAGACATTTTTATCAGCTGGCAATTCTTTCTTTGAATTTTGATTGGCCTGAGAACTTTCAGGGAATTTTCCTATTCTTTTGGTGCCTTCTCTCCAAGACGGCACCAGGTTACCAATGTTGTTAGCGCCAGTTCTCCAATGTTGTTAGCGCCAGTCCATTTCTGTTCTCATACAGAACATTTTTTTGCGAGATAACTAGCATGCCATAAAGGTTGATGCCGAAGAGATTAGGTGAGTATTAAATACTTGTGTGTTGAATTTGTAAACTTGTCTACAGTGACACTTGTGGTATTCGGTTGTTAGATTGTATCTGTACATAGTTAGTTGAATCCTATAAGTGTTAATATTGTTTAATACTAACTAGAACTAGAAAATGCAATAATTTACTTCCTTTGTTTCGGAACTGGTATCAGTGTTGTGGATATGAGTCTAAACTGGATCTGATGGTGAGGTTCCAATTCTGGAGCTCTGAGATGTCCACTAGGTGGTAGTAGCTGTTAATGAGTCAATGTCTATGAGTCAAATAGATATGGTTGCCAGTTAATGAAAATCATTTCTACCAATTTATATACATGAAGTTAAACAAATCATATATATATATATGTATATATATGTGTATATATGTATATATATATATGTGTATATATGTGTGTATATATGTATATATATATATGTGTATATATGTATATATATATGTGTGTATATATGTATATATATATGTGTGTATATATGTGTGTATATATGTGTGTATATATATATGTGTATATATATATATATAACAAGATTTGGCATTAAATAACCCATAAGTGTTGATATGCCATTAAACACCAACCAACCAAAATCTGGACTGATCTTCTGAACTCGATGACCATTGATTAACCAACACCACTAGAGTGTGCGTTGCACTCAGTGATATTGTGTCTTGACATCTCCTCACTTTCTTTTTCTCCCCCATCTATGGGTTAAATAGAAAAACATGAGTTTATAAACAAAATTGTATTATGCATTAAGAATGAATTTATTTCACAACTTTGTTGGCATTAAATGACCCACTGAGGTTGATATGCCGTAAAACAAAACAAACAAATCTTTTTCTCATCTGTCATTCTCTTTCTTTCATTCTTTCTTTTTTTTCTTTTTCTTTTCTTTGCTCTTCCCATTCTTTCCCTTTTTCTTACTTTCATCAGCCTCCACTCTCTCTTAAATACATATACATATATATATTTGACAATATACACACTGACACACACATTTTTTTATATACACTCATAAACTATAAACTCATAAATATATTTGACAATATACACACAGACATATATATATATATATATATATATATATATACACTCATAAAACACAAACACACACATGTATATATATAGACACACTCTCACACACACATTATATATATATATATATATATATATATATATATATATATACGTGCGTGTGAGAGTGTGTCTATATATATATATATATAATATATATATATATATATGCATGTGTCTATACATATATATGTGTGTGTGAGTGTGTAGGAGACTTGGCAAACGAAAATTTATTCACGTCTCAAACCCGGCCAGGGGTAGCTGTTAATGTGTAGCCACACTGATGAGAGGTAAACCTTGAAACACGTGTCTGTGAATAACTTATATATATATATACAAAAGAAATGCAAATAAGATATGTTATATAAAAAAGTGCTCAATGCTACATTAGCAGAGCAGGTCTAAAACCTAACATATTCAAATTATGAACTATGAACTCATAAAGGCCATTACTTTAAGTTTCATGTGGATTACACAATCATCAGACACAATATTTTTAAAAAAATGGTTGGCAAATCAACTTTCACTTTAAATAAAAAAAAAGAACAAATCTTTATTTCCTGTACAATGATGAATACACATTCAGCATTGGCTATATATAAGTTTGAATAAGTATTTGGTCCAAACATAAAACTCTCCATAACCATTTGGTCCAAACCACTCTCCCATAACCATTTGGTCCAAACCACTCTCCCATAACCATTTGGTCCAAACCACTCTCCATAACCATTTGTCCAAACCACTCTCCCATAACCATTTGCTCCAAACCACTCTCCCATAACCATTTGCTCCAAACCACTCTCCCATAACTATTTGGTCCAAACCACTCTCCCATAACATTTGGTCCAAACCACTCTCCCATAACCATTTGGCCCAAACCACTCTCCATAACTATTTGCTCCAAACCACATAACCATTTGCTCCAACCACTCTTATTTGTCCAAACCACTCTCCATAACCATTTTTCCTGCCCTGGGTAGAAGCAGTAAAACCTGTTACCTCCTGTTGTCAACATTGACAGGATCTGACCACTGTGTTTTGCTCGTGTCTATAAAAGACACCAGAGAGTAACCGAGTTTCATATTGGGGCAAAGTTTTATTTCTCGCCCGATTGTCAAGCGAAGGTTTTATTTATTTCCTCCATTTTGTAGCCCGTGACAGCGCTCTTCACTTCTGATTTCCCATGACGACATTTACTTTATTTTTTTCCCCTTTTTTACGACTGGGTTGTCGTGCATCTTTGCGATGGAATGGTACTTCTGCTGAAAGTGTCACTTCTTTTTTTTTTTGTTTTTTGGGTTTTTTTTGGTTAGTGGTTGGTTGGCTGGCTGGCTGGTTGGTCGGTAGGGTGGGGGTCACACAGTTCCATCTTCCACAAAAAAAAACCCACTTTGGTGTTGCTTGTACTGTTTTTTGGTATTTATTGTATTGTTATTTGTTTTTGTTTTGTTTTCTCATCATCTTTTTGCATTGAAACTAATTTGTATTTTGGGAAACATTTAGGATAAGCGAAAAAGGAAGAACTTGATTGGATATCTATAATTTAAAAATATTATTTGTTATTTTCTGAGAGACTCTTTTGTGCACAGTATTTTTTGTTCTTCCATCTTTTGAAAATAAATATAGTTCTTTTTCATCACTTACTCACAAACAACCAACATATAGCTGGCCATGTAAAAAAAAAACATAGACTATTGTTTTTTTGTTTTCACTCTTTTTACATTGAAATTAGAGGAAGAATTTGATTGGATATCTATAATTTAAACACATTATTTGTTATTTTCTGAGGGATTCTTTATTTTGGTTCTTCTATCTTTTGAAAATAAATATAGTTCTTTTTCATTACTTACTCCCAAATAATCAACATATAGCTGGCCGTGTAAAAAAGAAAATGACTATATTTTTCCATACTTCTAGGACAACACAGTAATTTTTTTTCCAACATTCATCACATAGTTGGTTGGTTTGGTCACACAGTTCCATCATTCACAAAAAACACTTTGGTGTTGCGATAATGTTTTGTTTTTTGCTTTTTTTTTTTTTGTTATTTGGTCGTCTTTTTGCATTGAAACTAATTTGTATTTTTGGAAACATTTAGGATAAGTGAAAAAGGAAGAACTTGATTGGATATCTATAATTAAACATATTATTTGTTATTTTCTAAGAGACTCTTTGTACACAGTGTTTTTTTGTTTTGTCCTTCCATCTACTGAAAATATGTAGATTTTTTTTCATTACTTACTCACAAATAACCAACATATAGCTGGCCATGTAAAAAAAAATGACTATTGTTTTTTATTTGTTTTTTTACCTTTTTATCTTTTTTTTAATCTAAAGGAATAATTTGATTGGTTTATCTATCATTTAAACCTGTTATTTGTTATTTTCTGAGAGACCTTTGGTAGACAGTGTTTTTGTTCTACCATATTTTGAAAATATGTATAGTACTTTTTCATTACTTACTGACAACAACCAACATATAGCTAGCCATGTAAAAAAACAAGACTATTGTTTTTTTTGTTTTCACTTTTTTACATTGAAACTAGAGGAAGAATTTGGTTGGTTATCTATTATTTAAATATATTATTTGTTATTTTCTGAGAAATTCTTGGTAGACAGTATTTTTTTCCATCTTCTGAAAATATGTAGATTTTTCATTACTTACTCACAAACAGCCAACATATAGCTGGCCATGTAAAAGATATTGTTTTTGTTTTTTGTTATCTTTTTACATTGAAACTAAAGGAAACATTTTATTGGATATCTTTCATTTAGATTAGTGAGTCTAAAATAAAACTTTGAGATATATATATATAATATATATATATATATATATATATATATATATGTTGAAAGGATAAATGGATAAAATTAGTTTAATGAAGTGCCAATATGTGTTTTGGCTGGGAGTTTGTTCATGTACACATATTCTATTTATTATTATTCTAAATATGAAATGAAATAATGATAATAAAAAATTATGAAATATTAAAGTCTACAGAGAAAACGGTCTTCTTCAGGGTAAAATGTTTGATATTATATATATATATATATATATATATATATATATAGATAGATAGATAGATAGATAGGGAGAGAGAAACAGTGTTATAGATAGATCTGTCTTGTATATTCCTGCTTGCTTCTGCTACCATGTGTATATATATATATATATATATATATATTTAAAAAATGGACTCTCCCGTCGATTATCGACGTATGGGGGTTCATACACACAATGAACTCCCACACAGGGATTTGTTTATAGTGGTGAAGGCTTGTGTTGGACCATCCACACTTTGTGGCACAGTCGATAGGAAAGAATTGGTGCATCAAAGGTTGCCACAAACCCAATCAACGACCGACCTCAGGAATTTTGAATTCAGAGTTATCCCTCTCCTAGACTGGTTACCTACCCAAGGCTGAAGAGCCCAGTCTGCCCTACTATTTAACCCATAGCTGGAGGGAGAATATATGGATTCATACCTTTCCCAAGGGTATTAGCACTATGTGAAATGCCAACAGCTTAGTCTAGGAATTGAACTCAATTCGACGTGTCCATTTTCCACGACTCTAACCACTAGCCCACGCGCCTCCATATATATATATATATATATATATATATATATATATATATATATTCTCGTTGCCAATCTGACCATAAACACCTATAAATGTAAAGGGATATCATATTGGCCTCATTTCTCAGCCTGACTTCATTTTATGACAATCTTCTCCCGATTCTTTCATCTTAAACTTGTTGCAGTTAAGAAGCGCTCATTGCAGAGTCAGCCATGTGATTTATGTCACAGCCTTTTTTCTCTCTCTCTCGCTTGCCTTTAGGTGCAACGGCAAACAGCTGTCAGCTTCTCTTTGCTGTTGAATCTATTAAATACAAAGTATTTATTACAGGGAATCGGGGGGGGGGAGGGAAGAAGTGAGTAGGTGTTTGTGTAGGGATTTACTTATTGCTCCGGTAAAAGAGATAGGTGTGTATATGAAGGGAGCTTAACTCAAGTCAGGCACAAGGCCAAATGAGAGAGAGCTTTGAAGTGTTTTGTTGAGAAAATTGGCATTAGAAATCTAGGTTTTGCTTTTACCTGAGTTTCAATTAAAAATAAACTTTATCTACAAAGGTAAGGTCTCCAAAGTGTTGGGGATGCAGGGAAACTATTCCTGCGGCTTTTGGCAACACTGTTGTGTTTGTTGTGCACATACAAGCACAACAGTGCTTACTTTTAGACTAACACACTTGAGAAAGTTATGAACACCCTGATACCCCAGCTATGGTTTGGATAGTACCACTACTGTTATTCTACAAGGAGGGTTTTGGCATTAAACAGCCCATGAAGGTTGATATGTCATTAAACAAAAAAATCAAACAAAACCAAACATGTCTCTATCTAAATAGTTTTGTTTCTCCATATCTATTTACTGGCATTGCTCTGGTAAAAGAGATAGGTGTGTACATGGAGGGAGCTTAACTCAAGTCGGGCACAAGGCCAAATGAGAGAGATCTTTGAAGTGCGGATGATTTGTTGAGAATATTGGCATTACAAATCTAGGCTTTGCTTTTACCTGAGTTTCAATTAAAAAAACACACTATCTACAAAGGTAATCCTCAAAGTCAGGTCTCCAAAGTGCTGGGGATGTGGGGAAACTGTTTGTGCAGCTGTTGGAAACACTGTTGTGTTTGTTGTGCATGCAAGGAGAGAAGGAGTGAATAGGTGTTTGTGTAGGGATTTAGTTATTACTCTGGTAAAAGAGATAGGTGTGTATGTCGAGGGAACTGAAATTCGAGTCAGCCACAAGGCCAAATGAGAGGGATCTTTGAAGTGTAGATGATTTCTAGAGAAAATTGGCATTACAAATCTAGGCTTTGCTTTTACTTAGGTTTCTGTTGAGAAATTTTCTATATAAGGTGCATGCTAGATACCCGCTCCTATTTATAGACTCTTCGATAACCATGTGATCATACTCTTGGCCAATTGCTGGCAGTACTCTGCTGCTGATACAATACTTATACCGGCAGTACTGGCCATAACTACTCATAACTACTTTGACTTTCGTGGACGATGGACATAGGATTAAATCACTGGATCTTTTAACAACACGCAGGATAGGACTTATTCACTTACCAAAGGATTCTATAACTCAGGACTTACTTACTTTAAGCCCTTTTCAACTGGCCAAGGATGGCATTTAAAAACTTAACAGTTTCAATTAAAAATAAACTTTATCAACAAGGGTAAGATCTCCAAAGTCAGGTCTTCAAAGTGCTGGGGATGAAGTGAAACTGTTCATGCAGCTGTTGGCAACACTGTTGTATTTGTTGTGCATACACAATTAGCACAACAGTGTTCACTTTTAGACTTTTAGAGAGAAAATTAGCATTACAAATCTAAGCTTTGCTTTTACTTAAGTTTCAATTAAAAATACACTTTATCTATGAGGGTAATCTCCAAAGTAATGTCTCGAAAGCACCGGGGATGCTTGGAAACTGTTTGTGCTATTGCTGGCAACATTGTTGTGTTTGTTGTGCATGCACAACAGACACAACAGTGTTCACTTTCAGATTAACATCCTTGGGAAAGGTATGAGCCACTTCAACCCCCAGGTATGGTTTAAATAGTAACACTACTGTTATTCTACAACGATGACTTTGGCATTAAATAACCCATGAAGGTTGGTATGGCATTAAACAAAGAAGTCAATTAAACCAAACTTGTGGCTAATAGTTTTGACACTCCTTCTCCATTTATTACACAACTCCTCAGATCCTATTTGTCAAATTGTAGAAGGCGTTCAAGCAAGAAATGTATTTATATATTCATCTATCGCATTTTGTATATCAACATGTTCATCTCTTTGTTCATCCATCTCTGTCTGTCTATCTATCTATCAATCTATTCATCTGTCTGTATCTATCTATCTATTTGTCTGTATCTATCTATCCAATTCTGTTCCTGACATCTAATGTATATATATATATATATATATATATATATATATATGAAAGTAAAGTCGTCAGGGAGGCCTAGAGTTGGTATCAGCAATAGTGTGGGAGTCTATCCCCTTTTCACTTGCACTAGACCAAGAAGATTGTGTTTTAGCATCTGAGGTGGAGCACCACACCTACCGTCAGCTCCTCACTTTACTGCACAGATCCCTGTGCAACTGATAGGCTGAGTTGGTGAGGGCTGGTATCGAACCAGGAACCTTGAGGTTCCCAGCTGAACACTCTACCAACCGAATATATATATATATATATATGCATATATATATATATATATATATATATATATATATATATGTGTGTGTGTGTGTACCTTAGTAAGTCGGGTGTCTGCTTACATATGAATAAATACATGGCGTGACACTACAAATCACTATTGTTTTTTGTTTGTTTTATAATATGTTTATTCATGTTTTTATTGACTGCTCTTTTACTTCTGCCCCACCCTGTATATGGGTGGGGGTGATTTATGTTCTGTGGACTCAGGATATGAAATGACATTCTGAAGACAGAAAAAAATTGATAGAAAAAAATAAGATTCCTTATTTTTGGCAGTGTGATCTTGAGCGATGTGTAAAATGCCTCGCTAGAGACTGCTGCGGATGCTGAGGTTTTATAGCTCATCCAACAACCCCTGAATATCTGACTAAACCCCGATTGTCACAGGAAGAAAAATAGGAATATATCAAGAGGCTCCTAGATCAGGACAGAAGCTGCATCTGCATAGATCTGGTTGGTTGGCTGGTTGGTTGGTTAGATTTTACAGATAGAGAGAGAAGGGAAATAACAAGTTAAGCAACAATGAGTCTGTTCAATACCTAGATGGGTGACCACTTATCAACAACAAGTACTATAAGCAACCTGATGCCTGAGTGCCAGACTAGTCTCAGCTAAGTAAATAACAAGTTAAGCAACAATGAGCCTGGTCAATAATTAGATGGGTGACCACTTTGTAACATTTGGGTACTGTAAGCACCCAAATGCCTGTGTGCCGGACTAAGCAAAGCTAAATAAATAACAAGTTAAGCAACGATGTGCCTGTTCAGTAATTAGATGGGTGTGATAATGCTAATCTCTTTCAATCAAACATAATGAAAAGATAAAAAGAAGGACAGAAAGGAAAAAAATAGTGTGTGTGTGTGTGTGTGTGTGTGTGCGTGTGTGTGTCTGTATCTGTCTGTGTTTGTGTGAGAGAGAGAGAGAGAGAGAGAGAGTTAAATCAAGGTTATAATACTTTTTACATATTGAACTATTTTGCAATATGTCTTAAGTAAACATATCAAACGTTGTAATAATTAAATTATCATACTATAGTATATCTACAAGTCATGCTAGTTATTATTATTATTATTATTATTATTATTATTATATATATATATAACTCCCAGTTTCTACAACTTATTTTGAAGTAGCCGTTGTTTGGTTGGATTTTACGGTATGACAACCCTTGTTGGGTTATTTTTATGCTGAAGACGTTTTGTTTTGTCATTCTTGATGTGTAATCAATATGTGTAAAAAAAAAAAAAATCTAAACTCAATCTTATTTTTGATACGTTATCTTGTTATTGATCTAATCAAAAACAATCTCCATGGTCTAGCACTAGCGAAAAAGGGATAGACTCCCTTGCTGCCCTATTGATACCGACAATAGGCTACTCTGCCAACTTTACTGGCCTGACCAAGAATGGAAAAACATACATCCTATTTTATATATTCATCCCTCACTTCAATACACTGGCCGTATCGTTTTTTCAAGTTCTTAAAAAAAAGAAGAATAGATCAATAAAGAAATGAAAAGAAAATGGAGAAAAAAAAGCTTCTTTCTGTCTTGGTTAGGCCAATAACTTTTCAGCGACGCCATGTTTTTTTTTCTGCTCACTGTTTTTATAATTTTAATTTGTCTTTCTTACATCACATCCTTTTATAACTCTCTCGCTACTCACAGACAGTTTTTCATTATTTATTTATTTCCTTGTAGCGTTAGGTTCTTCTTCACACAACAACAAAAAATAAAATAAAATAAAATAAAATAAATTGCCGACTTTCTCTTCACACAAAAAAAAAGAAAAAAAGAAACAAAAATAAACTTCCAAAAATGAAGTTCTCTCAAACATTTCTTCCTTTTAGTTGAAAGAGACAATCACCATTTTTATGTCTCCCACCGCATATTTACTTAAGACAAAATACACTGAGATACCCAACTGCGATAAAAACGTATGTGTGTATTAAAAACAAAAATGAATTGCTATGATAAAGTTCCCACCCTTATTTGCCACATGAAAAGGAATATTAAAAAAAACTTGATACAAATATATGGGAGGGGTGGTCATTTTATTTTGTCGCAGTAAATCAGAGCCCAATTTTTGTATTGCAACCAGACGTCACTTGTACAGTAATATTACGATGGTGAGTCAAAAAGTAATGCCGTTTTGTTTAGGACAGGTATAATTACCAACACAGGAACATGTATCATACATCAAAATGAAGCTGGTCCTCTGAGGATCACATCCCTACTTCTCCATATAGGTGAGTCAAAAAGTAATGCCCCCTTTTTTAGGACAGGTATAATTACCAATACAGGAACATGTATCATACATCAAAATGAAGCTGGTCCTCTGTGGATTGCATCCCTACTTCTCCACATAGTCACCGTTTCTCCCAATAGCAATGTTCCACCTTCGAACGAGAGCATGTATCCCTGCCTCGTAAAATTCTGTTGACTGTTCTTTGACTACAGATTTCACGTCCTCGTCACTGGAATAATTTGCCTCTCTTCGGCCCCATGAAAGTGGATTTGAGAGGCAAACATTATTGCAGTGACGAGGAAGTGAAATCTGTATTCAAGAAGTGGCTCAAAGAACAGTCAACAGAATTTTACGAGGCAGGGATACAGGCTCTAATTCAAAGGTGGAACATTGCTATTGAGAGAAACGGTAACAATGTGGAGAAGACATTTGTTGAAGTGAATTATCGTACTGTTGGTTTGAGCAAAAGCCAAGCACAACTGAACCAGTGCAAAGACAATTGGTACTTATGGGAATCCAGAATAGTCCACTCATGCATTTGGGTGATTCCATTCTTGGAGTCCTGTTGGCTGCTTGGTTTCTATGATGTTATGAAGCTTCATAAATAACCTGGCATTCTGCAGTAATATTGCAGCAAGACAGATTCGTATTAAGTTACGACTACTTGCTTACTACTTGTTTTACCCATTCGACATTAATTGGAACTAGTATGATTATTTTACAACATTCACCTATTTTATTACGGGGTTAGCTCAGTCGGTAGAGCGTTCGGTTAGAAACCGCAAGGTTCCTAGTTCGATACCGGTCCTCGCCAACTCAGCGTATGAGTAGCACAGGGATCTGTGCGGTAAAGTAAGGAGCTGATGGTAGGTGTGGCGCTCCATCTCAGACGCCGAGACAATCTCCTTGGTCTAGCGCTATTGAAAAGGGGATAGACTCCCTCGCTGACTGGCTGATACCGACTTTAGGCCACCCCGACGACTTTACTTACTTTACTTATTACGGGATGATGTTTCCAAGATTTGTTCAAGACAGCACGTAGTACCATTGTGTAGTTCCCGTCTCACCTTTTCTCTAGGCGCTTCGTTTGAGTCCAAATAGTGTAGCCGTACAGTAGTACTGATATGACTACAGCTTGTAAGATATTTTATCTTATTTTTTTAAAAAACTTGCTTTCGTGTAACAAGCTAATAATAAAGTGATGTATCTGTTGATATATTGCTCATAGTCTACATATATATATATATATATATATATGGAGTTCGATATTTACTTATTTACCAATGGCGTTGTTGTTTAGAAAACAGACTGATAAACAACCACTCCCCCATACCCCGAAGAAAATAAACGAAATGGCCGATATCATCTTTTTGTACATGATGATTCATATTTTTCTTTCTTTCTTTCTTTCATTCATTTTTTTCTTTTTTCAACATTGAAGACATCTTTATTAATGAAAGGATGATTCATTAAATATACGCACGCACACGCACACACGCACACTTACACGTTTTACGCATGAACGTAACAAAAATTATATACACTTCTGAAATTTTTCGATACGATGTAAGAAAAAAAGCTATTAGTTGAAAAAAAAAACAAAAAAAACAGTAACAACATTTTAGGGAGCTATACAAAGACTCAACGGTGTAAAAAAAAAAAAAAAAAAAAGATAAGAATAAATAGATAAAAAATAAACGTCATTTTTGTATATAGATAGGTATTTATTTAAAGAAATGGAAATATGTTTTTGAAATATTTTTTCTTATATAGAATGGGACAGAAGTAATATGACGGTAACAATATATAATTGACTTCAGCCCGACCTTGTATATTTAATAAAGTTGCATTTACCCCCTTCCCTACCTCTCTCATATACATATATATATATATATATATATATATATATATATATAGCTACTAATATTCTAACGTATTCCGTATGATCAGGCAATATTAGATTTTGAAGAATCTTATCTATCTCTTTCACCCTCTCTCTCTCTCTCTCTCTCTCTCTCTCTCTCTCTCTCTCTCTATATATATATATATATATATATATACAAAGAGAAAGGGAACGAGAGAATACAGTGTGTTATATATTTATTGGTAAAGAAAGTTCAATATTATAGATAGACCATATATATCTAAGTTGGGGTAGCGAAGACAAAGTCAATGGCTTCTGTTAACTGTCAGTTTCTCGCTTATGCAATTTTCGAACTAAATATATATATATATATATATATATATATATATATATATATATATATATATACGCACACGCTTCTATCCTTACAAATTATTACATATCTATATGTAATGCTATCTTCATATATTATGGTTCCTAGAAGCCATATATGTTTCAATACTAATATGTAAACACACACACACACACACACCACACACATATATATATATATATATATATATATATATATATATATATAAGATAATTTTGAAAATGAGATTGACACGTCTCGCTTGTGAACTCTAATGACATTAGTTCAGTAATTAAATTACTCATCCGAATTTGTAAACTCTCTTCTTGTACTGTCTCTCTGATTAACAATAAAGATGAGAACAATAGTCCGAATAATCCAAATAATACTCTCTTCTTGTATTTCCGGATTTAATCATGGCGTTGTATAGTAAAGTACGTCATAGACTTAATGGTGCCTGGTCAATAACAAAACGGAAGCAAATGACTGGAACTTATTCTTATCTCGATGGTCAATGTATTGTATTTATTTATCCAATCATTACTTCTCAGGATGTGACACAATGTCAATTTTTAAACGGAGTAAACCTGGTTCCATTTCACAGTGTTTCCTTCTCCAAGACTGGTTGCTTAACCAAAGCTAAAAACAAATATAAAACACAGCGTGTAGGCGCGTGGTGTACTAGTTAGAGTCGTAGGAAATGGACTCGTCAACCCGAGTTCTAATCTGGACGAAGCCACAGTTCATATAGCGCTAATACCATTGGGAAAGGTATAAGTCGGATTATTCTCCCTCCATCTGTGGGTAAATAGGACAGACTGGGCTCTTTAACCGTGGATAGGAAACCAGTCTAGGAGAAGGAAAACGGATCTCAAACCTCTTAATCTCCGCTTGGGGTGGTCACTGCTAGAATAGGCTCAGTCCTACTTAGTGATCTATTTCAATTTAAAAAATTCTTTACGATTCCTATGCTGTTGAGAACAGATGGTATCTTTTCCAAGAGTATTAACACTAAGTGAAACGTAAATAGCCTTGTCCAGGATTTGAAATCGGGTCACCGATTCTATTTATACCTACTAATGTGGTAACTCGGAAGGCTGTTGCACTTGTACAATCTGGTGTTTGCGCCCCACGCACGCCGAAATTAATGTTCAACAATCATTGATACTTGTTTTACAAAGTCTAGACATGGAAGCAGTACCCCACAAAATGCAGCTGTACGGCCACTCCGCCAACTTTACTTACTGGACAACGAGTGAGTCTATCCCCTATTCGCTAGCGCTAGAGGCTGACTTCTGATTTAGTCGGAAAATTAAAACGGAAAGTTTTTGATTTGAATTTTCCAATCATGAATTAACATTGAGAATTATTATTTATTAATATTTTTATATACGTATTGCTTAAAAAAAACAAAAACAACTATTATAATAAAATTGTATTGAAAACAACACAATATGTTGTTACAATGTGAATTTATAATAGTTTAAAATTTTTCACATTAACAATATTGTTTTGTTTTATATTTTTAGCTCTTCTCTCTCTCTCTTCTCTTCACTCTCTCACACCTTTTATATATATATACTATGATACTGATAGGTACACGTCCTGCGTCCCTGACCTGATGCACAAAAATAAAAAAAGGTGCAGTAAAATCATATCCATCCATCCCAGTGTTTTTCTTTTATCTTCCCTCACTATTTCAAGCTAACAGTAAATACGCTTCAATAGTTTCTTAAAAATGAATTACACATGATCGGTTACAAGGAAGGAGTTAGCCGGATTTAGTTGGTATCATAGCCTTTCCCGAGGACTCGTTGCAAGCAAATATGTACGTTCCAGGATGCAGTAAATCAAAAAGCTATCATTATCACTATATTTTTTCTAATACATTAATATTTTTTCGGTAGTCAAACTACTTTAAGAGCTCCTGTCCCCACTACCTCACCTACTATATTAAAAAAACAAAACAATATATAGGTCAGTATTATTAGTGTTATTCGGACTATTGTCCCCATCTTCATTGTTATTTGTACAACGTTTCGGCCGATATACCCTCCGGCCTTCTTCAGGTATTTCTTGTCGGACTCGGGAATCTTCTTTTTGAACTCGGGAACTTTCTTGTCGTATTCGGGAGCCATCACGGAACTTTAAACCTAACCCTTTATTTATTCCACGGGGGTACCTGAAGAAGGCCGGAGGGTATATTGGCTGAAACGTTGTACAAATAACAATGAAGATGGGGACAATAGTCCAAATAACAATAATAATACTAATCTTCAAGCCTCATCTCAAACATTCAGAGAAATAGAATATATAGGTCGTTTTACAAGTAATGCTCTACTAGCCGAGCTAACTTACCACACGAAGCACGCTCTTCTACCGTTTAAGTAGAATGTCTGGAGGGGATTTTTGAAAAAGGATTTTTATGCATTTAGGGTAGAAGTTAAAAGTTATTGTTTGAACCCTTTTTCTCGCTGGACAGCTAAGACCTGATCCTTACTCCGCAAAAATCACACCTGATTATTGCCGAGTCGTAAAGGTTCATCTTTTTACTGAACCTTTGATTTTGAACCTTTGACCAATTCGCTTCACAGCAGAGAGAGATGTCGTCACATTTTCTTTTTTCAAAATATCGAAAATCTGCTTGTAAGTCATATTAGACTGCCTTTATGCCTCGGTTTTTCGTATCCTCGCCCAGATGCGGTCTTACCTTTTTAGGACTCATTTTTACCAGTAAATTATTATATACTATAATATCAATGATCTGAAAAATAGGAATTTGCAGTTAAATTTCAGTAAATTCCTGAAAAATATCGACAAATCTATTTTCTTCCTTCTTTCAATCTTGGCCCATTTTTTCTGTTCACGAGTAGGTCGTTTTACGCCCTTCTACAGTTTAAGTAGAATGTCTGGAGGGGATTTTTGAAAAAAGGATTTTTGCGCATTTAGGGTAGAAGTTAAAAGTTATTGTTTTGAACCCTTTTTCTCGCCGGACAGCTAGGGCCTTGATCTTTACTCCGCAAAAATCACACCTGATTATTGCCGAGGCGTAAAGGTTCATCTTTTCTGTATCGGCGGGGAGGAGGAACCCCACCCAATTGGCTTCACTGCGCGCGTAAGCATTAAAAGTATACGTTGTATTGCCGCTATATTGGTTGATAACCCGAGCTGAGTCACGGGGCACTTGTTAAGTGTTTACACCCCAGCCCTCCCCTCCACCCAACCCCCATCTTCCTCTTGCCACGCAATAACAGTCCGGGCAAATCAATCATTGTCATGCGATTGCACATATCACTTTCATCTTTCTAATACTTAGAGATTTTGGAAGAGATGTATATTGGAGGAAAGGTTATTAGGGTTGGGGATGTGGCGACCATGGGGATCTGGGTGTGACGCACACTGTAAGTGGTAGGTAGGTAGTTAGGTAGGTGGACAGACTAATAAAAAGGCAAAATCGCTCCAATATCCAGAATGCTACCTACACAGCGTCCACCAAAAAACATTTACGTCTCATTTTTGTTGTTGTTGTTATTTTGACCCGCTCAGTCGGTGGTGTTTAGAATATGCTGACTGTACCCCCCTGTAGAGGGGTAAGACCCCCACATACCTAGAATACTACCTACACTTCGTCCATTTAGAATAGTTCCCTCTCATCTTGTTTGTTTGTTTTTGTTTTTTTTATCCACTCAGTCGGTGGAGTTTAGAATACGGTGGCTGTATCACCGACTACCCACCCTCAAGTGAGTTTAGTTAGTTAGTTAGTTGGTTGGATTTTACGGCATGTCAACCCTTGTTGGGTTATTTTATGTTGAAGACTTTTTTTTATACATTCTTGATGGGTATTCAAAAATGTTTTTTCATACTCAATTTTTAAAAACATTTTTGAAAACACATTTTTTACTCTTTAACCTATAGATATTACCCTAACAGCTACTACCACTCTAGGTCAGAGTAGAATTGGAAGTAAAGGCGATGAATGGGGTACTCTACACTCCCCAAATTGGAACTTCACCATTAGATGCAATGTAACCTCAAACCCAGGATAACACAAAGGGCAGGGTATGTCCTAGGTATGACACTAAACTGTGTCTGATGGTGAGGTTCCAATTCAGGATATATGAAGTCTTTGGGGTACTCCCTCGTTGTCATTACTTTGATTGGTCCGCTCTAACCGAGAGCGCTGGTGCCTGTTGAGGGTCCCATCTGTGGGTTGGGTGGATCTGTTTATTCGTATTCGATAGGACCATGTGCAAAACCCCCATAAAACAACACAAAATGTAAATATGAACGTACAATGAATTTGTTTCCATAACCTGTAAGCATCAAATAGTCCTAGACGAGTTGACATGCCTTTAAAATCAATCAATCAATCAAATTAATCTGGGTTTTTTTTAACACTTCAATTCACTCTCTCCAATCTCTGATATATATCCACGGGGTCATTCAATAAATAAGGCGGATTTTACCTAAGGAGTTGGCAATAGGGAGCTGTTTACAGTTGCACCTTTTTCAAAGAAATCAATAGTGATCTAGGAAATCTGTCAGCATGACCTTCTTTACTGGCCAGTTTTGATAAATAATTGATTTGTAATTGTATTGGTTCATTCAAGGGTTGTTCAATAAATAAGGTGATTTTTGCTTATAGGGTTGGCAATAGGGTGCACTTTTTACAGTTGCACCTTTTTTAAGGAAATCAATAGAAATGGGTCCTTTCATATCCCGGAAGCCTGTCAGCGTGACCTTCTTTACTGACTGCTGCTTCAGGATTTTTTTCTTTTTATCAGAGTATCTTTATGTTTTCCCTCCATAGATTGAAACTCAATAAGTATGTTCAAATTATTTGTATTAGGAATACTTGAAACTATATAACTATATACCAAATTATTAGGTAACTTCAAATTATTATATCTTCAAGCAATATAACTTCAAATTATTATTGTTGATAGGAATACTTCAAGCAATATAACTTCAAATTATTAGTGTTGACTTCAAGTTATAGAATACTTCAAGCAATATAACTTCAAATTATTAGGTTGATAGGAATACTTCAAGCAATATAACTTCAATTATTAGTGTTGATAGAATACTTCAAGCAATATAACTTCAAATTATTAGTGTTGATAGGAACTTCAAGCAATATAACTTCAAATTATTAATTACTTAGTGTTGATAGGAATACTTCAAGCAATATAACTTCAATTAGTGTTGATAGGAATACTTCAATAACTTCAAATTATTAGTGTTGATAGGAATACTTCAAGCAATATAACTTCAAATTATTAGTGTTGATAGGAATACTTCAAGCAATAACTTCAAATTATTAGTGTTGATAGGAATACTTCAAGCAATATAACTTCAAATTATTAGTGTTGATAGGAATACTTCAAGCAATATAACTTCAAATTATTAGTGTTGATAGGAATACTTCAAGCAATATAACTTCAAATTATTAGTGTTGATAGGAATACTTCAAGCAATATAACTTCAAATTATTAGTGTTGATAGGAATACTTCAAGCAATATAACTTCAAATTATAGTGTTGATAGAATACTTCAAGCAATATTCAAATTATTAGTGTGATAGGATACTTCAAGCAATATAACTTCAAATTATTAGTGTTGATAGGAATACTTCAGCAATAAACTTCAAATTATTAGTGTTGATAGGAATACTTCAAGCAATATAACTTCAACTTTCTACTTCAAGCAATATAACTTCAAATTATTAGTGTTGATAGGAATACTTCAAGCAATATAACTTCAAATTATTAGTGTTGATAGGAATTATTGAAACCATATAACTGTGGGATCATTATTATTAAATAGGGTTGCTTGCTTGCTGCTTTTTTACATGTCAACCCTTGTTGGGTTATTTTATGCCAAAGACGTTTTGTTTTATTCATTCTTGATGGGTATTCAACCTTTTTTTAACACATTTTTTAAGCTCATTTGTTTCTATTTATCCCATAAATGGGACCCTAACAGATACTACCACTCTGGGTCATAATGGACCTGGGAGTAATGACCATTAAATAGGCATAGTCACATAGAACTATATAATCATGTATAAATCATTAATATACAATTAAAAGATCTTGAAATCATAGAACTGCAGGAAAAAGGAAAAAATAGGAATTGTTACTTGAAACCAAATTGCTGCAAAGGAGACTGACTTCGGTATCAAATAACCCGACAAGAGTTGACATGCCGTGAAACCAAGAACTATTTATCAAAATAAATATCCCAATTATTAATATGGATGGACATTAAAAAAGATGGCACGTTCTTTAAATATCATTGACTGTCAGATTTATTAATTCATGTGCACGTGGCGTTACGCTCATCATCATAGGAAACAGATTCAACATTCTGGGTTCAAATCCTTGGTGAGGCAGTTTAAATTTCACTTTTGGAAAAGCATGAATCCTTTTGTAATAGGTAAATAGTAGAACAGACTAGGCTATTTAGCCTTGGTATGGCAACCAGTCTAGGAGAAGGTAAACTCTTTGTGCTAGTGCTTGAGTCCATCTGGGCATGATGTTAAACTGTATCTAGTGGTGAGGTTCCAATACTGGAACCCTGGAGAGTGTGGAGTGCCTCTTCATTGCTATTACTCTCAAGTCCACTCTGACTTGGGGTGGTAGTATCTGTTAGGGTCTCATCTATAGGCTCAATAGATCAATAAATGAGTTTTAAAAAATGAGTTGATTCTCTTTTCACTAGTGCTAGACGAGGGAGATTGCTTTTGCATCTAAGGTGGAGCGCCACAGCTACCATCTGCTCCCCACTTTACCACACCGATCCAAGCTTTGCTATTCATGCAGTGAGTTGGCAAGGGATGGAATTGAACCCGGAACCTCGTGGCTCTGAGGCTGATGCTCTACCAACTGAGCTAAACCTTTCTCAAGAGGATTAGTGCTAATAGCCTCATCCAGAATTTGAACTTGCTGTTCCTATTTGACGATAACCATTACATGAATGGAATTGAACCTGGAACCTAGTGGTTCGGAGGCTGATGCTCTATCAACTGAGCTAAACCTTTCTCGAGGATTAGCGCTAATAGCCTCATCCAGAATTTGAACTTGCTGTTCCTATTTGACGATAAACATTACACCCATTGCCTCTCCCCTGGTGTGAAAACTAGCATAACGATTAACAATATTGATGCCTTGTTGCTTTTTATATTTTTTGATATTTACAAATTTTCAATTTGGTTTCGTTCCTTGTCATTTTTCATAACGACATCTCTTGATTAATTGCTGATTATATATATATATATATATATATATATATATATATATATATATATATATAAAATGTATGTATATGAGATGATAAATCAATCATTCTTTTGCCTTTCTGTCAGTTAAACGCTGGTTTCTATTGGAGTTGGAAATAGGTGTGTGTGTGTGGGGGGGGGAGGGGCTAGACAAAATGCCCCGGACCTTTGCCTAACAACCCAGCTATGAATCAGGGACCATTTCCTTAACCAATCCTGGGTGAGAGACAAGGTCAGGCTGAAAGAGGCTGAGGGCAGAGTCACTGGGGGTCAAGAGACTTTCGCGAGTTATGAATCATTGTCGTGCCATATTGGGGCAGAACGTTTCTCCTTTACTTTTGGATAGTTTCCCAGACAAATATTATTAGCGACCCCTCCCCCATGAAAGATTGATGTTTTGTTTGCTTTTGTTTATAGGATGATAATTGCCGTTTCTCAAATGTGGATGAAAAAAAAAAAAAACCAAATCCTTTTCTTTCTTTCTTTCTTTTTTTTGACATTCATCTCCCTTAAATATTTTAATTTTTTTTTTTTACGTGTCATAAAATGACAAATATTGGTTATTACTCAAATTTTAAAAACTATCTTTCCGCCCTGTCGGCTGGGGCATTAGAATGCACCGACTGCACCTCTGCAGAGGGGTAAGACTCCCCCAATGGGGCCACCTGTTGGCCATGGGTGGTGACCCGTGATGCTTAAGGATAGAGCCCAGGTGGATGACATGCAATACTCCACTTTGGCCCTATCTTGGGCTAGACGGGCAGTCGGAGAGGCCCCCTCCGATCAATTGGCTCGTCACGTCAAGCCCTAGCACCTATATGATTTTCCCAACCCTATTGCCCTTATGGCAAGCCCCAACCCCTTTTATCATATGGGTGCTAGAAGGCGGTGGCTGCGGGTCTACATGTCCTGGGAATGACGTTAAACTCTATCTGATAGTGAGGTTCCAGTTCTGGAGGTTTGGGGAATGTGGAGCACCCCTTCATCACCATTGCTCCCTGGTTCACTCTGACCCGGAGTGGTAGTACCTGTTAGGGTCCCATCTATGGGTTAAATAGAAAAATGTATTTATAAAAAAAATTGTATTATCCATTAAGAATTGATTTATTTCAAAACTTTATCTGCATTAAATGACCCACTGAGGTTGATATGCCATAAAACAAAACAAACCAAACCAAAAACTATCTTTGCTTTTGTTGGAAGCACATGGTGTAATGGTTGCAATTAATGGACATGGCGACCCGAGTTCAAATCCTGGATGAGGACGTTTGCATTTCATTTCATTTCACATAGGGCTAATAACCTAGGGGAAGGTATGAATGCCACTTTTCTTCCTCCAGCTATGAGTAAATAGTGGGGCAGACTGAGATCTTTAACTTTGGTATGGCAAACAATCTTTGAACAAGGCAATTCTATGTCAAATCATCCAGACCATGTCATCCACCCCCTTCAATTTTTCTGTTATTTTGTACAAGTGTGAATCATATTACAGTTAGACAATCCCCAAAATTTGAGCTTACAATTCCAAAAATTGGTGGAGTTATGTTGATTTTTAGCTCTCGAATTTTGAGGGGGGTCACAAAAAATGGCGACATTTGTTATCTATTTTTGACAGTAAAATGAGTTCTAGAGCTTCCCTAATACTAAAAATTGGTTTATAAAAGAAAACCCAAAAATGCTATCAAAAATGTCTTAAAGTTAACTAATTTTAAGTTATTGGCAATTTTTGATTTTTTCATAGCAAAACTTTAGGATTTTTTTATAATCAAAAATACCCTTGGGAAAGGTATGCATCCAACTATTCTCTCTCAAGCTATGGGTAAATAATAGGTCTGACTGGGCTCTTTAGCCATGGTTAGGGAACCTGTCAAGGAGAAGAAAATCTGAATTCAAACCTGTTCAACTCCACTTAAGAAATTGACTAAGTATCGTATTCTGCTCGTGATGGAAGGATAGGTATATATATATATATATATATATATATATATATATTATATATACTTATACATATAGAATCTAGTCTTTTTCTTTTATTGTGTCCGCTGTGGCTGCTGCTGCTTCTGCATTGAATATTTCTGGCATTTCTACCAGAGGCAACTGCTGCTCGTAATAATAGCAATGATGTTTTGTTAATGGAGAGAATTAGTTCGCGGAGAGTTTGTCAGGCTGTGAGGATTGCTGAGCAATTTCCCCATTGCTGACCAGAAGGGAAAGATTTTTAGATCGCAGGCCGGAGTAATGCAGGTCGTGTCCCCCCATCGGAATTAAGTCAACGTCCGTACGACACGGCACAAGAGCAGACGATACTTGCAGAATCTGCAGTAATTTTATTTAGACTTTTCTTCTGCAAGACGCTGAAGGCTGGTTAAAGTAAAACCTGGAATCGAAGAGAGAAAGTGTGTGTGGGGGGAGGGTAGAAAGAGGGGTGATGGGAGAAAAGAGGAGGAGGCAGGACAGAGAGAGGGGGAGGACAAAGAGGGGGAGGAGGAGGAGGAAGATGTGCTGTCAAAACGAGATGGATAGATTGAGTGAAAGGACAAAGATAGATAAAAGACTTTTATGAGACAGTTGATTGGGTGCCATTATAGTATGTGGCCTACCTTTTTTTATTCTGTCATAGTATGTGGCCTACCCGGTTAGAATGTGTCCTACCTCAGTAAGAGTATATTTATAGATATAAGTAGTAGGCAATTTATTGAAACTAATTATTTTTCACATATATTCAAGAAATTTCTAGAAATGCAATTCAGTCATAAGCTGTATACAGTAATTAAGAATAATTAAAAAATAATTTATCCATTATTTACATGAATCAGAGATCTATTTTATTCTGAAATATTCTAAAATTCTGAAATAGGGTTAGGGTTAGCAGTTATTATTATAACTTTATAATATGCTTTTTATGGTAGGCCACATACTATAAGAGAGACATGATTTCGTAGGCCACATTCAAAAGGTAGGCCACATACTATAATGGTACCATTGATTGTTTCATTCTACGGCACATCAACAACTCATTGTGGGTCATCTAATTATGTCAAAGTCATTGCAGTCAGTCGAGCAAGGTTCCGGGTTTGATGTTGGCCCTCGCCAACTCAGCACATGAGTTGGATCTGTGTGGTAAAAGTGGGGAGCAGATGGTAGGTGTGGTGCTCCACCTCAGATGCAAAAACAATCTCCCTGGACCAGTGCTGGTGAAAAGGGGATAGACTCCCTCAATGTCTGGCTGATACCGGAAATAAGCCACTCTGCCTACTTTACTTAATTACAGTAC
>CM042163.1:39433482-39461548 GCA_023376005.1 Doryteuthis pealeii
GGGGGGGAATTAAGATTATTATACGTTTTTCATATTGGACTATTTCATATTGTGAACGTATTTAATTAAAAAAAAGATAAATAATAGAAAAAAAATTAATAATAAAAAAAAAAAAAAAATAATAATAATAATAAATGGTTCTACAACTTTTACTTTGTCTCTGTCAATTCTCATCCATCTTTCTTTTTTTTTTACCTTCTTTCATATTGTGAATATATTCAATTAAATAAAAAGATAAATAATTTTAAAAAATTAATAATAAAAAAAAAATAATAAATAAAATAATAATAATAATAATAATAATAATAATAATAATAATAAATGGTTCTCCAACTTTACTTCGTCTCTTTCAATTTTCATCCATCTGCTCCCCAGCTCCCTGCCTCCCCCCCCCCACAACCTCAGCTTCTTTTCATGTCTCCTCATCTCACTCCGCCACCTCCTTTTCATCCTTTTTTTTTCTTTTTCCTTCTCTTTCGTCTGTTGCCTTCCCTCTTCCTTCTTCTCTTTGCAGGAGGGAAAGTGTGGGAGGAGGAGAAGAGGAGGAGGAGGAGGAGGAGGAGGAGGAGGAGGTTAATATATAACTAATAGATAATGTGGGCGCCTGCCATAGAGCAATGGTTATCCAGTTGTTGATTTAATTTTTAAAAAATAAAGAAAAAAAAGGAAACCATTAAAAAAAGATAGATTGAAGGAATAAGAGAGATAGAGAGACGACAAATGTGACTTACTGGGAGAAAAATCAAATACATTAAGATATGAAAGAGAGAGAGGGGGGGGGAGACACACACACATATACATATATATATATATATATATATATTTAAAAGAAAAATATATATAATGTTGTTATGGGCTCCATGTATGCTTTTTTGTCAGTATATCTGTTGTGTATATCTATCTATCTATCTATCTATCTATATATATATATATATATATATATATATATATATATGTTATATATATAAGGGAAAAATGTTGGTTGTTTTAGATGCATGAAAAAAATGAAGATCAGAAACAAAATGATGTATATTTGTCCTTAATCTTATTTATTTACCAATATTTCAAGGGTCATCACTCTTTCTCAAAAGTTTAAGATAGACTGACTGTTCATCTCTCTGATCTGTAACATTAGGGTCACATGGTGTCCCTGCCTAATAGTTAATTATATATATGTACAAGGTGTGTCAAAAAAGTATAAAGATTGAAGGTACTTTTTGACCCACCTTGTATTCCATTCATTGTTCATTTCTATATTGGTAAATACAGCTTCAAACTTGATACTTTTATGACATGGCTTGTATATATAAAATAGAAAAACAAAGTATTCAAAAAGATTATTTTATGGTGAAGTCGACGTTAAAAAGTTTTGGTTTTTATTATACCTTTATCAGGACATTAAGATGAAAAAATTGTTGTCTGAACAGTGATAGATTGTTTTTTTTTAATAACAGTTGTTGGGAAATTCTATACATAGAATGGCTCATAGCTGTATTTCAAATAGTATTCAGTTTTGAGTATTCATTTTTGCGATTTAAGAATGGGATTGGTATAAGTGAAGATGCCCAAAAAGAGTGACGTATTTCTTGAATATGTATATGGGAGTAAAATGAGGAAATTTATCCGACAGTATTAATAATAATTATAACTAATAAATTTCCATCCATTGTTAGATCCCATGTTTGTTCTACATCTTCTCCACGCACACATATATATATATATATATATATATATATATATATATATATATGAGGAAGAATGAATAAAGAAAAGAAAGAATAGAATGGATAATAAAAGAGGAATTTAATCAATATCACTTACACATGTGTTTTGGTCAGTTCATCTGTGTGAAAATATTTCGCACACAGAAGATTTTTTGGATTCATTTCCAGTTTCCATTTTTTACATATATATATATATATATATATATTTATGGAAAGTGTAAAGTCAGCAATAAATGTGGTTACCTGCCATAGAGCAGGTAAAGGTTATCTAATCTTAATCCGAGTTGGATCCACACTGGGTGCCTTCTCTGGTGGTTATGTGCTAAACTAGAGTCAGCTTACTTGATATTTACAAATCTTTAGTCAATGTAGATAGTATAATTGTGTGTGTGTTAGAGAGAGAGAGAGAAAATGAGAGAAAGAGAGAGAGAGAGAGAGAAAGAGAGAGAAACAGCTCCCTGAGTTTTCATTTCCAGACTCCCACCATGCATCCCAGAATGGCTCAAGATGTAGTTTCATCAAGGCATAAGTCTTCACAATATTTGCCTGACTCCTATCCAACTTCTTGTCTCCTCCTCACCCGCCATCTTTTTTTTTTTTTTTTTTTTTTTTCGACATGCCCTCCTTGCCTTCAATTTACCTGATTTGCTGGTTTGGGGGTAAGGGAGGGGGGATTGAAGGGAGGGGGCGGAAATGACTATGTTGCTTATCTCCTGAATGTAGGTAACATCAGGTGAATATATCAAGCAATCAATTTTCCTCTCTATCTGTTATAAGAAAAGACTTAATATATATATATATATATATATATATATAATCTTATTATAATGGAGATTGTGTGTTTGTCTGTAACCAAAACTATACTACTACTCAAGTCCCTTAGTTATCTACGTCATATTCTCCGTGATTTTATTTTTATCTAAACCTCTATTATTAATAAAATTGTTTTACACTATTAACACTGTTGGCTTTATCTACATACTAACAACATGGAATTGTATTTATATATACAACAAAATAGCAGTTTACAGAGTGATCTGAAAGGCTAATTTGCATATTGATATTAAAAATTTGATTTTGATAAATATGTGCTTAGTATTATTGATTTCGAATTGTTTGGTTTTATTTTAATAAATATGAGCAAAAATATCTGGGATAAATCTTAAAAGAAATCCATTAACAAAAAGAAATAACTGTAATTTTATTTTTACTTCCCATTTTAACTAAATAGTTGAATCAGGAAAATTTAGCAATGAAAGATGGGAGTGATGGAAGAGTAAGTTTCAGTGGTTCTATTTTTTTTATCATATGTAAAGTAAGCAATAATCTGTTTCAAATTTTTTATCGGCATTCTTATTTAGTTTCATTAGCCTTTCTAATTTAATATATTATTTTATTGCATTAAAACCTACATACTAGCACCCAGAGAGTGCATATATTTGCTAATATAACATATATATATATATATATATATATATATATATATATATATATATATATATATGTGTGTGTGTGTGTGTGTATATATACATGCAATGCTAAATGAAAAGCTATCTCTTTATAACCCTATTTTCGCTCTGTATCTTACAGACATACACACACACACATAAATTTATATGTATATATACATACACAATATATTTCAAGTATAAAATGAGACAATAATAAAACAGGATAAAAAGTTATGACTGATGATCAACACAGTGAAACTCTTAGTTGTGAGTTTTTATCATATATTATCTTCTTATATACTTGAAATATATTGCGATATTGCTCTGCATTTTCGTGCATTGAGCACTATAAAGATTTATTAATTAAACACACTTAGAATTAGATTTTAATCATAATTGTGAGTATCACTGTAACAGTGGAAAATTGCACCATAAATGTATTGTACACTATAATGATATATATATAATATATATATAATATATATATATACATATATATATATATATATATACATATATACACATATATATATATATATATACATATATATATATATATATATATATATAATATTATATACACACATATATATATATATATACATATATACATATAATATATATATATATATACACACATATATATATATATATACATATACACACATATATATATATATATACATATACACACATATATATATATATATACACATATACACACATATATATATATATATACACATATACACACACACATATATATATATATATACATATATACACATATATACACACAATATACACACACATATATATATATATATATACACATATATACACACACATATATATATATATATACAATATATATATATATATATATATATATATATATATATATATATATGAATAAAAGAGAAGAAAAGAATGTTCTGAATGCCCAAGAGACATCGAGGTATAAAAACTTTTAAAAAAGTGTCAGTATAACACTTTCTTCACTGTAACTTGAGTTCATGTAGTTTATATTGTCATCAGATAAGTGAGTGAGATATACATATATATATATATATATATATATATATATATATATATATACTGAGATAAGTGTGCTGTCCAATTGAAAATTGAAACAAATTGAAATAGAACTAAAAATACAATACTATTAAAAAAATAATTTTTTTAGTTCCTAAAAATATTACTCACCATGTTTCAAGAAATTCATATATATATATATATAATATATATATGAAGAATGATAAACCTACAAAGAAATGTAGATATTCTTTGCCTTTCCATCTTGCTGTCAACCCCACCACCACCATCACTATTCAGCATTCTCTGGATGGAAGGAACCTTGGAGTTCAAAAAGTCTGATTTGTCTTCGAGATTATTTTGGTCCTCACCCTGGGTGGCATGAACCGAAAATTGGCATCCCCCACGACCGACCCCGGTGTGTCTCTACACCAGCTTTAATCAATATTGCATG
Organism: Doryteuthis pealeii; assembly: GCA_023376005.1. NCBI lineage: Eukaryota > Metazoa > Mollusca > Cephalopoda > Myopsida > Loliginidae > Doryteuthis > Doryteuthis pealeii. The sequence goes on from CM042163.1 coordinate 39,438,147, forward strand.
CTGTCTGTAATCCATAAAAGTGACAACACAATTATTGAAAAACTTATCTTTAGCCGAGGTTTCAATCCTACTGGAGTTTACACACAATCTCGCTATCTCTATATCTCTACATCGAACCCCAACCCGCCACCAAAAAAAAAAAAAAAAAATGGGATCACAGATCCTCTTTTCTATTTTTTTATTTTATTTTCCTTCCCTTTTCCACTCATCAAAATTAGTTTAAGATATTTTTTTTTTTGGATAGTGTGTACTTGTGTGGGTCGGGGGTCAGGAAATTTTGTGTGTAAGTTTGGTAGATATTTGGAAGATTATTCACTTTATATATAACACACAGTAAGGGCTGGGTTAGCTCAGTCGGTAGAGCGTTCGGCTAGAAACCACAAGGTTCCTAGTTCGATACCAGCCCTCGCCAACTCAGCGTATGAGTAGCATAGGGATCTGTTCGGCAAAGTAAGGAGCTGATGGTAGGTGTGGCGCTCCACCTCAGATGCTAAAATAATCTCCTTGGTCTAGCGCTAGTGAAAAGGGGATAGACTCCCTCGCTGTATTGCTCATACCGACATTAGGCCGCCCCGACGACTTTACTGTTTCATACATTATCTCCACCTAGTTTATTTCTTACTTTACTGTTCCTCTACAAGGATGGTTTGGGCATTAAATAACCAAGGAAGGTTGATATGCCATTAAAAAAAGAAACCAATCTATTTAGAGCATTCATTTCATACAGTACCAGTTGACACCAGCTGATACTACCAGACCAGCAGAGCTCCCCATGGCCTAGTAGCTAACACTAGAAATCATTGTAAGTGAGTTTGATACCCGAGTCATGCTATTATGTTCACTTTTATAATACTAATACAACTGGCAAAGGCATGAACTTCTACATTCCCTCAGCTATGTGTTTAATAGCAACACTACAGGGGCCAGTTTTGCTCAGTCATTTGAGCACCCGTCTCGGAACCCCAAGGTTCAGTCACAAATTTCTGGTTTCGATACCAGCCCTCACCAACTTAGCACACGAGTAGAATGGCTTGGATCTCTGTGGTAATCTGGGGAAGTGATGATAGGTATGGCACCCCACCTCAGACACAAAAACAATCTCACTGGTGAAAAGGGGATAGACCTCCTCACTATTCAGCTGATGCCAACAATAGGCCACTCCGCCTTGTTTACTTTTTACTTTACTGTTCTTCTACAAGGATGGTTTGGACATTAAATAACCAATAAAGGTTGATATGTCATTAAAAAAAGAAAAAGAACTAATTGAATGTATAATACATTCAGGCCATTACCATTTTCTGTACCATACACTAAAAATTAGCAGATTATTTACTGTCATACAGTACCCCTTTTTTACGTACCTTTTATCTGCCATATAGTACCCTTTTTATGTACTTCTCATAAGTAATTCTTATGTGTCATACAGTACCAATTTTTATGTAATTATTTTTAGTACATAGTATGTATCCTACAGAGAAAGGGAGATGAGTGAATGTATGCTTTCCCTAGGGCATTAGCACAAAAAGTTTATATTCTCCTAGACCAGTTGCCATACCAAGGCTTAAGAGCCCAGTCTACCCTACTGCTAACGCATAGATGGGGTATGTGAGATGAGTAGCGCCTTTTTGAACAGGCTTTAGTGCAAAGAGCTAATCTCCTAGACCAGTTGACTACCCACTGTTGCCTAAATAGCCCAGTCTTCAGGTCCAGTCTACCCCACTAGTCCAGATAGTCCAGTCTACCCCACTGTTGCCTAAATAGTCCAGTCTACCCACTGTTGCTTAAATAGTCCAGTCTACCCCACTGTTGACTGAATAGTCCAGTCTACCCACTGTTGCCTAAATAGTCCAGTCTACCCCACTGTTGCCTAAATAGTCCAATCTACTGAATAGTCCAGTCTAGTCTACGTCCAGTCTACCCACCCAGCCTAAATAGTCCAGTCTACCACTGTTGACTGAATAGTCCAGTCTACCCCACTGTTGCCTAAATAGTCCAGTCTACCCCACTGTTGCCTAAATGTCCAATCTACCCTACTGTTGCCTGAATAGTCCAGTCTACCCTACTGTTGCCTGAATAGTCCAGTCTACCCTACTTTTGCCTAAATAGTCCAGTCTACCCTACTTTTGCCTAAATAGTCCAATCTACCCCACTGTTGCCTAATAGTCCAGTCTACCCCAGTGCCTAAATAGTCCAATCTACCCCACTTTTGCCTAATAGTCCAGTCTACCCACTGTTGCCTGAATAGTCCAATCTACCCTACTTTTGCCTGAATAGTCCAGTCTACCCTACTTTTGCTTAATATAGTCCATACTTTTGCCTGAATAGTCCAGTCTACCCCACTGTTGCCTGAATAGTCCCTACCCACTGTTGCCTAAATAGTCCAGTCTACCCACTTTTGCTTAAATAGTCCAGTCTACCCTACTTTTGCCTTAATAGTCCAGTCTACCCCACTGTTGCCTAAATAGTGCCTAAATAGTCAGTCTACCCTACTTTTGCTTAAATAGTCCAGTCTACCCTACTTTTGCCTAAATAGTCCAGTCTACCCCACTGTTGCCTAAATAGTCCAATTTACCCCACTGTTGCCTAAAAAGTTCAGTACCCTTCTGTTTACTCAAGCGGGAGGTTGAAGTAATGCATTCATATGCATAAATAAGCTGAAAGATCTATAAAGATGTGGAATATTTGAATGATAAAAAAAATACAAGATGCAAAGGTGAATACTTATTTGGTAAATGCATGATTCAACCACTCGACTTACATCCTTCTCAATGGAGAATTTAAAAAAAAAACTAGAACCCCGCCGCAAAAAAAAAAACCTCCAGTGATGATGGGTAAAATATAGAGGTATGTGATGATTTATTATTTGAGGTTAGGTTGTTCATAATCATTTTCTACAAGATATTCCCCCCACCTTTTTTTTGTTGCTGTTGTTGTTGACAGGTAAAGTCATTTAGAAGCGAACAATCTTAACTTCAGGATTGTTGGAATTTCAAGATGGTCGCTTCTATTATTTGTTCTCTTTAAGTTATGGATAGAACAATAGAGTACTTGTTAAGAATTGAGGTCCGTTTAGGAATGTAAAAAGAAAAAAAAATGTATACAACACAGCATTGTGAACAATATAGAAACTATTTTTTTTTCTGTTTTAAATATTGTACACAATGCTGTTTGTTTGTCATACTGTCATTTTATATATATTATGTTTTTCGTTCTGTATATTATTAGCATTTCTGAACAAACACCAATTCTTAATGAGTAACAATGATAATATATCAAAGAGAATTATAGCTTAACCCCTAAACATGTGAGCATTTAGGTTAGGGCGACAAGAGAGGGTTGGGTAAGTGGAAGGATAGGACCTGAGTTTGTTTTTTTGTTGTTTTGTTTTTTGGTACAGCTGGTTTGAATTCAGAGTTTTCTTCTTCTTGTCTGTTACAATTTTACGGGCCCTCCTTTAGCCTTCAAGCAAGAGCGCTTGTCCAGCAGAAATCCTTGGTAATCCTCAGTACTGTAAGTTCCTTCGTCAATGATTGCGAATGGACTGTGAAAGTATCAGTGTTTAAGTAGTGAATCAGCCACGCATTATGGCTGTTGATTGGCGGAGGAATAGACCATGTGACCGCGCCTAGTCTATAAATTTAGGTGGTGTATTGCAGGACACTTTATATACCACCTGTCGTGGTGTAATGGTTAGCAAGTTAGACTGGCAAACCATGACTAGTGAGATCGATCCTCACTGAGTGCTTCTTACATTCAGCCTTGTGCCACATCTAAGCAAAGCTTAGTAAAAAACTATATACCACAAATAATCCAATACTTTCTAAACTGGTTGCCATGATAAAGCTTAAGAACTCAGTCTGACCTACTATTTATGCACAGCTGGAAGAGAGATGATATGGATTCATGTCTTTCCCATGTTATGTAACAATATAACAATACAAACCATATAACAGTGTGCCAACAAATGACTATTGTTAAATAGAAATAATTACTTGAAACTGAAGAATAATTAAAGATCCAGTTACCGTCGAACTGGGAAGACAAGGCAACAAACGGTTGTAACTGAAATACAAATCCGAATGCTACAAAGTCTACTGCAAAATGTGTATATATATATATATATATATATTTACCAAACCCCTCCGCACGAGCAGGATGTGACACAAGGTCAATTTCTTAAGTGGAGTTTAACAGGTTTGAATTCAGAGTTTTCCTTCTCCTAGACCGGTTGCCTAACCAAGGTTAAAGAGCCCAGTCTGCCCTACTATTTACCCATATCTGGAGGGAGAGTAGGATTCATACCTTTCCCAAGGGTATTAGCACTAAGTGAAATGCAATTACCACGCAAAATGTATATATAAGACTCCACAATGTCATTCAAATCAAGCAGCCAATCAGAACTCAAGGAATAGAATCACCCAAATCACCCAGATTCATGGATGGATCATTCTTGATTCCTGTTTATACCAGCTGTCTTGGACACTGCTTGAGTGGTACTTAGCTGCTGTTATTCAAACCAACAGTAGACTAACTGACTTCAATAGAAACCATATAACTATTAGTGTTACATAGGAATACTTGAAACCATTGAACTGTGTGCAAATTATTTCTATTAAGAATAGTTACTTGAAACTATTATTATTAGTTACTTGAAACCATATAGCTGTGTGCAAATTATTTCTATTAAAAATAGTTACTTGAAGCTATTATTATTAGTTACTTGAAACCATATAGCTATGTGCAAACAAACAATTATAATTAAATAGAAATAATTATTTGAAATTAAATTAATAGTATTAGATAGAAATATTTGAGACCATACAACTGTGTGCAAATTATTTCTATAAGATAGAAATGAATGATATAATCTATGTACAAAAATCTCTTAAGAACCAACTACATAAAATATGTACTTATAAATGTGCAATGAATGTGATTCCCTAAACTCTAGGCATGTATTAACCCTAGAAATGTTGACATGCCATTAAAATCATTAATAATTTGAACAGTAGGCCACAGGGAAATAAAAAGTAAAAAATTTGAATCTCTGTTTACTAATACGTTGTATATCAATGTTGTCGGTCAAGTCAAACCATATTTTCTTGTCCCACTGCCAGTCATATTGATTCTCACTTCAAGTCTTTTTACTCATATAACTAAATTAACCCTAGACAGGTTGACATGCCATTAGAATCAGACAATTTCTCGGAATTTTTGAGATGAGGTTCAAAGTTCCGTGATGGCTCTCGATTAGGACAAGAAGGTTCCCGAGTCTGAGAAAGTTCGAGAGTTCAACAAGAAATATCTGAAGAAGGCCAGAGGGCATATCTGCCAAAATGTTGTACAGGTAACAATAAAGATGAGAACAATAGTCTGAATAATCCAAATAATCAGACAATAAATCCAGAAATTTAAATAGAAAGAAAGAAAGAAAGAAAGAAAACAGTTTATTTCTAAGTGTATCTTGAAATCAGAATAATGCTATTATTAGCTTGTGTAAGCTATGAACTAGCCATTGTACTATGAGTATACTGGCCTTTCATTCTGTTTTGTTTATTCACTTGTTTCTTGTGTCGTAGATTTTTTTTGTTTTTTTTCTTGCTCCTTGTCAATTCATTTTTTTAAGAATGGGATTTGATGTGGCATGTACCATGAAAGGGCAGGGGGTAGGGATTCTGGCTTACACCCTAACCCATACTACAGCATGTTTTTTTTTAATTCTATTTTTTAAATTCTTCAACAGTTTCCATTGCATGAGCTTGTGCAGTGATAGTTACCTTTTTAAGTAACTTCTCCACCCCTGAAAAGTTACGGGTAAAGCTGTAATCGTACTATTTTTTTTTTTAATCTTTTTTTTTTTTTAAAGTTTAAATCTTTCTTTTCTTCTCTTGAATAATAACAATCCCCCAAAATCTTTTAAACAAGATCTTTTATCCACCCCTCCGCTGTTCTCTCTCCAAAATGAGAAAGACCCGAAGAATATTGTCCAACATTCCATGAATTTTTTCCTTGGTCTCAAATTACAATCGTTTTTAGAAAGTTACCTTTTTTTTTTTAATTCTCTTTTATTTGTTCTTGCATTTATTCATTCATTTTATTCATTCCTTCCTTCCTTCGTTCGTTCATTTATTGCTTTAATTTTTTTTCTATTTTTATTTTTATTCTTTTTGTTATCCTTCAATGTTTTTGTCTCGCAAATGAAATTGCTTTGATTTTTGTCCACAATATTTTTACCACAAATATTCTTTATTATTTCTTTAAAGTTATTTTCTTTCTTTCTTTCTTAATTCATTCTTTCTTTCTCTATCTATCTCAATCTCTCTCTCTCTCTATCTATCTCTCTCTGTTTTCCTTTCTTCTTTTTTTTCCCTCATAATTCTTTCCTTCTCTCCTTCTTCCATTCTTTCTCTCTTTCGGTTTTCATCTCTTTTATCATTTATTCTTTTCTTTGATTTCTTGCTTTCTTCCTTCCTTTCTTTCTTTCTTTTCACTTACTTCATTCTTTCTCTCTTTTTCCATACTTCTTTCTTTTTCTCTTTTTATTTTCCCTTTCTTCTTTTTTTATCATTTCTTCTTTTTTTCCCTCATAATTCTTTCCTTTTCTCCTTCTTCCATTCCTTCTCTCTTTCTGTTTTCATCTTATTTTATCATCATTTCTTCTTTTATTCGATTTCTTTTCTTTCTTTCTTTCTTTCCTCTTCTTTTCACTTAGTTCATTCTTTCTCTCTTTTTCCATACTTCTTTCTTTTTCTCTTTTTATTTTCCTTTCTTCTCTTTTTGTCCTTTCTTCGATTTTTTTTTTCCTTTCTTTTCCTCTTTTTCTTTCTTAATTTGTTCCTTCTCTCTTCTTTATTATGTCTTTCCTTCTTTCCTACTTCAATCTTTCTCTTTTTCCTTACTTCTTTCTTTCTATTCTCCTTTTTTCTCTTTTCTTCATTTCTTTGATTTCTTTCTTTCTTTATCTCCTCTTATTCCTTTTTATTTTTATTTTTAATTTATCATTCTTTATTTTTCACTTTTTTTGTGACTCATACTTCATTTTTCTCTTTCTTTTTAACTTCTTCATTTTTCTCTTTCTTCCTTTCCTACTATTTCATATCTTTTTCTTCCTTTTTTTCTTCTTCTTGGGATTTTCATTATTCTCCTTTAATTTAAAAAAAAAAGATCCTTTAAGAATTTTACCACCTTCTCTCTCCCACATCTCACCCCCACCCCTTTGCCATTTTCTAGAACTCCTACTCCCACCTTTCTACCAAGTAAAATAAACAATACTTTATTCTTCCTTTCCTTCTCTTCTCATCCCCTCCCCTCCCCTCCTTCCTTTGGATTCTCTTCACCACCCGATACCGCCACCACTCCTTCGGTCAAAATAAAATCTTTAAAAAAAATTATTTTATGAAATAAAACTATTGCAGCTGTTCTCTCTGTAAAGTTTTCTGTTGCAACAATGAAGCTTTCAGTTCACAAGAGAATTGACAGAACCCCCCCCCCCGCCCTCTGATGCAGCCCCCCCCCCCTCCTTGCAAAAAAAAAAAAAGAACTCGCAACTCTAACTGCAAGAATTTCCACCTGTTGTGTAAGACCCAATTTAAAACGCCTTTTAACATATTTCTCTGTTGCACGAAAAATACTTGTTTAATAATTTCTTCCTTATGTGTTTGAGTTTGTTAATCGTGCATTTTTACCTGGTCTTTTTCCCTCTAGAATGGGGGTGCCCCCCCTCGTCCCCAGTTTTCAGTCTGTGCACTTTAAGCTTCCAAGCCGGAGTTGTATCAGTGCTACTGTATGGCTGCACTACTTGGACCCTAATGAAATGGCTGGAAAAATAAACTAGATGGGAGCTGCACAAGAATGCTTCTTCCCTCTAAAACAGGGGTGCCCTACCCCAACTTTTCAGTCAGTGCACTTAAAGCAACAATTCTTCCAAGGCGTAGTTGTATCAGTGCTACTGTATGTCTGCACTACCTTGACCCTAACAAAGCGCCTAGAAAAATAAGTTAGATGGGAGCTGCACAAGAATGCTTCTTCCCTCTAAAACAGGGGTACCCAACCCCCAACTTTTCAGTCCGTGCACATAATGCAACAATTCTTCCAAGCCGTAATTGTATCAGTGCTACTGTATGGCTGCACTACTTGGACCCTAAGAAGCGACTCGAGAATAATCTAGATGGTAACTGCATAAGAATGCTACTTCCCTCTAAAACAGAGGTGCCCCCCCCCACTACTTTTTCAGTTTGTGAGCTTAAAGCGACAGTTCTTCAAAGCTATAGTTGTATACGTACTACTGTACAGGTGCACTATTTGGACCCTAATAAAGCACCTGGAGAATTAGCTAGATGGGAGCTGCACAAGAATGCTGCATGCAATCTGAAACAAGACAGGGAAAAAAAAACATGAGAAAAAAGCTGTATGGCCACTTGCCGCATATCACACAAACAATCTATGTGATGCGAACAACATACACTGGGCACTGATGGAGAAACAAGGATGATCTTATAAGTGACATTCTTCTGTGGGCCAGCAAAGAAGTACATTGAACAGCTCTGCACGGATACTGGATGCTGTGCAGAGGAACTCCCAGGGGCAATGAATGATAGGGACAGTTGGCAAGTGATTGTCATGGATATCCATGCTGCTAGCATGACATGATGATGATGATGATGATGATGATGTAATATATTTATTTATATACTTACTGAGTACGGCACAATACATTTATAGTCAGTATTTTACTCTGATGAGTTGCACTGAATGAATGCACACACTAACTGCTCTCTCAGCTGGGGATGTAGAATACACCAAAAGCACCTCTGCAGAAGGGGCAGATCATACCCCCACCCACCCATGGGGCCATCTGTTGGCAGTGGGTGGCAACCTGTAATGCCAGTGGATGTGACCCAGGTACTAATGGGTCAAGTGATATTCAACTTCAAGGGCTGAAATTACCATTTCAGCCCTTACTTGGGCTAGACCAAAGGTTCTCAAACTTTTAAGTCTGTAGACTCCTACAAAAATTTGATCTATCATGGAACCCCCCCTTATATACCCCAGTCCACCTTGCAGTTGTTTTATTGCAACCAATTGTGTAATTAATGAATTGTGCGCAAACGTTCATGTAAAACTGTAAGGGTCTCATCTATAGGTTAAATAGAAAAAATGAGTCTTAAAAAAATGTGTTAAAAAATTTTTGAATGCCCATCAAGCACGAATTGAACAAAACATCTTTGACATAAAATGACCCAACAAGGCTTGACATGTCATAAAATCGAACAAACCAAACCAAACGAAACCTTTCTTTCACTTTGTTTTAAATCAGGCCATGTTTGTATGACCCAGTTTTAGTCTATTCTTCATTGCTATCCACTGTTTTATTTTTTTTTAAATTTATTCTGAGGTTATTTTAAACTAGACCAATCCATTATAATTTTTAGGTTATGACAGGAGTCTGGCCAGACAGACAATATATATATGTAGGAAATATATCCTAATGTATATAAATCCTATTCTCTTTTTTCATTTTCCTTTATCTATAAATTGTTAGCAGACCCTGTAGATGAGAATAAGGGCCATTAACTTTGAGATCAGGGGAGGCAGTGGAAATTTACCAGTGTCTGTTGGTAACTTTCTGATCCCTTGAAAATGTGCCACGATAGACAAGTGATAGTTTTTAGTTAGAGATTTAGAATTTTATTCTGAGGTTATTTTAAACTAGACCAATCCATTATAACTTTTAGGTTATGGCAGGAGTCTGGCCAGACAGACAGTAGATGTATATATCCTAATGTATATAAATCCTATTCTCTTTTTTCATCTTCTTTAATCCACACCTATCTGCTCATCAGCAAGAAGAATAAATCCTTTATATTCAATGTTATTACAAAGAAGACATTTTCGATCAACACGTTTAGTTTTCTTTAAGCTACGATTTTTTTTTTTCCCCTGAAATAGACGTTTGAATTGGAAAATCCTCTAAAGGTGGATTTGTAAACCCCCACTCCCCAACTCTTTGCCTGTGAGAGAAAAATAAATAAATAAATAACCGAGTAAATAAATAAAGATATTTTACTGTTGCTGTAAAAATAGAAGAAAAAAAGAAAAAAGTATAATAAATAAAACAAAAAAAAAATTGGTTTTAATCCCTTCATCAGATTTTGGAACAACAACTCGGTTTAATCCTTACTCCTCGGAAATATAATCCGTGATTATGATCCGGTTTTCCCCTTCCTATTTTATTTAATTTTTATTTATTTATTTTTTTTTTTTACTTTTTATTCTCAACTTAAAAGAGGATTTAGTGCTTCGTTAAAATTCTTGTAACAAGGTATCAAATATTCATAGACTTTTTTTTTTCTTTGGCTTATTTATTTATTTATTTTTTTAGGGATTTAAAAAAAATTTATTATCGTTTTGTTTATTCTTATTTTTATTTATTTATTTCTATCATGAGGGAGATGATTTAATAACTTTTCGACTTTTTTAAAATTTTTAATTTGAAATAAAAATTTTCTTTTTTAAATTTTAAAAAATTAATCCGCCAAGAACTTTGTAACAAGTTTCACACATTATTTCATTTAAATTAGATTTAAATCAAACCCGAGTGATTATTATTTATTTTTGTCATACCTTTTCATTTCTTCATTTATTTTCTTGGCATAAACATTAAACAAAAGAATTGTGAATTTAGATTTAACGATGTGTAGGCAGAGATATTTTCTTCCATATTTTTGCTTTATTGCTTTTTGAAAAATAAAATATTGAATGAGCAATAAATCTTCACTCTTTATCTGTTGGCCCACACAACTTTCTTCTTCATCTTCATCTTCTTCATCATCTTCTCCATCTTCTTCTCCTTGCAGCCTTTTTGCAAATATATAATTGATATCTTTTCGAAAACTCAACATGCAATTTTTCTTCATGGTTTGTTTTACGTGTTTCTTTAAAATAGACTTCCATATTTTCCTCTCACTTTTTTTGGTTTTTAATCTTTTCATTCAATTTCATTATTTTTCTTTATTAATCAATTTTGTATTTTCTTTTTGTCTTTCTCTCTTTTTGTCATTTTTGTTTTTTTCTATCTCTCTTTTTGTTTTACGTTTTTCTGTCTTTCTTTTTGTCATTCTTTTTTTTACCTCTCCTCTCTCTCTTTTTCCTTTCTGTATTTCTATCTCTCTCTTTTTCCTTTCTGTATTTCTATCTCTCTCTTTTCCTTTCTTTCTATTTCTGTATTTCTATCTCTCTTTTTCCTTTCTGTATTTTACTTTTTTCTTTTTTCTGTCTCTCTTTCTGTATTTCTTTCTTTTTCCTTTCTTTCTGTATTGTATTTCTATCTCTCTTTTTCCTTTTTTTTCTGTCTCACTTTTTGTCTCTCGTTTTCTGTGTCTTTTTTTCTTTTTTCAGCCCATCTTTTCTTTTTTTTCTCTCATCCTTTTTTTTTTCTGTCTCTCTTTTTCTCCTTTCTTTTTTCTGTCTCGCTTTCTTGTTTCTTTTTCTTGTTTCTCCCTTGCATTTTTTTCATCTCTCTCTCTCTCTCTCTCTCTCTCTCTCTCTCTCTCTCTCTCTCTCTCTCTCTCTCTGAACATTCTTTGGATAAAATTTAGATTAAGGTATCATTGAGCATCTCATTTCTTTCTTCCATAAATAAAATTAGATGAATAAATAATTAAATAAATAAATTAATAAAATGAATAAATAAAAAAACAAATAGAATGAATAAATACATAAATAAATAAATAGTTATTTACACACATATGTGTGTGTGTGTGTGTACCAGTGAGTGTGTGTACAAGTGAGTGTGTATTTCATTGACTATTTCAGCAGTGAGTTAATATATATGTATGTATGCTTTTGTTTTAACAATTATTTTGACAACTTTAGCATCATCATTTTAATTTAAAATCCTCTTACCCATGTCCTTATGCCAAACTAAGTTGAGTAAATTTCAATAAAAATGCTACTAATCTATTCTATGAAAGCACAAATCAAGCACTTCCTAACAATCCAAATTAAATGAGATTCCGTCCACAAACAAATAATGAGAGGCTGTGATTTTTTAACTGTTACTAATGATATTCTGAACTTTCTTTGGGTAAACTGAGGGTTTGGGTACCTCCGAAATATCTCAGTTCTTTGTTTTAACAATTACTTTGACAACTTTGTTGTCCAAAAGCCCTCAACCCCATGAGCCCTTTTTAGTGCTCTGAGGGTTGAGGGTAATGTTTCGTCGTTAATTAGGTTATTTCCATTAACCTTGTCATTTTCTCACTAATTGTGATATCTCAATAGAATAATGAACTTTGTGAATGATCACAGTTTTTGTGTCTTGTCAACCTTGTCAATATCATGCTGGGGACGGTTAGAGGTGGGAGGTAAAAGGTGGTGCTTTTTCTTTTTTGTTGTTGTTTTGTTGTTGCCATTCTCTTTGTCGGTCTCCAAAGGGAGGACTACAGAGCCATAACTTGTAGAGCTCTTCTTTATTGAAGATTACATTTTGAAAGGTATACCTATATGAACCTGAGACAGTTGATGTTGAGGGATTTGACAATGTGTGCTTGAATAGCGGAGCTTTCTGTTCACTGTCTTTACATCTTTGTATGCTTTCTCAACAGTGTGTTCTGCTGTTAAAAAGAGACAAAATATTTGAGTTATTTCTTTATAAATCTTCAATAGAAAATGATTATGAAGCTTGTTATATATATATATGTGTGTGTGTGAAAAAGATAAATGAAAGAAAAAAAAATCTGATATGGATGAAATTTATTATTGTTATATGTCGACACATGTTTCAACCAAAATTTGCTGACACATACATTATTCTATCAAAAATAATTTTGAATATAGAATAAAAGAAAACAATATTAGGATTATTCAAACTATTTCATTGTTATCTTTACAACGTTATGGCTGTTGTGCCCTCCGACCTTCTTCAGGTAGTTGTTGTCAGACTCAAGAGCCTCCTCGCATTTGGGAACCTTCTTTTCAATTTTTCATCTTCTAATACTACTAATATTATTATTATTATTACTGCTCTATGTTTTTAATATATTGAGTACTTTTGGATTATTTACTGATGCTACTGCAATAGAAAAATTAGATTGGATACTATATATATATATATATATATATATATATATATATGTATATAATATATGTACACACCAAGCTTCTTACTAATTATATATATATATATATATATATATATATATATATATATATATATATAATTATATAATATGTATGTATATATATATATATATATATGTACACACCAAGCTTCTTACTATATATATATATATATATATATATATATATATATATATATATATTTGTGTGTGTGTGTGTATATATGTATATATACTATATATATATATATATATATATATATATATATATATATATATATATATATATATATATATATATATATATATATACTATATATATATATATATATATATATATATATATATATATATATATTATACTTTGTGTGTGTGTGTGTATATTATATATATATATATATATATATATATTATATAATATATATATATATATATATATATATATATATATATATATATATATATATATACTTTGTGTTATATATATATATACACAGTATAGACTGTTTACCTGTTGGAAGATTGTATTATTCACATGCTGGAATAGTATCCATAATCTTATATTTTAAACCTTTTCTGTTAATATAGCATTGAGCACTCTTTCTATGCATACACTTTACTTATTTGCTGTCCTTCCTTATACACACACACACACACACACACACAAACACATATATATATATACATATTTAGTCACTCACAGACACCGTGTTTTGATGTATCTTCTCTACTCAGTGTAGCTAGACATAGTAGGCTACTTCCAGCTGGGATCAAAACCCAACCAATTTATAATCAGTCAGATTTCCTAACTATGGGCCATCAACACACCTACAAACTGGAGCAAGAATTTAACTGATAAATACATACATATGTATATATGTAACGGCCATTAGCATCTCTACTATTAAGTATTTAAAACTTTTTCAGTGTTGTTTTTCTATCATCAAAATAGGATTTTTCCACCCTTTCTGATGAACCTGTGGATAAAGTTGTGGATGATTTGATCATAGGGGCGGGGGTTTATCGCATAATTTAAAGTGACAGTCTCTGATGGATCGGAAAGATTTTGGCATAGTTTATGGGCGGAGGGGGGGGGGATGTTCAGATTGTAACGGAAATTTTTAACCCAGGAGTCAGACCTTGACTTTCATATAAACTTTTTGCGATTTGATTATTTTTAATAATGAAATGATAATCTTTTTTTTAGTTTTTTCTGACGACTGCGTGTAGACTAGTAAAGCAAAAAGAAAATATGCAATACACCCAACCCCTCCACACAAGCAGGATGTGACACAAGGTCAATTTTTTTTTAGCAGAGTTTAAATTTAGAGTTTTCCTTCCTCTAGACTGGTTGCCTACTATTTACCTATAGCTGGAAAGGAGAATAGTTGGATTCATACCTTCTCAAAGGGTATTAGCTCTACGTGAAATGCAGACAGAATCAACAGGATTAGGACTCTTGCCAAACCCTGTACAATGAAAGCTTTGATTTTTTTTCCCTTTAAGTTTTTCAAATGATCAAACATGGATAATAGTCAGTATTATTTCGTAAAATGTGGGGCCAAATTTTCCTTGGATCCTATAAACATATCTGTATTTTTTTTCTCTCTCATTATAATTTTAAATTTATTAAACAATAAACATACTGTTGCTGTACGGTGGATTCTTTAATTTTTTATCTGTTAGGTATGGTTAGGGCTAAAAAGAAAAATTTGCATTTTTTTTTTCCGCTTTTGTTTGGGTTAGGAAGTAAATGACTTATTTGCCACTACCTGACACAGGAACTGAACTCGCAAGCACCAGGTAACTGAAATACATTAACCACTTCTATTATGTAATGTTAATAATACTTTTTCAAAGTTGTTTTCTTTTTAATTTACCATAAGTAAAAGTAAAATCTATGGAGTGGCCTGTTGTCAGTATCAGCTGAATAGCAAGGGAGTATATTCCTTTTTCACTAGTGTAGACTGGGGTGATTGCTTTTATTATGAATATAATTGATGAAAACTTTAACAAAGTTTGATTTCAAAGCTAAGTAAAAATAGATTATCTATAGTAAATTCATTAAATACCTTGAAAAGAAATATACAAGTTTATATATATCTTTTATATAATTTATCTGTTCATATATCTAATATATATCTATATATGTGTCCCTATCTCCTCCCTTTCTCAGTCTATCTATATCTATCTATATATGACACACACAACACACCACACACACACATATATATAATATATAATAATATATATATATATAAGAAATGGATATAAAGTAACCTACTCAAGTTTCATCATCTGAATCGTCAGGGGACATCCACTGAATTAATCGAGTTTTCGATTAATATCAGTTGATACCACGTATGTCTGTTGAAACGGGTCTTATCGGTTATAGATGAACGCCTGTTTATGGATTTAAAAAAATCACCGGAAACTGTCTTTGTTTATTTGATTAAAAAATGTTAATTAATTTGTGGGAATTACTTTTTCAATTGTTATTTAATGAATGGTAGATTACGGGTGTGATATTGGTTAAATAAGCGTAAAAGATCAAAAATTATTTATTGGTTGGTTTTGGTTTGGTTAGAGAGTATCGCGGTAAGCCACTACCATACATAAATATATTATATATATATATATATATATATATGTTGTGTGTGTGTGTGTTTTCCTTGTAGCATCTTATATTGAAAATATATTTTTGGATTACCAATTAATGCTACTTACAATGAAAAAGTGATAGCAAACTTTTGATGAATATATATATATATATATATATATCACTGAAAACGTTCACAAGAACAATACATTGATACATAACTATATCTATATATATGTAGTCATACACAGACAGCGTATTTTGGTGTTATCACATCTCTTTAGTGGACTTGTAAGCTACTCCAATGATATATATATATATATAATATATATATATATCTGTGTGCATTGTGTGTGTGTTATTATGTGTAGATAAGAAAATATGATGGAAAACATTGTAAAAGATGTATCTGCATAATTGTTGTTGTTTTGGTGGATGAAGAAAAGCAAATAATGATGGGTGGGTGCGTTGTAGAGTTTCATGTGCATGCATGATTAGATGTGGGTGTGGAGAGTGTAGTTAGCTCCCAGGCATCCACAAATATTTGGCACAACGCTGGCTGTTGCAGCATCCCCCAAAAAAATTAAAAATTAAAGAAATAACGAACAAAAGGAGCTATGAAAAAAAAAAAAATGAAACAACAAAAAACAAAACAAAACGATGTGTCATAGCAAAATAAAACAAATAATAAACTAATAGATGAATGAAATTAACGAATAAAATGAAAGAAAAGAGGTTGGTTGGTTGGATTTTACGGCATTGTCAACCCTTGTTGGGTTATTCCTTTACTAGGATGATTTGGGTCATTCCATTCCTTGAGTTCTGATTTGGCTGCTTGACTGCTTGATTTGAATGACATTGTGGAGTCTTATATATATCCTGTCATTCTGCAGTAGACTTTGTGACATTCGGGTTTGTATTTAAGTTACAACCGTTTGTTGCCTTGTCTTCCCAGTTCGACGGTAATTGGAACTTTAATTATTCTTCCTTTGTGTTGAGATTTTTTCATATAAGGCGTATGTTAAATGCCCACTCTTACTTATAGACTCGCCGATAACCATGTGACCAACCTATTGGCCAACCACTGGCAGTACTCTGCTGCTGATATTGTTACTTATACCGGCTGTTCGAATCTTAGCTACTTACAACTACTTGAATCTTCGTGGACGACGGAACATAGGAATAGGATTTATATCACTGGACCTTTGACATTAGGATTCCATAACCCTGAATCCATATATGGGACCCATCTGAGATGTAAGTAAAAGTAAAATAGATGGAGTAGCCTATTGTCAGTATCAGCCGTACAGCGAGGGAGTCTATCCTCTTTTCACTAGTGCTGGACAGTAGATTGCTTTTATGTCTGAGGTAGAGCACAACACCTACCATCAGCTTTCCACTTTACTACACAGATCCAAGCTGTGCCTACTCATGCTGAGTTGTTGATGGGCAGGATTGAACCTGGAACTTTGTGGTTCCGGGCTGGTTGCGCTAAAACTGAGCTAAACTGGACCCTTTATCTGAGATGTAAAGTAAAGTTGCCAGGATGGTTAAAGTCGGTATCAGCCAGACAGCAAGGGAGTTTATCCCCTTTTCACTAGTGCTAAACCAAGGAGATTGTTGTTTTGGTATCTGCAGGTTGGAGCGCCACACCTACCATCAGCTCCTCACTTTGCAGCACAGATCCCTGTGTTACTCATATGCTGAATGGGCGGAGGGCTGGTATTGAAACTGGAACCTTGTGATTCCTAGTCTGATGCGCTACCGACTGAGCTAAATCAGCTCTATCATCTGAGATGTAATATGTTAAAAAAAGATGCAAAAAAAGGCAAGAAAATTGAGAGAGAAGATGAGGAAGATTTTAAGATGGGAAGAAAATGTTTGAACATAGGACTTAAGAAATATTTTTAAAAAAGTAAGTTTTTGATAAATAGAATAAAGTCTAAATAAAAAAAGAAAGAGAAAAATGAAGGGACAAAAGATAACAAGAGAGAGAGAGAGGAGAGAGAGAGAGAGAGAGAGAGAGAAAGTGGCAAGACTAAACGACTTTGAAGATTTAAAAAAAACAAACAAAAAAAAACAAGCAGACAAACAAACAAACTCAACGTTCCTACGTAAGAAACGACGCCTTGTCTGCGAGTTATGCTTTTATCGAGCTGCGGTCGGAGGCTAATACTGAGTGTGGAAAATCGCTTCATCGATGGGTGCAACACTTTTGCCAGTTAAACAACTCAACTCCCATTGTGGTTGGTGGTTCTCCTCCAAGACAAAACCAGTGATCGTAGCGCCTTGGTTAAACCGTTAGCCTCAATTCTAAAAAAAATTGAATAGATCACTAAGTAGGACTGAGTCCTATTCTAGTAGTGACCACCGAAAGCAGAGTTTTAACAGGTTTGAATCAGAATTCTTTCTTCTCTTTGAACTGGTACCTAACAGGCGTTAAAGAGACCAGACCTGCCCTACTGTTTACCCATAGCTGAGGAGAGTAGCTGGATTCATACCTTACTCAAGGGTAATTAGCGCTATGTGAACTGTGGCTACGTCCTGGATTTGAACTAGAGTCGACGAGGTCCATTTTCCTACTACTCTGACCAATTAGACCAAACGGGCCTCCAACTTTAGTGTGGAAAACACGTCATCGCCGTGCTGCACATTTTTTACCTGTTCTTCCAAGACAAAGGATATTTTTAAAATATAATAATTTTTTACAATTGCATCGAAAGCTTCATTTTTTCTTGTTTTAAACATTGTTTCAGTTTCATCTTCAATAAATCTAAACTTTGTGATCTTGAATTCTTGTGACAGATCATTGTCAATAAAATAATCTTTTTGGTTTAATTTTATCTAAAATATTTTCCAGGGGGACCATTATTTACATTCTAAGTGTTGCTTGCTTGTATTTATTCACTATAAGCAATTTTGACAACATTTCATCAATAAATGCACTTGCTCTTTGGCGTAACCAAAATTCTTAGGAATTAAAAGGATTAATTGGATCCTTTGTTTTGACAGCTAACTGGAGAAGCAAAATCATTCCAATTCTGTTCGTCTCCATTTATGGGATGGAGTGTGTGGGGATAGACATGAATCATTGAATGTTAACACAATTTGGTTGCTGGTTGGTGGCGGATTGGTGGGGGGGGGCACATCTTGATTAAACCGATCAGTCAAAAAGTAATAAATAAATACAATAAAGGCGCAATAAGGAAATTCTGAGAATATACTGTATGCTTTTTTCTATAAAATAGGAGAATATGGAAAACAAGATTTTAGTTATACTTTATGTAATTAGTAGAAATAAACTATCATTAAAGATGACGTGTGAATGCCCTGATTGTTTGGCTTCCTGATGGTCGAAAAGCGCCAACAGGCGAAGAGCGAAAGGGGGATTGTGAGACGCAGTTGGCTCTGAGATTTGAAAGAGCAGGTGTGAGATGCAGTCTGTCCACACAGAATTGTACTTGGGTTGATAAAAAATAATATGAATAAATGGCCCAGAGAAAAAAAAGAACGTCTTGTGTTTCGTTATTTTAAAAAAAAATACTATCAACAACACAAGAAAGATAAGATATATGAGAGAGACATCTGGACTGAGTATTGAGAGGGACAGACGGGAGATGTGCAATCTGTCCTCCAGGCTTGTACTTTAAAGTAGAATAGAATAGAAATAATAAACTGATACAGAGAGTACTAATGTGATATCTTTTACATATCAAACAACAACAAACACAAACAAGAAAACAACAAAGAAGATCCTAACATAAATTTACGACACCCAGACAAGAAAAGAAAATGACAGCCCAAACGACAGATACAGAAATAACCAAGACAAACTCCGCATCCAGATAAGTATAGAAACTATATCTACCTATTCATTTAACGCACGTCATTATCATGTTACCACAATACTACACCACCCACCATAAACCCTGCCTATGATCCTAATATGAAGAGAGATATATACCTACAACTGCATTTCTTCTTATCGAGCCCGCAAATATTAGAGTCTTTTTATTATTTTCTCCAATTGGTTCACCCCATAGTATGTCCCTGCTCGGTAAATTTCACCCAACCGTAATCCGCCGGAATAAGGATGGCAAAAAAGGTGGCTAGTATTGTAGGCTCCCAACAAGGATCGAACTCAACTATTCAGTAAGTATAAGATCTGCGAGATTAGCTCGTGAGAATATTACACCACGATGAGATGCCTTGTTAAATTACCCAACCCCGTTCGCCACAAGTGTAGATAGACACAAGATAAACAAGCATATGTCACCCAACGAGGATCGAAAACTCGCAAACCAATAGTGAAATCTCAAGATCAGTTTGCAAACAATGTACACCATAGTGGTCGCCATTTTTTTATTACCCCATAACCATTCGCTCACGGATAGGATGTGATAAAGATCACTGCTATGGGGCATCCAGCGGAGATCGAACTCGCCATTCAGTTAGTAATGAATAATTACGAGACAACGTTGCGAAAACTCATTCCACAATGGGGCGCGAATTGTTTACCAACCCGTTAGCCAGGGTTAGGTATATATGTGACACAGGTCACAAGTTATGGGGACATCCAGCGAGGATCGAACTCGCTATTCTGTTGTAAGACTGCTAGACTAGCTATTGCTAATCATTACACCTGGATGGGACGCACTGAAGTCATCTGATGACGAAGCTACAGTCTAGATCTATCTGACGGGAATTCTACAGCACTTTTGTCATTGCTATTACTTCAAGATCATAGATGACCAGAATAGTATCACCTGTTAGGGTCCGGATCTATAGCCGATAAATCTGGTTTAAAAGTATTCGTATCCAATGGAACAGTCTGAAAATTTTTAAAAAAAATACTTTTTAACTACTATTACAAACAAAAAATATGAACGTAGACTGAACATGGCATAAAATAACGTCGACGGGTGACCATGCCGTTAAATTTATCAATCCATCTTCCTTAGGTTGGGGCTATGTTATAGCCACTTAATTGCTTTCTCCTTAGTAAATAATTTCTTAAATCACTTTCTATCGAAAGCCATTAAACTCAAAAATTTGTTTTACATCAATTCAAAATTAGTTACCATATTTTCTAATCGGAAAGCCAACTAATGACAGTTACTATATAAACCTCCTTAAACAAGTATTAGGTTAGACAATTACTCGAACGAACCGATAATATATATTATATAATATATATATATATATTATATATATCGTGTGTGTGTGTGTGTGTGTGTGTGTGTGTTCTGTGTGGGGGACCAAGTTTCTTGGTTACAAGCGGTGATTCTAGGCTGGTCCTATTCTCTACCAGTAGTTTGTTGTAGAGTTCAGGTTCGTATGAGTGCTCATTGTCTAATTTTTAAAACACAGAGCAAATTTATTTGTGAATAAAAGGCTTAAATACCTGGGTTATAGTGATTATGGACCATTTCCACTCATGAGGTATCTTGCAGCCCCACCAAGCTTCGTCAGACCACGTTTTTCATTTTATTCAGACTTGCAAATGACCAAACTGGAATTTGGCTATTTTCCAGTCTGATAAAATAAAAACGTGAGCTGAAGAAAGCTTGCGTGGGCCTTCAGATTACCCTACGATGTATCTGTCCATAATCACGATACTCCTGGTATTTAAGGCATTATATTTATTCACAAAAGTAATATATAATCTATATAATATATATATAATAATATATATCCTCTAGTGATTTATAATGTTTTCCTGGCAACTTATAGATATTTTGACTTTTCTTAGGGTCTCCATATAAATGTATTCTGTGTCTCGTTTTTTGTGTTTTTGAGGAATTTGTAAGGGTAATTTAATATATTTTGGAGATTTAATAGAATAATATATTAAAATCACTACATTTCTGAGACCAACTCAATAAAAATTAACCGCTATGAAAAATTCAAATGTGTTGAAAAATATACATTAGAGGTGGAAATACATAGAGCGTTGAAATAAATTATATAACTGTTACATTATTGACCAGTATTAAACCTCTTTTCTTTACCAAATATAATTGCACTGTTATATAAATTCCAGGAATTACTTGTACATTGATAGCTCTAAAATTAACACTCTACAAACTTTAGCATTTCCGTGTTGTACAAAAAAGACCCAGTTTAGATCATTCCAATAAACACAACCACTCTGGTCGGATTTACTTATACGTATCTATACAGTGCTGATATAATTGGAATATGTAAATACCTTGGTTACCCCTTACTATAATCTGATTGGACAGTGTCATGATATAAATAGTTGACACTGTTGTTGGTTCCTAACCGACGCACCTACCACTTACTCGATAGCCGACGACCTTAGCCCTACAAGCTAACTTACTCCGCTAGACGCCCCACGACTGTACGACAGACGCGATGTACCACCATACTACTGCGATAATATAACCCAAATATCCAACTTCAGAATATATCCCTTAACTCGGATACTATCACATAACAATATAATATGAAGCCATATTTACCAACATAGGAATAAACAATAAATGTAACGTGTTAATTTTCCAAAATAAAAGGTGTGTCAAAAGATACATATTTAAGTTGCTTATTTATCAAGACTTAGAAACATGGAACTAATGAATGGATGTTGATTTTTCAGAATACAAGGTGTTTGTCAAAAAGTACTGAAAATCTCTGTTACTTTTTGACACACATTGTTATATATATGTGTGTGTGTGTGTGTGTAATGGCTTTCTGAGGCAATAAAATTAATTTTGTTAAGGTTTCTCCGTTACATTCTATCTTGTCTTGTGAATGTTTAAGGAATTTGAACGGGCCAAGATAGACTTATATCTTAAAGTGCCACAGTCGTTTATCAACGAGGTGACTTGTATCGGTTTAAAGTTTGTTTTTTTATTTTTCTTAAAATTGCTTTCATAGATTTAGCATGTTGTGGACATGACGTTTTTGCCTTAAGGCGAATTTTCACCACCACCCCCCTCTCTCGCTCTCTCTCTCTTCCACGCTCTCTCTCTCGCTCTGCTCTCTTCCTTCTCTCTCTCTCTCCGTTTCTCTTTCTGTCTTTATGATATATTTTCTCTTTCCACTGCAATTTAAATTTCATCTTTCCTGCTTCTATTTTAGTATTTTTCTCTCTCTCTATTTTCTCTCTCTCTCTCTCTCCATTCTTTTCTGTCTATTTAGTCTCTTCCGTGATCCCCCCTCTCTCTCTCTTTATTCTCTCTTCTCTCTCTCTCATAATATTATTCTATTATATATAACTATTATATAATTATATATCAATATAATAATATCAATTATAATAGATATACCAGATTAACTCTTCCATCTTGATCATGTATAATTTCTCTTAATCTCGAGTAAAATATTCTCTTCATGAATTCTTAGTCTATTCGAGTATCGTATATAAATATACTGGTTCTAATAAATAACGACCGTAATTATTCTGCAACATCTTCTGGTTTAAAACAAAGCAGATCGTTCGCAAAATGGAAAAGCAAAAATGTTAATATCAACATTATTCCGCTTGAAAAATTTTCTTTTATTTTCTTATGAGTGTCATCACCTTCTACTAAATAATGGACCATTCCTTGAGTTTTTATCATAAAGAAAGAAAGGGAGAAAATTGACATGCTACACAGAAAATAATTAACAAGAAAGGAAAGCAAGAAAGAAAGTAGTGGAGAAGATAGATAAGAGTAGTT
>CM042163.1:39461648-39471648 GCA_023376005.1 Doryteuthis pealeii
AGAGCGGCGACGGAAGTCCTAACAGTTGCCTACTCACTTTTTGCTTAAATTATAGTTGGTTGGGGCTCTGTCAGTAACCTTTTATGGCGACCAATCTTGAGTTTATAGGGACCCTACACAATTGAACAATGGATGACCTTCGCGGACGACAAGAAGTTCTTAACTTACTTTAAGCTTTTGGCCTAAATAGTCCAGTCTCCCTCTGTTGGCTTAAATAGTTCAGTCTAATCCCTCTGTTGCCTTTAAATAGTCCAAGTCCAACCCCCACTGTCGCTATGTCTAATCTACCCTAGCTTTGCCTAAATAGTCCAGTCACCCCACTGTTGCCTGAATAGTCCAAGTCTACCTACTTTTTGCCTAATAGTCCAATGTCTACCCAGTTGCCTAATATATGGTCCAATTTCCTTTTTTTAACCCAAGCGGGAGGTTGAGTAATGCAGTTCATATGCATATAATAAGTGAAAGATCTTAAAGATTGGAATAATTGAATGATTAAAAATAATACAAGATGCAAAAGTGAATTATCGTATTTTGGTAAATGCATGATTCAACCACTCGACCTTAGCCCTTCTCATGGAGAATTTTAAAAAAAAAAAAAACCTAGAACCGACGAAAAAAACTCCAGTGTGAATGGTAATAATATAGAGTATGGTGATGATTTATTATTGAGGTGGTTGTTCAAATCATTTTCTACAAGATATTCCCCCACTTTTTTTGTTGCTGTTGTTGTTGACAGTAGTCATTTTAGAGCGAAAATCTAACTTGCAGGATTGTTGGAATTTCAAGATGGTCGTTCTATTATTTGTTCTCTTTAAGTTATGGATGAACAAATAGAGTACTGTTAAGAATGAGGTCTCTATTTAGGATGTATAAAGAAAAAAAATGTATACAGAACGGCATTGTTGACAATATAGAAACTATTTTTTTCTGTTTTTAAATATTGTACATCAATGCTGTTCTGTTTGGTCACACTGTCATGTTTAGATATTATTATTGTTTTTCGTCTGTTATTATTAGGCATTTCTGAACAAACATACCATTTCTTAATGATAACAATGATAATATATCAAAGAAGAATTATTAGCTTAACCCTAAACATGTTAGCATTTAGGTTAGGGCGACAAGATAGGGTTGGTGTAAGTGAAAGATATGGACCTGATTTGTTTTTTTTGTTTTGTTTTTCTGGTACGCTGGTTTTGATGCATTCAGAGTTTCTTCTTCTTGTCTGTTCAATTTTCGGCCCTCCTTTAGCCTTCAAAGGAAGAGCGCTTTGGTCCCAGCAGAAATCCTGGTATTCCTCTAGTAAAAAATCCTCAGTATTGTAAGTTCTTTCATCAATGGTTGCGAATGGTACTGTAAAAAGGTCAGTGTTTTAATATTGATCACCACGCAATGGCTGTTGATTGGCGGAGGAATATGAATGTGACCTTGCGCCCTAAAAGTTTTATAGAATTTAGGTTGGTGTATTGCAGGACTACTACCATTCTCATGTAATGGGTTAGCCGTATGACTGGCAAACCAGTGACTAGTTGAATCGATCCTCACTGGGTGCCCTCTGTACTTACAGAGCTTGTGCCCATCTAAGCAAAGCTTAGTCAAATACTAATATACACAAATATCATCCAATACTTTCGAGACTGGTTGCCATGCAAGCTTAAGAACTCAGTCTGACCTACTATTCTATCACAGGCTGGAAGAGAGATGAGTATGGATTCATGTCTTTCCCATTTATTAAAAATATAACAATACAAACCATATAACAGTGTGCCAACAAAGACTATTGTTTAATAGAATAATATTGAACCTGAAGAATAAATTAACCAGATCCAGTTACCTGTCGGAATGGTGAAGACAAGCAGACAACGGTGTAATGAAATACAAATCCGAATGCTACAAAGTCCACTGCAAGAATGTATATATAGTAGACTCCACAATGTCAATTCAATCAAGCAGGCCATCAGACTCAAGGAATAGAATCACCCAAATCCATGGGATGGGATCATTCTTCGATTCCTTTTATACCAGCTGTTTGGACAGCTTGAGTGTATTAGCTGCTGTTATTCAAACCAACAGGTAGACTAATGACTTCAATAGAAACACTATAGTGTTACATAGGATATGACTTGACTGTGTGTCAATTATTTCTAATTAAGAAATAGTTACTTAAGCTATATTATTAGTCTTGAAAGCATATAGCTGTGTGGAAACAAAATTTATTATAATGGAGATATGTGTTGTTTGTCTGTACCGAAACTAATATCGTACTACTCAAGTCATTCATCCATTATTTACTTATACATCACATTCTCCAATGAATCAATTTTTATTTAACCTCAATTTTAATAAAGTTGTTATATTAATACTGCTGGTCATTATCTACGTACTAATGAACATGCAATTGTATTTATTGTACAACAAAAGTGGTTTACTGTGTGAACGGAAGGCTAATTTTGCATGTTGATATTAAATTTGGATTTTATAAATATGTGGCTTGGTTTGTTGATTTCTAATTATTTGATTTTCTTAATAAATATTACAAAATGCCGGGGATACAATCTGAAGAAATCAATCCTCACAGAAGAAATTAACTGTAGATTTTTATTATCTTTACTTTCTTTATTTAACCTGAATAGTTAAATTAGAGACACAGTTTAGGCAGAATAAATGCTATGATGAGCGAAAGAATAGGTGGAATAGGAGAGGAGAAAGGAAGTAAATAGATGGTTTTTGTAGAATGGACTCTACATCATATACATTGGGTAATGAATAATATGTTATGCGATATAACAATATGTATGAATATGAGCGAAAAATGTGTGGAATATGAGCAAAATACCATGTGAGACAGATATACAGAGGAAGAATTAATTGCAAAAATAATAACCACAGACACGATAGGAGACACAAGAAAGAGATAAACTACTCTCTACTTCTTTATATTATATTAGTATTATACTCTTAATTATATCTTTAATATTATTTAAATTATTATAGACATTATGCTCGCTAGACTTAGTACATTAGTGTATAAATTTATAAAGGAGACTACAACATATTTGTTCATTGTAAACATACATATGAATTTAAATTAACATTTAATACTTCATTGTTATCAAAACATATGTATGATTATAAATCCGCGAGGAGTGGTACAAAATTTTGTGGTTATTTATATGTGACTACATAAGTAATATGTAGAAATAAGAAGGAAAAAGAATAAAATTGAAATAAAGGTAAATAATAATGTGTATATTTATATAGTACTAAATCTAATTGTGTGTGTGTGTAATTTTATGTCGTGTGTTGCTAGTAAAAGTATTGAAAAGTTCCTATCAGGATGTCAATTAATTAAAGAACTGACATCATAACTAGGGAAAGAAATGAACTAATTTTGTGTAATTATTAAGAGAACAATAACAATGAAACACACAAAAGAAACGTAAAGGTGATAGTTGCAAATTAATTTTCTATAAGATTGAAATGAATGATATCATCTATGTACCAAAATCTCTTAAGACCAACTACATAATTAGTGTACTTATAAATGGCAATGAATGTGATTCCCTAACCTCTAGGCATAGATTAACCCTAGACATGTTGACATGCCATTAAAATCATTAATAATTGAACAGTAGGCCACAGGGAAATAAAAAGTAAAAATTTGAATCCCTGATTACTAATACATTGTATATCAAGTTGTTGTCAAGTAAAACCTTTTCTTAGTCCCACTTAGTCTATCATTGATTGATTCTTGCTTCAAGTCTTTTTACTCATATAACTAAATTAACCCTAGACAGGTTGACATGCTATTAGAATCAGACAATTTCCCCAGAATTTTGAGATGAGGTTCAAAGTTCCGTGATGGCTCTCGATTTACGACAAGAAGGTCCCGAGTCTGAGAAAGTTCGAGAGTTCAACAAGAAATATCTGAAGAAGGCCAGAGGGCATATCTGCCAAAATCTTGTACTGGTAACAATAAAGATGAGGACAATAGTCCGAATAATCCAAATAATCAGACAAATATCCAGAAATTTAAATAGAAAGAAAGAGAAAGAAAGAAAACAGTTTATTTCTAAGTGTATCTTGAAATCAGGAATAGCTATTATTAGCTTGTGTAAGCTATGAACTAGCCATTGTACTATGGAGTATACTGGCCTTTCATTCTGTTTTGTTTATTCACTTGTTTCTTGTGTCGTAGAGTTTTTTTTTTTTTTTTTTCTTGCTCCTTGTCAATTCATTTTTTTAAGAATGGGATTTGATGTGGCATGTACCATGAAAGGGCAGGGGGTAGGGATTCTGGCTTACACCCTAACCCATACTACAGCATGTTTTTTTTTTTATTCTATTTTTTTAAATTCTTCAACAGTTTCCATTGCATGAGCTTGTGCAGTGATAGTTACTTTTTAAGTAACTTCTCCACCCTGAAAAGTTACGGGTAAAGCTGTAATCGTACTATTTTTTTTTTAATCTTTTTTTTTTTTAAAGTTTAAATCTTTCTTTTCTTCTTTGAATAATAACAATCCCCCAAAATCTTTTAAACAAGATCTTTTATCCACCCCTCCGCTGTTCTCTCTCCAAAATGAGAAAGACCCGAAGAATATTGTCCAACATTCCATGAATTTTTTTCCTTGGTCTCAAATTACAATCGTTTTTAGAAAGTTACCTTTTTTTTTATTCTCTTTTTTTGTTCTTGCATTTATTCATTCATTTTATTCCTTCCTTCCTTCCTTCGTTTGTTCGTTCATTTATTGCTTTAATTTTTTTCTATTTTTATTTTTATTCTTTTTGTTAATCCTTCAATGTTTTTTGTCTCGCAAATGAAATTGCTTTGATTTTTGTCCACATTTTTTACCACAAATATTCTTTATTATTTCTTTAAAGTTATTTTCTTCTTTCTTTCTTAATTCATTCTTTTCTCTCTCTCTCTCTCTCTCTCTCTCTCTCTCTCTCTTCTCTTTTTCAATTCTTTTTTTCCTCATAATTCTTTCCTTCTCTCCTTCTTCCATTCTTTTCTCTCTTTCTGTTTTCATTCTTTTTATCATTCTTCTTTTCTTGATTTCTTACTTTCTTCCTTCCTTCCTTCCTTTCTTTCTTTCTTCTTTTTCACTTACTTCATTCTTTCTCTCTTTTCCATACTTCTTTCTTTTTTCTCTTTTTATTTTCCCTTCTTCTTTTTTTATCATTTCTTCTTTTTTCCCCTCATAATTCTTTCCTTTTCTCCTTTTCCATTCCTTCTTCTTTTTTTTCATTTATTTTATCATCATTTCTTCTTTTATTCGATTTCTTTTCTTTCTTTCTTCTTTCCTCTCTTTTCACTTAGTTCATTCTTTCTCTCTTTTTCCATACTTCTTTCTTTTTTCTTTTTATTTTCCTTTCTTCTCTTTTTGTCCTTTCTTCTTTTTTGATTTCTTTTTTTCCTTCCTTTATTTTCCTCTTTTTCTTTCTTAATTCGTTTCTTCTCTCTTCTTTTTTATGTCTTTCCTTCTTTCCTACTTCAATCTTTCTCTCTTTTTCCATACTTCTTTCTTTCTATTCTCCTTTTTTCTCTTTTCTTCATTTCTTTGATTTCTTTTCTTTCTTTATCTCCTCTTATTCCTTTTTATTTTTATTTTTAATTTATCATTCTTTATTTTTCTCTTTCTTTTTGTGACTCATACTTCATTTTTCTCTTTCTTTTTAATTTCTTCATTTTTCTCTTTCTTTTTGACTCATTCTTCATTTTTTTCTTTCTTTTTAACTTCTTCATTTTTCTCTTTCTTCCTTTCCTACTATTTCATATCTTTTTCTTCCTTTTTTTCTTCTTCTTGGGATTTTCATTATTCTCTCCTTTAATTTAACAAAAAAGATCCTTTAAGAATTTTACCACCTTCTCTCTCCACATACCACCACCCTTGCCATTTTCTAGAACTCCTACTCCCACCTTTCTACAAGTAAAATAAACATACTTTATTCTTCCTTTCCTTCTCTTCTCTTCTCATCCCCTCCCCTCCCCTCCTTCCTTTGCATTCTCCTCACCACCCGATACCGCACCACTCCTTCGGTCAAAATAAAATCTTTAAAAAAAATTATTTATGAAATAAAACTATTGCAGCTGTTCTCTCTGTAAAGTTTTCTGTTGCAACAATGAAGCTTTCAGTTCACAAGAGAATTGACAACCCCCCCCCCAGCCCTCTGATGCAGCCCCCCCCCTCCTTGCAAAAAAGAAAGAACTCGCAACTCTAACTGCAAGAATTTCCACTGTTGTGTAAGACCCAATTTAAAACGCCTTTTAACATATTTCTCTGTTGCAAGAAAAATACTTGTTTAATAATTTCTTCCTTATGTGTTTGAGTTTGTTAATCGTGCATTTTTACCTGGTCTTTTTCCCTCTAGAACGGGGGTGCCCCCCCCCCCTCGTCCCCAGTTTTCAGTCCGTGCACTTTAAGCAACAATTCTTCCAAGCCGGAGTTGTATCAGTGCTACTGTATGGCTGCACTACTTGGACCCTAATGAAATGCCCGGAAAAATAAACTAGATGGGAGGTGTACAAGAATGCTTCTTCCCTCTAAAACAGGGGTACCCAACCCCCAACTTTTCAGTCCGTGCAGATATAGCGACAATTCTTCCAAGCCGTAATTGTATCACTGCTACTGTATGGCTGCCCTACTTGGACCCTAAGAAACGACTCGAGAATAATCTAGATGGTAACTGCATAAGAATGCTACTTCCCTCTAAAACAGAGGTGCCCCCCACTACTTTTTCAGTTTGTGAGCTTAAAGCGACAGTTCTTCAAAGCTATAGTTGTATACTTACTACTGTACAGGTGCACTATTTGGACCCTAATAAAGCACCTGGAGAATTAGCTAGATGGGAGCTGCACAAGAATGCTGCATGCAATCTGAAACAAGACAGGGAAAAAAAAACATGAGAAAAAAGCTGTATGGCCACTTGCCGCATATCACACAAACAATCTATGTGATGTGAACAACATACACTGGGCACTGCTGGAGAAGCAAGGATGATCTTATAAGTGACATTCTTCTGTGGGCCAGCAAAGACGTACATTGAACAGTTCTGCATGTATACTGGATGCTGTGCAGAGGAACTCCCAGGGGCAATGAAGGATAGGGACAGTTGGCAAGTGATTGTCATGGATATCCATGCTGCTAGCATGACATGATGATGATGATCATGATCATGATCATGTAATATATTTATTTATATACTTACTGAGTATGGCACAATAGATTTATAGTCAGTATTTTACTCTGATGAGTTGCACTGAATGAATGCACACACTAACTGCTCTCTCAGCTGGGGATGTAGAATACACCAAAAGCACCTCTGCAGAAGGGGTAGATCATCCCCCCACCCACCCATGGGGCCACCTGTTGGCAGTGGGTGGCAACCTGTAATGCCAGTGACCCAGGTACTAAGGGGTCAAGTGATATTCAACTTCAAGGGCTGAAATGGAATATCAGCCCTTACTTGGGCAAGACCAAAGGTTCTCAAACTTTTAAGTCTGTAGACTCCTACAAAAATTTGATTGATCTATCATGGACACCCTCCTTATATACCCCAGTCCACCTTGCAGTTGTTTTATTGCAACCAATTGTGTAATTAATGAATTGTGCGCAAACGTTCATGTAAAACTGTAAGGGTCTCATCTATGGGTTAAATAGAAAAAATGAGTCTTAAAAAAATGTGTTAAAAAATTTTTGAATGCCCATCAAGCACGTATTGAACAAAACATCTTTGACATAAAATGACCCAACAAGGCTTGACATGCCATAAAATCGAACAAACCAAACCAAAACTTTCTTTCACTTTGTTTTAAATCAGGCCATGTTTGTATGACCCAGTTTTAGTTTATTCTTCATTGCTATCCACCCTTTTATTTAAAAAAAAATTATTCTGAGGTTATTTTAAACTAGACCAATCCATTATAATTTTTAGGTTATGACAGGAGTCTGGCTAGACAGACAATATATATATGTAGGAAATATATCCTAATGTATATAAATCCTATTCTCTTTTTTCATTTTCCTTTATCTATAAATTGTTAGCAGACCCTGTAGATGAGAATAAGGGCCATTAACTTTGAGATCAGGGGAGGCAGTGGAAATTTACCAGTGTCTGTTGATAACTTTCTGATCCCTTGAAAATGTGCCACGATAGACAAGTGATAGTTTTTAGTTAGAGATTTAGAATTTTATTCTGAGGTTATTTTAAACTAGACCAATCTATTATAACTTTTAGGTTATGGCAGGAGTCTGGCCAGACAGACAGTAGATGTATATATCCTAATGTATATAAATCCTATTCTCTTTTTTCATCTTCTTTAATCCACACCTATCTGCTCATCAGCAAGAAGAATAAATCCTTTATATTCAATGTTATTACAAAGAAGACATTTTCAATCAACACGTTTAGTTTTCTTTAAGCCACGACTTTTTTTTTTTTTTTTTTTTTTTTTTCCTGAAATAGACGTTTGAATTGAAAAATCCTCTAAAGGTGGATTTGTAAACTCCCACTCCCCAACTCTTTGCCTGCGAGAGAAAAATAAATAAATAAATAACTGAGTAAATAAATAAAGATATTTTACTGTTGCTGTAAAAAAGAAGAAAAAAGAAAAAAGTATAATAAATAAACAAAAAAAAATTGGTTTTAATCCCTTCATCAGATTTTGGAACAACAACTCGGTTTAATCCTTACTCCTCGGAAATATAATCCGTGATTATGATCCGGTTTTCCCCTTCCTATTTTATTTAATTTTTATTTATTTTATTTTTTTTTTTACTTTTTATTCTCAACTTAAAAGGGATTTAGTGCTTCGTTAAAATTCTTGTAACAAGGTATCAAATATTCATAGACTTTTTTTTCTTTGGCTTATTTATTTATTTATTTTTTTAGGGATTTAAAAAAAATTTATTATCGTTTTGTTTATTCTTATTTTTATTTATTTATTTCTATCATGAGGGAGATGATTTAATAACTTTTCGACTTTTTTAAAATTTTTAATTTGAAATAAAAATTTTCTTTTTAAATTTAAAAAAAATTAATCCGCCAAGAACTTTGTAACAAGTTTCACACATTATTTCATTTAAATTAGATTTAAATCAAACCCGAGTGATTATTATTTATTTTTGTCATACCTTTTCATTTCTTCATTTATTTTCTTGGCATAAACATTAAACAAAAGAAGTGTGAATTTAGATTTAACGATGTGTAGGCAGAGATATTTTCTTCCATATTTTTGCTTTATTGCTTTTTGAAAAATAAAATATTGAATGAGCAATAAATCTTCACTCTTTATCTGTTGGCCCACACAACTTTCTTCTTCATCTTCATCTTCTTCATCATCTTCTCCATCTTCTTCTCCTTGCAGCCTTTTTGCAAATATATATTGATATCTTTTCGAAAACTCAACATGCAATTTTCTTCATGGTTTGTTTTACGTGTTTCTTTAAAATAGACTTCCATATTTTCCTCTCACTTTTTTTGGTTTTTAATCTTTTCATTCAATTTCATTATTTTTCTTTATTAATCAATTTTGTATTTTCTTTTTGTCTTTCTCTCTTTTTGTCATTTTTGTTTTTTTCTATCTCTCTTTTTGTTTTACTTTTTCTGTCTTTCTTTTTGTCATTCTTTTTTTCTACCTCTCAGTCTCTCTATTTCCTTTCTTTATTTCAATCTGTCTCTTTTCCTTTCTGTATTTCTATCTCCCTTTTTTCCTTTCTGTATTTCTATCTCTCCTTTTTCCTTTCTGTATTTCTATCTCTCTCTTTTCCTTTCTGTATTCTTATCTCTCTCTTTTTCCTTTCTGTATTTCTATCTCTCTTTTTCCCTTTCTGTATTTCTATCTCTCTTTTTCCCTTTCTGTATTTCTATCTCTCTTTTTCCCTTCTGTATTTCTGTCTCTCTTTTCCCTTTCTGTATTTTCTGTATTCTGTCTCTTTTTTCCCTTTCTGTATTCTGTATCTTTTCGTATTTTCTCTCTTTTTCCCTTTCTGTATTTCTG
>CM042163.1:39476648-39494148 GCA_023376005.1 Doryteuthis pealeii
ATATATATATATATATATATATATATATATATCTGTGTGCATTGTGTGTGTGTATATATGTGTAGATAAGAAAATATTGATGGAAAACATTGTAAAAGATGTATCTGCATAATTGTTGTTGTTTTGGTGGATGAAGAAAAGCAAATAATGATGGGTGGGGTGCGTTGTAGAGTTTCATGTGCATGCATGATTAGATGTGGGTGTGGAGAGTGTAGTTAGCTCCCAGGCATCCACAAATATTTGGCACAACGCTGGCTGTTGCAGCATCCCCCACAAAAAATTAAAAATTAAAGAAATAACGAACAAAAGGAGCTATGAAAAGAAAAAAATGAACAACAAAAAACAAAACAAAACGATGTGTCATAGCAAAAATAAAACAAATAATAAACTAATAGATGAATGAAATTAACGAATAAAATGAAAGAAAAGAGGTTGGTTGGTTGGATTTTACGGCATGTCAACCCTTGTTGGGTTATTCCTTTACTAGGATGATTTGGGTCATTCCATTCCTTGAGTTCTGATTGGCTGCTTGACTGCTTGATTTGAATGACATTGTGGAGTCTTATATATATCCTGTCATTCTGCAGTAGACTTTGTGACATTCGGGTTTGTATTTAAGTTACAACCGTTTGTTGCCTTGTCTTCCCAGTTCGACGGTAATTGGAACTTTAATTATTCTTCCTTTGTGTTGAGATTTTTTCATATAAGGCGTATGTTAAATGCCCACTCTTACTTATAGACTCGCCGATAACCATGTGACCAACCTATTGGCCAACCACTGGCAGTACTCTGCTGCTGATATTGTTACTTATACCGGCTGTTCGAATCTTAGCTACTTACAACTACTTGAATCTTCGTGGACGACGGAACATAGGAATAGGATTATATCACTGGACCTTTGACATTAGGATTCCATAACCCTGAATCCATATATGGGACCCATCTGAGATGTAAGTAAAGTAAAATAGATGGAGTAGCCTATTGTCAGTATCAGCCGTACAGCGAGGAGTCTATCCTCTTTTCACTAGTGCTGGACTAGGTAGATTGCTTTTATGTCTGAGGTAGAGCACAACACCTACCATCAGCTTTCCACTTTACTACACAGATCCAAGCTGTGCTACTCATGCTGAGTTGTTGATGGGCAGGATTGAACCTGGAACTTTGTGGTTCCGGGCTGGTTGCGCTAAAAACTGAGCTAAACTGGACCCTTTATCTGAGATGTAAAGTAAAGTTGCCAGGATGGTTTAAAGTCGGTATCAGCCAGACAGCAAGGGAGTTTATCCCTTTTCACTAGTGCTAAACCAAGGAGATTGTTGTTTTTGGTATCTGAGGTGGAGCGCCACACCTACCATCAGCTCCTCACTTTGCAGCACAGATCCCTGTGTTACTCATATGCTGAATGGGCGAGGGCTGGTATTGAAACTGGAACCTTGTGATTCCTAGTCTGATGCGCTACCGACTGAGCTAAATCAGCTCTATCATCTGAGATGTAATATGTTAAAAAAAGATGCAAAAAAAGGCAAGAAAATTGAGAGAGAAGATGAGGAAGATTTTAAGATGGGAAGAAAATGTTGAACATAGGACTTAAGAAAATATTTTTAAAAAAGTAAGTTTTTGATAAATAGAATAAAGTCTAAATAAAAAAAGAAAGAAGAAAAATGAAGGGACAAAAGATAACAAGAGAGAGAGAGAGGGAGAGAGAGAGAGAGAGAGAGAGAGAGAAGTGGCAAGACTAAACGACTTGAAGATTTAAAAAAAACAAACAAAAAAACAAGCAGACAAACAAACAAAAAAAAAAACCGGGTCAGAATCTAAATAAAAAAATAAAAATCAAGTGAACTTGCCGTCTATTTTTGGAGGTTTCTGCTCGCGGATTTGATTCACTTTTTCTGAATCATCCTATAGTGAAATTGGGGATTGTGTTTTATTTCCACGAGGATAGCAGGAACAAGAGTTGGTAGAGTGGGGTGAGGGGTGCTTACTTCGCTCCCTTCCTTATCCCAAATGATCCTAACATTCCTCCAAATACACTGACACCCCATTAAAAAGTTGAACCATTTCCTTGAAGGTGTATCTCTTGTCCAATCTTTCTTTCTCTTTTGTCCAAACCTTTTCCATTCTGCCCTCGGCATTTGTTGGAATACAGTCCGTGCTTCTCTCCTGAAATTTTTGTTCTGATCTTTCTTGTAGCAGCAAGGTTATTCAGCATTGCCAGGGAGGATATATTATGAACAAAAGAAACCATTATTTTGGAGAAATCTATATTAGGGAAGCACAATTTTATATATATTTTTTTTGTATATATATTTACAATTTTACCGTATATATACATATATTTTCCCGCCTATCCTCCTTCCACTATTCCCCTCTCTTTCTCACAAACTCATGCCCCGCCTCCCACAAAATCTCTACTGCATTGTTCATTGAAACTACTACCAATTCCTACAACCTCCCACTACCAATTCCTATGCTACTGCTCATTTTCTTTAAAAACGAGACACCACGAAACATACCATCAGTTTCCAACCTGAAGATAGCAAATCGACATGCTGAAAGCGCTCGTAGAGACACCTTTAGTGGATTGCTATACCGGCTCCACCCTGACACCAAAAAGATGGCCAGACACCTTGAACAGATTGAACAGAAACTTGTACGAGAGGAATTGTCACTCGAGTTCAACCAAACATGTTTGAAAGAGAAAATGCTGCCAAAATACACTTATTTTAATATATATATATATATATATATATATATATATATATATACAGTGATGCTGATAGCTTTTAGATTTAGTGTGTCCTGGGATACACATATTTGCTTTGAATGAGTCCCTGATACAAGGTGAACAGAGTAATTAGCAATTGCTAGGTTGAATTAACAAATCATGTAAGATCTTGTTTCTCTTTTCCAAGGTTTTCTCTGATATTATTTACAGGAAAAGCAGATGATTCCATTCTCAGTATCTAGGTACTATATGACAATTTTATATTTATCTGTTGGCCATAATCACTTAATTACATAAAGATGAGTCAGAGTTGGAGGTGCTAAAAACAGAGGAGTCAGAGTTGGAGGTGCTAAAAACAGAGGAGTCAGAGTTGGAGGTGCTAAAAACAAAAACAGAGGAGTTGGAGTCAAAGGTTTTGTGTTCTGACTCCACAGCCCTGACTGTAATAAAGGTTATGTCATGGATAGAATATTTGTTCTTAGTAACTTTTGCAATTTCTTTTCTTCCCTTATTAAGTGGAAAACATTGTCATTCTCACTGAAAGGAAGCACTTTATGATTTCAGTATATATATGATTTCAGTATATATCCCAGCCATAACTATGAAGTTTCTATGTTGTTAAACAAACTGATAATGGACCAACCTACAACAGAAAAAAAAAAAAATTAGATAAATTTTCACATCGTATTGATTCTTGTTAATGGCTTCTTATGTGCCGACAAGAAAAATATAAAAGAAATACTAAAAAAAGATTCCTGTCTGTCATATTTAATAAAACAAGTCTTTGAAAAAAGAAAAATAATATAATTATATTTTCTGTGTGTGAAAACATGTCCATAAACATAACAGTATATTTTTGTTTAAGTGTCATCATTTTCAACTTTATTCATACTTTCTTTTTTTGCTTTTCAAAAAGAAAATCTTTTTACCTACTGCTTCATGGGTTTTATTTAAACGTACAGCTATTTTAAGTCCCAATTTCAACGGCTAAAAATACCCAATTTCAGTTTCTTTCTTCCCTGAGAAATTTCTTTGAGGAGCGAAGATCTACGATGCTATTTTACCGAAATCCAATTCAGTGATTTCAAATTCCAAGACTTAAATATATATATATATATATAAAGAAAAAAAAATTGTTTTAAAATTTCTTGATAGAATTAAATATATAATGTCTGACACAGAAAAGTGGCGTTAGAATGCACCAACTGCACCTCTGCAGAAGGGTAAGACTCCCTCAATGGGGCCACCGACCCGTGATGCTTAAGGATAGAGCCCAGGTGGGTGAGCAGTTCATGACATGCAATACTCCACTTTGGCCCTATCTTGGGCTAGATGGGCGGTTGGCGAGGCCCCCTCCGATCAATCGACTGGTCACGTCAAGCCCTAGCACCTATATGATTTTCCCAACCCTATTGCCCTTATGGCAAGCCCCAACCCTTTTTATCATATGGGTGCTAGAAGGCGGTGGCTTCAGGTCTACATGTCCTGGGAATGACGTTAAACTCTATCTGATGGTGAGGTTCCAGTTCTGGAGGTTTGGGAATGTGGAGCACCCCTTCATCACCATTGCTCCCTGGTCCACTCTGACCGGAGTGGTAGTACCTGTTAGGGTCCTATCTATGGTTAATAGAAAAATGTATTTATAAAAAAATTGTATTCTCCATTAAGAATTGATTTATTTTAAAACTTTATCGGCATTAAATGACCCACTGAGGTTGATATGCTGTAAAACAAACCAAACCAAACCAGAAAAGTGGCTGAGGGTCTTTATGTCCTGCGTATGATGTTAAAATCCCTCTCACTCTCTCTTTTTCTTTCTTTCTTTCTCTGTTTCCTCAAACCATCAACGATTCACAGTTTACCAAATGAAAAGCATCGAACAGATATGTATTAGTTCTTTGCGATTTAATTCTATCACGGATTTTAAAATACTTTTTCCTTCGTTTTTTTTTCTTTTCTTCCTGCTTTAGTTCCCTCTCAATTCGGTTGTATATTTGTTTGTTTTTTTAAAAAAAATTAAATTTAATTTCTTTCTATTAAAGCCTATACATTTTTTTTATTTAGTTCTTTTACTTTTTTCTTACGTATTTTTTTTCTCTGGGTCAGAGTCAACCTGGAAATAAAGACAATAAAGATGTATTTCACATTCACCAGAGTTCTAGAACTAGACCCTTACTAGTGGTTTCTTGGGCTAGTTGGGCGGTCGGAGAGGCTCTCTCCAACCAATCAGCTGATCACGTCAAGCCCTAGCACCTATATGATTACCCCAAACCTATGACCCTTATGGCAAGCCCCAACCCTTTTTATCATATGGGTGCTAGAAGGCGGTGGCTGAGGTCTTACATGTCCTGGGAATGACATTAAAGTCTATCTGATGATGAGGTTCCAGTTCTGGAGGTCTGGGAATGTGCGGCACTCCTTCATCACCATTGCTCCCTGGTCCACTCTGACCTGGAGTGGTAGTACCTGTTAGGGTCCCATCTATGGGTTAAATAGAAAAATGTATTTATAAAAAAAAAGTAACCATTAAGAATGAATTTATTCAAAAACTTTGATAGACTCCCTTGCTGTCTGGCTGATACTGACTTTAGGCCACCCCAATAACTTTACTTATATAGGTTTGTGTATATTTCTTTTTGTGTGTTCATTGTTGATTAATATCAAAAATTGTTCATTTCTTTCTTATGATTGTAGTCTTTAATTATGCATATGAAGTAAGCTCAACTTTATGCACACACACACATACACACACACACATATATATATATATATACACATTATTATTACCTTTATTTCATTTTTCTTTTTCCTCTTATTTCTCATATTTCTTGTTCATATTCCACAAATTTTTCACTCATATTTCATACATATGTTTTGATAACAATGATATTTCATATGTATGTTTACATAACAAATGATTGTAGTCTTTAATTATACACATGTACTAAGCTCAGCTTTATATATATATATATATATATATATATATATATATAGAGAGAGAGAGAGATTTTTCTCTTCTTGTTCTCCTATCTTTCTTTTATTTTATTTTTCTTTTTCCTCTTATTTCTCACATTATTTTGCTCATATTCCACACATTTTTCGCTCATATTTCATACATATGTTTACATAACAATTTTCTCCATTATATGATATCATTCTAAAAACCACTACTTCACTTCTTTTTTTCTTTTTTTCTTTTCTTTCGCTATAGATTACTAAGTAAAATTTTCTCCGCAGGGTCATTCATTGTCATGTCTTCCAATTTGTCGCCATAAGTTCTACAACCCCAAAACAAAAAGTGCCAACTTTGGTCCTCGAGCCTCGCAGACATTTTTGAAACTAAAGAAGTTGTTTTGAAAATGAAACTCTAAGATTCTAAGCACGACAAGGGGGCTGCGGTAAGGGTCAGGTTAGATGGTTTGATTTCAGATTAAAGGGTGGAGTTGTGTGATTTTTTAAACTTTAGAATGACATGTTATGTGGAATATGGGGTGGAACCATATCCGACTTTTTTAGTATCATTAAAATGGAGTCTCAGAGGGATTATAATTGGAATCATAGAGAGAAAAAGTGAGTTAATTGGCTCCCAGGGGTCGGGGTGGAGGTTGTAAAACTCTGTGCAATCTGATCTTCTTTTTCTACTAACGTCTGTTTCTCAGAAACTCGTCTCTCATTACGATTGTCAACCACAGAAAATTTTAACCCGTTGTACCTCTGGAGTGGTAGTACCTGTTAGGGTCCCATCTATGAGTTAAATAGAAAAATGAGTTAAAAAAACAAAAAAAAAACAATGTTTTCACAAGTGTTTAAGGTAAACATAAATCAGCAGATTTTCAATTAGGGTTGCCATCCTGAAAAATAAAGAATAAAAATAAATTCTAAAAATGAAGAAAAGGAATGACATTGGCACAATAACCCAACACATTCATACAATTCTTCCAATTTACTATATTTTTCAATTTAGATTTCTTTTATATAGCTCTAAACTTTTTATATCTATATCTATATTAAATATATATATATATTAGCTCAGTCAGTAGAGTGTCCACCTAGAACCACAAGGTTCCTGGTTTGATACCAGCTCTCATCAATTCAGTGTATGAATAGCATAGGGATCTGTGTGGTAAAGTGACAAGCTGACGGTAGTTGTGGCGCTCCACCTCAGATGCTAAAAAAACAATCTCTTTGGTCTAGCACTAGTGAAAAGGGGATAGAATCCCTCACTGTCTGGCTGATGCCGACTTTAGGCCACCCCGACAACTTTACTTACATATATATATATATATAATGATAACCAAGTAAATTTGACACATTTTTGTTTCATCTTACTTGAAAATAACATTTTTTGGAGGAGTTTCGTGACATTGCTTCTTAATATTGCCTTGATGATGGTTGATATATTCAATTTACATAAAAGCCAAAACGTTTGAACATAGGCAGAACTATCTACATATATGCTGCTATATACTTTTAAACCAACTCTCCTTTTCTAGAAGCAGAAAAAGCAACACGTTTGGCCTGTTGGTTCATCTCAATCCACTAAACGCCGTTGTTTGTGAATGTATCTGCAGTTATTACTTCTCTCGACTTACTCACTGCATCAGCCCCTTGCCGTTTTTACCCTTCCGCTCTTTCAGTCTTGCAGTCTTTGATCGGCCGAATGTGGGGCCCGTTTTCTTTCTCTCTCCATATTTTTTTCCCCCTTTTTTTCCAGGGCAATGCATAATAGTAGTCGGTGGTGGAGAATATCTTTTTTCTCAAGTATTTCCAACCGCTTCGTCTTGCGGCTCACTCTTTCTTTAAAACTGTAACCATCCACCACTGGCATCTTTGTGTTCCTCTTCTCTCTCGTTTTATTTTTTCTCTCTCCCCCTGCTGGGCTGGTTTCATTGTTGGCGTATGCATGATTGACTATTGCCAGGTAACCACCACTTAGCACTTTCGCATATTATTCATACAATTCTGCCAATTTGCTGCAATCTTCTTTTCGTGTCTGCATTTTATTTTAGATTTCTTTTATATAGCTCTCACCTTGTTCCCATATATATATATATATATATATATATATATATATATATATAATTTAATATACCAAGCATGTTGGTAAATCGTCGCGGTGAGAAAAAATCCAGCAAATAGTTTGATTGTAAAAATATACTACCAAACATCAACTGGGGAGAAAAAAATTTTTGGAAAAAAGAAAAGACCAAGATAGTCGTACCAACAAAAAGTAATATATTGGTACAGCATTTGGCCAAAAGAAAAAACAATTTATATGTATATATATGTATATAAGATATATATATATTCATATAACCGCTAGGAGAATAAGCTAATAAGTAAAAGTGCTCAATACCTAAGTAGAGCAAATAATAAAGATAAATCTAATGAGTCAGACGAACCTACTATTACTTTTGCTTAATGCTCTTCCGGGCTAAGATCTGAGACAGATCTTAGCCATGAAGAGCATTAAGCGAAACTGATTTCTGGTTCGTCTGACTCATTAGATTTATCTTTATATATATATATATATATATATATATATATTGCTAAGAAAGCTAGTGTAATGGTTAGAATCTCCACCTGCCATCTTGGCAGGTAGAGTTCGAAATCACACACAAAGCACTGTCCTGTCTATAACTCTGCTGATGAGGCCTAATAGGCTGAAATGTACATACAGAGATTGACTTTTCCTCGATTTGTTTACACTTTACATTTAAACCGATAAGCATGCGTAATTCATTTAATTATAACTAATTAATTCACAAATTAGGTATGACTGCAATTAAGCACATAATCTCCCAAAAATTGTTGGCTATCGCCATCTCAAACACTTCATACTGTCGTGCTGTAAGTCAACCAAAAAAGTGCGATATATACATATATGTGTGTGTGTGTGTTTATATATAGCCAAATAAATTTGTCACATTCTTGTTTGTGAACGTATATTCTCATATATATATATATATATATATTTGATAATTTTGAATCATATTACCACGACCAGACAACTCGGCAAACACCATTTGCGACATCCGGAGCACTGGACAGCTGTTTCGACCTCCTTTGTCTCATCAGCAGTGCATACCACAATCTCCGCCACTAGAGATTGAACTCGTGGACCACAGCGTGAAGAGCGGGGACTTAACACACTGGGCCACCAGCCCATGTCACAAACGGAGAATGCCAAATCATCTAGTCAATGGTAACATTAATTGTGGTATGCACTGCTGATGAGACCAAAGGAGGTCGA
The DNA here is from genome assembly GCA_023376005.1 of Doryteuthis pealeii. Lineage (NCBI taxonomy): Eukaryota > Metazoa > Mollusca > Cephalopoda > Myopsida > Loliginidae > Doryteuthis > Doryteuthis pealeii. The sequence goes on from CM042163.1 coordinate 39,485,627, forward strand.
AACAGCTGTCCAGTGCTCCGGATGTCGCAAATGTGTTTGCCGAGTTGTCTGGTCGTGGTAATATGATTCAAAATTATCAATTATATATATAATTCCTCTATCAAAAAAAAAAAAAATCAAAAATTCAATATATATATATATATATATATATATATATATATATATATAAAACGGATTGGGGCTTGCCCTAAGGGCAATAGGGTTTGGAAAATCATATAGGTGCTAGGGCTTGATGTGACCAGCTGATTGATTGGAGGGGGCCACTCTGACGGCCCGTCTAGCCCAAGATAGGGCCAAAGTGGAGTATTGCAAGTCATGAACTACTCATCCACCTGGGCTCTATCCTTAAGCATCATGGGTCACCAACCACGGCCAACAGGTGGCCCCATTGGAGGAGTCTTACCTCTCTGCAGAGGTGCAGTCGGTGCATTCTAATACCCAGCCGACAGGGTGGTCATCTTTGAGTGTCAGTCACAGGTCGGTAATGTCTATAAAGAAAAGGAACAAGAATGTTATCCTTTGTTTTTGTTCTATGAATTCCGTTAATATTTTGCTTATGAATTCATGATGTCATACAAGATTTGTTCCCTTCAGATAGAAGAGAAGTAGAAAAATAAAAAATAAATAAAAATGAAAATAAAGATAGATATTATATGATGTGTAAACTTTTTTTTAGAAATTTATTGCTGGGGTTTTCATTGTCGTCTTTCTATCCCTTGTCTATTTTTCAAATAAAAAAAAGACGTAAAAAAAAAGGGGGAAAGGAGAAAAATGTATCTTATCACTTTGACCAGTTTATTGAGTTAGCCGCAAATGAGTCGACAAGTTTAAGTCAATTAACGGGGAATACCAAATTATTTGTCAAATGAATTTTTCATAAGAGATGAAAAAAAAATATAAGGAAAGATATTTTCTTTTGCTTTTTTGTTAAAATTTCAGCTTCTTTTCTTCTTTTTCTCTTGTTAACACACATACACACACACACACACACACACATATATAATATATATATAATATATATATATATATATATATATATATATATCTACAATGCATATTCTTATTCTAATGTTCATATATATATATATATATATGCATATATATAATGCATATTCATTATCTAATGTTCATGTATATAAGATACTTATAAAGACACAGTTTTACAGAAAGATTTTAGTTAGTTTTATATATGTGTACATGTATATATATACATATATATATATTGAAACAGACATTTTTTATGTAGATATGTTTGCATTTGTGTGTGCATGTATATATGTGTATATATGTATATATATATATATATATATATATTGCATAATACACATGTTATTTATGCATCTCTCCTCTAACTTTCTTTCTCTCCCTCTCTCCCTCTCTCTCTATATATATATTTATATATATATATATGTATATATTTAGAGAGAGAGGGGGATAGATATATATTTCCAGGATTGAGTTTCCAAGTGTGTGTGTGTGTGTGTGTGTATATATATATATATATTTATCAGATACATTTTTATCACACACATACTCTATTTCACAGTTAGAATAACCGCATAGTTACATAAAAAGAGACACAGTCAATCATAATATGTTTGTATGCATATATATATATATATATATATATATATATATATATAAAACTATGTCAAAAATTTCCGGAAGAGACGTATCTGTTTTTTGTCTCTCTTTTTTTTCTCTCCCCCATATATAACTTTTTCCATCCAAAAGAATTTCTATTTTTCTCATTATTCATCAAATCTACTGACCTTTCTTTTTTGGGTGTTTTCTTGTAAATTTAATCTGAAATTGGTGATGCATGTTATATGTGTCTGTCTATGGTGTATATATATATATATATATATAAAGTTTGCTATATCTTTTATTAACTAAAGCTGTGAATCAATGATTGTTTCCTAAAGGCTTTTTTTCTGTTTAGTTTAATGACACAAAATTCCTTCTAAAATATTCCTTAGCTTAGGATTGAGGTATGTTAGAAAAAAATTCCATTTTAATTGGTTCTAATTAGTCCTAATTTGCAATTAAGTCAAAAGCTGACCCATCTCTTACTTTACATTCTGCCTGTCACTTTCCCTCTCTTTTTGTATATCTTGATTACCTCCTCGTTATATGTGTTAGTTTTTCTGTGAGTGTAAAGAGCGTGATTTGAGAGTGTGAAATATATTTGTATGTTAAGTTTCAGAAGCAACTATCCTGTAGCTTCTACGTCAAATGTTCCCTTTCTTAGAAATCTTACAAAATGATTTTAATGATCCCTTTCTTAGAAATCTTACCAAATGATTTTACTGTATTCATTTAAAAAAAAAATTAATTTGCTTTACAAAGTCACTTTTCCCTAATCCCAAATATCTACCCAGAGCTCAATGGGTGACCCAATGTGTCATGTTTTGTCTCGTTTATATATAAAGAGTGCTCAATATCATTGATAAGGCATGTATATCTAATTTAATTTAGGGTAGGATAGACATGAATTCATTGGTGCTTGGTTACAAACTGTTTCTCACAGAAAAATAAAACATTTATTGCAAAAACACGGACATAAAATGGGGGTTCAGTTGATTTTATGGTAGGAATTTATGAGCAAATAGTCCTTTATTACCGGTTTATCTACCTTTTTCATTTATATTTTCACATTTCTTCAGATTTCTTCCAGTGTTTCTTTATATTCAATATGCAAACATGAAATCTGAGAGCGAATTAAAGTCTATCAAAAGAGATCAATATGGAAGCACTGAAAGGCCATAATCTTATCAGAGGAAGTTTATAGTCACTATTCAATTAATAAGTAACAATTACATTCCCAGCACATTTCTTATCACACCATTATCCAATTTGGGGTTTATATTTTATCACTAATTACATAGTGACAAAGCCTTACATTGACCCTGCGTAACCGACAACGAAACAATAAATCAATATTATCGTTATTATTATTGATTGCTTAATTATGATATTTTAATTATTTTATCAGGCTATAATATCTTCACTCTGTATGCATATCTAATAATATGTGAGGTTACTCGTTACTGGACTCTTACTATTGGTTGGTTGGTTGGTTGGTTGGTTGGTTGGTTGGATTTTACGGCATATCAACTCCTGGGTTATTTTATGCTGAAGATGTTTTTCTTGTTGAGTATTCAATTTTTTTTCAAAGACATTTTATGATCTATCTAACCCACCCTCATTGATTGGTTGGCTGGATTTTATGGCATGTCAACCCTTATTGGGTTATTTTATGCTGAAGATGTTTTTATTTATTCATTCTTGTTGGGTATTCAATCTTTTTTTTTTGAAAAAAAAAAGCAAATAAAATGTAACTAGAATTCAAATTTAAAATATACCCCCCTCACCACCAACACCTCTGATATGCTGCTTTTTACCAAATAATTAAGCTGTATGAGTGATAACATTTTAAAAGATTGAAATCTATTGATTGTTTGGTTGGATTTCATGGCAGGTCAACCCTTATTGGGTTATTTTATGCCAACAATGTTTTTATTTATTCATTCTTGTTTGGCGTTTAATTTTTTTTAAAACACGTTTTTTAAAGTGATTTTTAAAACCAAATTGTCCAATGTTTGTTTAAAATTTACTGCATTATATGATCCTCTATGAGGGCCGGGTTAGCTCAGTCGGTAGAGCGTTAGGCTAGAAACTTCAAGGTTTCTAGTTTGATACGGCCCTCGCCAACTCAGCATATGAGTAGCACAAGGATCTGTGCGGTAAAGTAAGGAGATGATTGTTGGTGTGGTGCTCCACCTCAAACGCAAAAACAATCTCCTTGGTCTAGCGCTAGTGAGAAGGGATAGACACCCTCACTGATTGGCTGATACTGATTTAGGCCACCCAACGACTTTTTCTTTATATGATCTTCAATTTATTTGTCTCTTGTTACTTGGTTGGGGTTTTATGGCATGTCAACCCTTGTTGGGTTACTTTATGCAGAAGATGTTTTTATTTATTCATTCTTGTTGGTATTCAATTTTTTTTTTCAAAGTCATTTTATGATCTATCTTATAATAACCAGTAGTGTTTTTGATTTTAATAAAATGTTTGTCTTTTGTTGTTTTTTGTAGGTAAATGGGCAGGATCTTTCACAATCAACTCATGAAGAAGCTGTGGAAGCTTTTCGTACAGCTAAAGAACCCATTGTGGTAGAGGTATTACGGAGAGGTAATAAGACTAAGATGAAAAGTAGGTCTCCAACTATGGTATCAGTTGGGACCCAAACGGAGGAAGAGATTTTCTGTCACAATGGAAGTCCGCCCACCCCTCCTCCTGGATTTTTTGCTTTCAACGGCACTGGGTAAGTAAAGATAAACTTTTTTTCTTTTATATACAGAGTCTTCCAAAAGTTGCACACTATCCTGGTCTTATAGAGACTAATTATAACAAATGCTCCCCCAATGGGGCCACCTGTTGGCCGTGGGTGGCGACCCGTGATGCTTAAGGATAGAGCTCAGGTGGATGAGCAGTTCATGACATGCAATACTCCACTTTGGCCCTATCTTGGGCTAGACGGGTGGTCGGAGAGGCCCCCTCCGATCAATCGCTTGGTCACGTCAAGCCCTAGCACCTATATGATTTTCCCAACCCTATTGCCTTTATGGCAAGCCCCAATCCCTTTTTATCATATGGGTGCTTTGCTTAGTAAATATCCTTAATACTCGTTGTGTCTCTTCCTATTATTTCTCTGTTAACAATTGTAATTCTGGAAAAAATAACCACGTAAAGTGATTGACACTTTTAACTTTTAACTAACCTTGTAGAGGACGATTCTGGGACACAATTTGAGATCTCCTCAAAGGAAATAGTCAAGGCGAGTAAGATCTGGTGATCAGGTGGCCACTCCATGGGACCTCTTAGTCCAATCCATCTATTGATAAAGGTGTTTTTATAGAAAATCAGGATGGTTTGCGACTTTTGGGACAACCTGTATAATTCATTGCATTAGTCTGCAAGACTGGTTTTACAACTAATTACCTGTGGTGGTAGTCCCCAACCATGTTCTTTTTGGGTTTTTTTTCTTGTTTAATGTTGGCAATGTTGATATGAACATGATATAAGTGATTGGTCAATAATATCAATTAAAATCATGCAACTTGATTTCTAAAATGGTTGGGTGTAAGGATCAGACGACTTCAAATCCCCACTTTTATGCAATTGAGGAGGTGCTGCTTCAAAGATGGAATTTCCTGTATCAAGGTTGCCTTTTTTGTGTTGCTTTCTGCTTGAAGCCAAGAACATGGCTGAAGAAAAGGAACATGTTACACTTTGATCCCAGCCAGAAGACCAAGGAGCAGAGTTTTGATTTTAGACAGAAGTACCATGGAGCGACAATTTGATTAAAATGGTAAAATGCTCAGGGGGTGAACAGAAGTGCTGATCCACACATAAACGATAATGATAAAAAAAATTTGATCCACACATAAATGATGATGGTAATTTTAAAAAGTTTGATCCACATATAGACGATGTTAATTATTTAAAAAATTAATCCACACATAAGTAATGATAATAATAATAAAAAATCCACATATTTAACTTAGGCAACTGTTTTGGAAATTCATTATGATACTGGTTGATTATTTTCAGACTTTATAGATGTTTTGATCTTTTCTTTTGTGATATATTTTTTTCTCTGGACATTAATTTCTAATATATTTCTTTATTTTCAAATTGTATTATCAGTTTTTTTTCCATACTGTCAGAAATAGTAAAAAAAAATATATATATATGTATACAGGGTGTCCAAAAATGTATATGTACTTTGATGAGTTACTGTGTTTTCAAAAAAGAATGGTCCAATTAAGACAAGCACTGATAATCCATATGAGACTGTGACCTGCTGTACATTTATGTGGTGTTCAACCATAACATGTGGATTCATAGTGTGTTACCAGTCAATTTTTGGTATTTTTTTATTGCACAGAACCTGCAACAATCAATGAATCAAGATGAGCAATTGAAACAGAATGCCAATTCAATTGCATCTGTTATCAAGAGAATGGTGATCAGTTTGAACACCTGCGACAACTCAAGGGATGTTTGCAATTCCTTACATAATTAGCAGTGCTGCACTGAAATGATAATCAGTTCAAATACCTCTGATATCTCAAATTCATCTAGACTTGTCTTCTTTAACTTGTATATTAAAACAAATATATCTTAGTACACATTTTATTTATAATAAATAAGCTATATACTCACTAAGTCTGGCCTGTCTGATATTATTAGTTTTAATAGCGTGAAAATTTAACAATTAATTGATTTTTCATAGAATTTTACTATTTTTATGTAGTATTGACACTGACTCTATATTAAACACTCGTTGATAAACTTACTTAATTCCTGAAATGACTGTGATGTAAGCAGTGACATAGTTTTGGTTACAGACAAATAGAGACAGAATCTCCATTATAATAAGATGTTTCCTAAGGTGAAAAGGAAAAGCCCAATTATACTTGTATAAACATGTTTGGTCTTTACTGACATACCTGCTTATCTTAGAAATAATAAAAAAAATAAATTTAAAAGATATTCAACCGAATTATCAAATAACAAGGTATTTGCATTAAATAATAATAAAAAAAAGAATATAATAACAACAGCTCCATAATCAAAAAGGAAAAAGACAACAAATTCTTGAAAACCTGAATTTTAATGCGTCTACTTTTGGCATCGTATTAGAATCCAAGAACATATTGCCCAATGCTTCATTTGCATGTCATTTAAAATTATATCTGTATTTCTTGGCACCATTCTCTCGTCATTATGGTAATTTTTATTCATGATGATGGTTCCTTCAAAAGCAATAATGAAAGATGAGCAAAGAAATATCAAGGATTATTTTTACAATCGAGAGCAAAATATATATATATATATATATATATATATTCTGGGTAAAGCATAACATTAGCATTGCAACAGTGGAAGAAAAATATCAATACAGCTTGTTAGGAATGAATATTTATTTGTATGTGTGTGTATATATATATATATATATATATTTATAAACCCCTCCGCACGAGTAGGATGTGACACAAGGTCAATTTCTTAAGCGGAGTTCAACAAGTTTGAATTCAGAGTTTTCCTTCTCCTAGACCGGTTGCATAACCAAGGTTAAAGTGCCCAGTCTGCCCTACTATTTATCCATAGCTGGAGGGAGAGTAGGATTCATACCTTTCTCAAGGGTATTAGCACTAAGTGAAATGCAATTACCACATCCAGGATTTGAACTCAGGGCCAACGAGTCCATTTCCATGACTTTAACCATTCCATGCACTTCCTCATAATGTATATATATATATATATATATATATATACACATGCACACACACCACCCTTCCACATGAGCAGGATATGCATAATGTTAGAGTGTGGGCTCCTCATGTAATTTAATGGTTAGCAAGCTAGAATCGCAAAACATTGTTAGTGAGTTTGATTATCATTGGGCACCCCATACATCTGGCCTTGTGCCACATCTAAGCTAAGCTTAGTTAATATCTATATATATATTAGTGTAGTGTAGACATGAAGTCAACAGTGCTTGGTAACTCACAGTTTCTCACCTATATGATTTTCAAACCTTGTGCTCGGTTTAAAGGCAATAAGTGACGTTCTCTTGTGGACACCTACAAATGAACATATGTGACATTCTCTTGTGGACACCTACACATGGATGTACCAATCTAGGCCAAACAGCATAAACCTAAATCATGTGTGGATTATGGATGCCATGTGGAAGACCTGCCGGGAGTGATGTATGATAGGGACAAGTGGCAAAAGAGAGTAATGGAAAGTCATGGAAGTCACCAAGCACCATTGAATTCATGTCTATGCTATCCTAACTTAAATACACATGCTCTATCAATGATATTGAGCAATCTTTACTTATAAATATAGCATACTATATTATCAATAGTAATATATATGTATATATGGAAATACGATGAGGAAATTAATCATTGTAACAGTGTCCTGATGATGGGTTAATACCGAAATACTTAAGTATAGACACATAAAATTGTTTCCTCTGATCGTAACATCCTGTGTTTGTTATATTTTTTGAAAATATTTTCTTCACACACACATATATATATAGAGAGAGAGATATATATTTTAAAAAAATTTTGAGATGAAACAAAGAAATCACAGTGCTCAACCACAAATTTGTAGGAGCTTTATTTATTTAATTGTTGAATTTTTTAAATATAATTGTTTTCCATAGGCAACTACCAGGTTTCAGGCTATTTTGCCATTATCAGGTTGCTAATAATTCTTCTGGTGTTTATGAGAAGACATTTCTTGCTGTTATGTTTTTGGACCGCAAATTACCTATGAGTCCTTTCATGTACCAGAAGACTGACAGTATGACCTTCTTTACTGACTACAGTACCTAGATCTTTTTCTTTACTGGAGAGTCAATGTATTTCCACTCTTTCAATGTCAAACCCATTTCCAGTCCATTTGTAAACATTGGACATCTGGACATCTCA
>CM042163.1:39499148-39511648 GCA_023376005.1 Doryteuthis pealeii
GTTAAAAGAAGCGTAAAAAAAAAAAAAAAAGCAAAACAAAAAAAACAACCCTGATTCGATCACCCCCAAAACAATGTGATATTAGTGCCTATCATTGGAAATCCTTCATTTGCAATAATCTTATCGATTGGTCAATCCAACCCAGCCACACCTCTCTCCCACTCTCTCTCTCTCCTTCCCTTCTCTCTCTCTTTTTATCACACACCCCACTCCCACCCACAAATGGAAACAAGATGGGCTGTAATTACTTAGCAGTGAGAAAATCAATGACCACACAAAAAAAAGAAAAAAGCTTTAAAAAAAAATAAATATGAAAAACAAGCGAACGTATATTGATGTTAGGAATGGTAAGATTTTCTCGTGGTTTTGAAGAACACAAGAAACATTAGTTAGATCATGTAATTCTGATTCTTGTTAAAAAAAACAGAAAAAAAAAATGTTTAGATTCGTGTCATCTACATGGTTCTAGCCTTGCCTCGATGACATTCTTTCGGGACGGTTTCCGCAGCTGTTTCCACCGGAAAGCTGTGAATCACCAACTTTTAAAGCAGTGGTTCGTCTCTGCTCATTATATGATCTGGTGGTTATATAATCCCGTTGGCTGTTTATCTGATGTTTGTTCCACATAATATGTCCAAATTTCTCCAGCTGGGTGTGATGTAGAATATGCTGAGGATGTCCACTACAGAGCAGTAAGATAAGGAAATACCCTACATTTTCAAAAGCTCCAGAACTGGATCCTCATCACTGGATTATAACCCGGACTCTATTTTGGGTGTGTGGTAGGATCTTATTGCATATACTGATATCTGCTTTTAAAATGGCATAGTCTGATATCTGTTTTTAGTATGGCATAGTCTGATATCTGTTTTTAGTATGGCATAGTCTGATATCTGTTTTTAGTATGGCATAGTCTGATATCTGTTTTTAGTATGGGATAGTGTGATATCTGTTGTTAGTGACAATTTCTCATGTCTTCTTAAGCTGTAACTGTATATGCTTTTCTTTTCCTTCAATGGTTATAAAGAGAAGATGACACCAACAGTTTTTGGTATGACATAGTCTGATATCTATTTTTGGTATGACATAATATGATATCTATTTTTGGTATGGCATAATCTGATATCTATTTTTGGTATGGCATCATCAGATATCAGTTTTTGGTATGGAATTGTGTGATATCGTTTTTGGTATAGCATAGTCTGATATCTTTTTTTAGGATGGAATAGTCTGATATCTGTATTTGATATGGCATAGTCTGATATCTGCTTTTAGGATGAAATAGTCTGATATCTGTTTTTGGTATGACATAGTCTAATATCTATTTTCGGTATGGCATAGTCTGATATGTGTTTTTAGTATGATATAGTTTGATATCCATTTTTTGATACAACATAGTTTGATATCTGTTTTGTTGGTATGGCATAATCTGATATCTGTTTTTGGTATGGCATAGTTTGATATTTATTTTTGGTATGGCATAGTGTGATATCTGTTTTTGGCCTGGCATAGTATAATATCTGTTTTTGGTACGACATAGTCTGATATCTATTTTGATAGGCATAGTCTGATATTTGTTTTTGTGATGGCTTAGTTTGATATCAATTGTAAGTGACAATTTGTCGTGTCTTCTTGAGCTGTAACTGTATATGATTTTTTTCCCCCTTCCAATGGTTATAAAGTGCCCTTTATCTCAAAAAGGCGGACCAGCTCAGAGAAGGTGACACCAACAGGGAAAAACCTAAAGCTTGTCTGACATTATAGCTGGTCATCATATCGTAGTCATGGAAATGGGCAGGATCGGGTGCTGATCCAACAGCACCTCCCCCTTTCCCAGCCCTTTAAGAACCAGCAAGTGTTAGAGAAACAATGAATAATATCTCCAATGAGCAAAGTCTCATCTCATTGAAAATGAGAACAAAACATTGCGTAATGTATCTTGCAGAATGGGGGGGGTGCACGAACTATGGGGGCAACTGGGGGGGTAAGGCGTTAATGCAATTGTTGGGAAGAAGAAGAGAGCAATTTTTTCGATAATCAACTGGAAGAACAGGAAGGCAGTGGGTTAGAAGGAAGGAAATTTTGCTCGGAAAATCGTTCTTCGTTCATGAAAAGAAAAACAAATTATTCAGTTTAGAATGATTTGAGAAACATCTAAAGTAAAATAATATTTTATTCTGACCTTTTTTAGAGAAATAGACAACAATGAAGATTTTGAAGTTTAACACGGATTCTGGCTGTTAGGGATCTTGAATTGCTTTAATTTACAAGTTGAGGGGAAAAGTCCCCAAGGAGGATAAACTGAGGAAGAGAACAATTTCTATAATGACACAATCCTAAGTTGAAGTTATTTTACATTTTGGTCTTACCAGGTAAACGTTCTCTTTATAATGTATATATAATCATGAACTAATCGTTGTATGTATGTTATGATAATACTCCAAACTGGAAAGCCCTGTTGACAAGGGCTTAGAATACCTGACTGCATCTCTGCAAAGGGGTAACCCCCCCACACACACACACTGGGGTCACCTGTTGCTGTGGATGGCAACACGTGATACTTAGGGAGGGACCCTTTTCTCTGAGCGTTCCATGACATGCAACACTCCACTTTGGCCTTTACTTTGGCTAGATGGGCAGTTGGTGGTCACATCAAGCCCTAGAATCTATATGATTGTCCCAACCTATTGCCCTTATGGCAAACCCCCAATCTTTTTTATCATATGGGTGCTAGAAGGCAGTGGCTGAGGGTCTTATTGTTCTAGTATGATTTTAACTCTATCTGAATGGGGAAGTCTCAATTCTGGAGCCCTGGTGAATGTGGAGTACCCCTTCATCATCATTACTCCCAGGTCACTCTGACCTGGAGTGGTAGTATCTGTTGGAGTCCCATCTATGGATTAAATAGTAAAATATGAGTTTGAAAAAAAATGTATTTAAAAAAATTGAGTTAAAAATTAAAAATGTAGAGCCATGAAGATTTAATAAAACAAAACATCTTCAGCATAAAATACCCAACAAGAGTTGATATGCCATAAAATCCCAACCAGCCACTCAAAACTGGAATAATGTAGAGAGATTTTTGCGACGTATAACTTGTTTTGCCCTAATTTGTGGACAATTAGACAGGATAAGATTGTGTATCATACCACATCATAACAGTGGTCCATGATGATATTGGTGCATCTATTTAGGAAAAAGTCAGGAGTGGTGGAGTTTTAAGGAGACTTGGTGTCACTTAATCTCACATGTAACGTTCTTTTTATAATATCTATATTATCATGATATAATTATTGTCTCAATGTTACCCTAATATTGTAAAAAATGGGACAATATAGTTAGATATTTGTTAGCATAGTAAGTGATCTAAGTTAGGAGCTAAAGCAATTTCTGATCCAATTTGCAGGCCAATATATATTGTGTTGCTGTCCAGAAGACGAAAAAGAAAAGATGAGGAAAAAAGATAATGATCTGATTATTGTCTGTGCATACCACGCACTTTTTTTTTATATCCAAAATACTCTACTTTTCTCATAATATCAGATGACCTTTGATCTCAGACGAAAAGTACTGCATAGTCTATCATGGAACCTACGTGTTTTTCTAGAAATTTTTGTCTGAAATCGAGATGCATATTATACACTCCTGTACAGTATATTCAGTAGTCTACAGTTATTGTTGTAGGAATGTGTTAGATTGGACATGCCAGGAGGGTGCCCAAGAAAAGGGGCCCCAAGTGCCAGACTTGGACAAAGCAGGAAATAAGTGATGCATAGTCATATGCACACGGTAATAGAAATAACAGACGACCTTTGAACCTAAACCTTTATTCTGTCCACGGGGGTATCATGATGGCTCCCGATTACGACAAGAAATACCTGAAGAAGGCTGGAGGGCATATCGCTGAAACATTGTACAGATAACAAAGAACCTTTGAATCTAACCCTTTATTCTGTCCACAGGGGTATCCTATTCTCATTCCACTAACCATAGCTGGGGTAGGGGCGTTAAGCTGTGTTAATTATTATTCTATGTTACTAAGTTCCATGATGGCTCCCGATTAGGACAGAAATACCTGAAGAAGGCTGGAGGGCATATCAGCCGAAACGTTGTACAGATCACAATGAAGATGAGACAATAGTTGAATAAGGCAGATAATATTAATCATCAAGTCTCATCTCAAACATTCAGAGAAATGTTGATTTTGTTTAGTTTGTTTAATGGCATATAAACACAGTGGGTTATTTGATGCCAGAATTATTAGAGTGTGGATAAATTATTTTGTTGTTGCTATTGTTTTTTTGTTTGTTTTTTTTGTCTTGTTTTTTTTTGTTTTTTTTGCTTTGCTTGTTTTGTTTGTTTTTTGTTGAGTTATTTTCTGTCCATTTGGGATATTACTTTCCCAATGATATTTATTGGACTCTCCTCAAAGACGAGCTCTTCCGCGAAGTGCATTTTCTTTGTATTCCATAAAGACTGGGAATTCCAGGTACCTTGTTAATGTGTTTATCGGTCTTTTCTTTGCAATAACACGGTTAGCTCAGTCGTAGAGCGTTCGCTAGAAGCCACAAGGTTCGATACCAACCCTCGCCAACTCAGCGTTGAGTAGCACAGGATCTGTGCGGTAAAGTAAGGAGCTGATGGTAGGTGTGGCGCCCCACCTCAGATGCAAAAATCTCCTTGGTCAGAGAAATAGTAAATCATAAAGTAATCAAAGTGTTTTAGGTTTAACAAATATAAAAAAAAAAGTGGACTCAATATACGTTGTATTCCTTGGATGCTGATCAAACCATCTCAACCAGTTGACCTTAAAGGTTCCCCATTTTCACACACTCTTTTTTTTGTTTCTCATCCCTGGCCTTTTGTTGCTGAACCCCAGCTTCCTGTCCCTTTGTCAGGATGGTTGTTATTGTGATCTGGTTTTAGACCTTTTTCTCTACCCCTAACCACCTCTCTCCAAAGCCAGGCTTTGTTTACTTTTCTTTTAGTTGAAGGACGATAGATGCGCTCCAAGTATCAGAGTGAGGAGTGCTGGGTAAACTGGCTATTTTTCTTTTGACTCGTCGACTTACACCAATTGTTTGACTCTCGGCCATCGTCAACTTTTGTGTGATCATGTGTAAATATTCTTTTCTTCTTCTTCTTGGTTTCCTTCCACCCTCTCTTTCTCTCTCTCTCTTCAGATCTATGTCTATTCCTCTTTCTGCTTTGTGCCTGTCTTTCCAGTATATAGTATTACAACTACTTGCATATACATATTTACCTACACCTATTCTTAAAATAGACTTTTCTTTGCATATATATATATATATTATTATTATTATAATGGTATACACAGGAATAACCTACTCGAGTTTCACCATGAGGATCTTCAGGATTAAATACACTGAATTAATCAAGATATTGATAAATCAGCGACATGAGTTCAAACCCTGTGTGGAGACAATACCTCCTGTCACACAAACCATCCAAGTAACATAGACAAGACATGCTGACACTGCTGGACAAGCAAGGATGAACTCATAATGGACTTTCTCCTGTGGACACTTACACATGGACTCCCCTTAAGAAATTGACCTTGTGTCACATCCTACTTGTATGGAGTGGTTGGTAAATATATATATATATATATATATATATATATATAATCCAAAAGTCCAGAGAAGAAATCTTCCTTACGACACAAGAGTTTTATTTAAAAAAACCTGTCGCAGTTTGAGGGCTCAATGTGTGCTCTTAATGTTAGAGTCACAGAGCAAATATATAAGTAAAGAAATAACAAAAGACTTAGAGATTTAGCGTTATAGTCTATTTCAGGGAGCTTAGACAAGCTTTTGTCTAAGCTCCCTGAAATAGACTATAAAGCTAAATCTTTAAGTCTTTTGTTATTTCTTTACTTATATATATATATATATATATATATATACACATAATCCAGAATTTTTTAAATGTTTGAAATATATATATATATATATATATATATATATACATAATCCAAAAGTCCAGAGAGAAAAAAATATCTGTTTTCAACTGTCTTAAAAGTAATAAAGAATTCATCATTCACATCTGAGGATTGGAAAAACTGGACATTTACTCTAGGCTTCCTGGAATAGGCTATTATGCAAAAAATCTAAATATTCTGTTATATTTTTTACTTATATATAATCATTTAGGATGTGTCTTGAACAGATATACGTAAGAATTATTTTTTATCTATACCTTTTCACAAGCCAATCCTGTTGGGGGTGCCTAGAATCCATTGACTGCTTTCCCTACAGCTATTTCCTGGGTATGGCAATTGCATACTTTGGTGAGGCTCCTGTTCTGGAACTCTGGGTGTTATACTAAATTGCATCTACTAGTGAGGGTCTAGTTCTAGAACTCTGGGAATGTGAAAGGTATAGATAAAAAATAATTCTTACGTATATCTGTTCAAGACACATCCTAAATGATTATATATAAGTAAAAAATATAACAGAATATTTAGATTTTTTGCATAATAGCCTATTCCAGGAAGCCTAGAGTAAATGTCCAGTTTTTCCAATCCTCAGATGTGAATGATGAATTCTTTATTACTTTTAAGACAGTTGAAAACAGATATTTTTTTTCTCTCTGGACTTTTGGATTATGTATATATATATATATATATATATATATATATTTCAAACATTTAAAAAATTCTGGATTATGTGTATATATATATATATATATATATATATATAAGTAAAGAAATAACAAAAGACTTAAAGATTTAGCTTTATAGTCTATTTCAGGGAGCTTAGACAAAAGCTTGTCTAAGCTCCCTGAAATAGACTATAACGCTAAATCTCTAAGTCTTTTGTTATTTCTTTACTTATATATTTGCTCTGTGACTCTAACATTAAGAGCACACATTGAGCCCTCAAACTGCGACAGGTTTTTTTAAATAAAACTCTTGTGTCGTAAGGAAGATTTCTTCTCTGGACTTTTGGATTATATAATATATATATATATATATATATAATATATATTTACCAACCACTCCATACAAGTAGGATGTGACACAAGGTCAATTTCTTAAGGGGAGTCCATGTGTAAGTGTCCACAGGAGAAAGTCCATTATGAGTTCATCCTTGCTTGTCCAGCAGTGTCAGCATGTCTTGTCTATGTTACTTGGATGGTTTGTGTGACAGGAGGTATTGTCTCCACACAGGGTTTGAACTCATGTCGCTGATTTATCAATATCTTGATTAATTCAGTGTATTTAATCCTGAAGATCCTCATGGTGAAACTCGAGTAGGTTATTCCTGTGTATACCATTATAATAATAATAATATATATATATATATGCAAAGAAAAGTCTATTTTAAGAATAGGTGTAGGTAAATATGTATATGCAAGTAGTTGTAATACTATATACTGGAAAGACAGGCACAAAGCAGAAAGAGGAATAGACATAGATCTGAAGAGAGAGAGAGAAAGAGAGGGTGGAAGGAAACCAAGAAGAAGAAGAAAAGAATATTTACACATGATCACACAAAAGTTGACGATGGCCGAGAGTCAAACAATTGGTGTAAGTCGACGAGTCAAAAGAAAAATAGCCAGTTTACCCAGCACTCCTCACTCTGATACTTGGAGCGCATCTATCGTCCTTCAACTAAAAGAAAAGTAAACAAAGCCTGGCTTTGGAGAGAGGTGGTTAGGGGTAGAGAAAAAGGTCTAAAACCAGATCACAATAACAACCATCCTGACAAAGGGACAGGAAGCTGGGGTTCAGCAACAAAAGGCCAGGGATGAGAAACAAAAAAAGAGTGTGTGAAAATGGGGAACCTTTAAGGTCAACTGGTTGAGATGGTTTGATCAGCATCCAAGGAATACAACGTATATTGAGTCCACTTTTTTTCTTTTATATTTTGTTAAACCTAAAACACTTTGATTACTTTATGATTTACTATTTCTCTGACCAAGGAGATTTTTTTGCATCTGAGGTGGGGCGCCACACCTACCATCAGCTCCTTACTTTACTGCACAGATCCCTGTGCTACTCATACGCTGAGTTGGCGAGGGTCGGTATCGAACCTTGTGGCTTCTGGACGAACACTCTACCGACTAAGCTAACCCGTGTTATTGCATAAAAAAGTACCGATAAACACATTAACAAGGTACCTGGAATTCCCAGTCTTTATGGAATACAAAGAAAATGCACTTTGCGGAAGAGCTCGTCTCTTGAGGAGAGCCCAATAAATATCATTGGAAAAGTAATATCCCAAATGGACAGAAAATAACTCAACAAAAAACAATACAAAACAGAGCAAAGCAAAAACAAACAAAAAAAACAAGACAAAAAAAAACAAACAAAAAACAATAGCAACACAAAATAATTTATCTCCACACTAACTATAGTTCTGGCATTAAATAACCCACTTTATTTATATGCCATTAAACAAACTAAACAAATCAACATTTCTCTGAATGTTTGAGATGAGCTTGATGATTAGTATTATCTCCTTATTCAGACTACTTGTCCTCATCTTCATTGTATCTGTACAACGTTTCGGCTGATATGCCCTCCAGCCTTCTTCAGGTATTTCCTGTCTAATCGGAGCCATCATGGAACTTAGTAACATAGAATAATAATTACACAGGCTTAACGCCTACCCAGCTATGGTTAGTGGAATGAGAATAGGATACCCCTGTGGACAGAATAAAGGGTTAGATTCAAAGGTTCTTTGTTATCTGTACAATGTTTCAGCCGATATGCCCTCCAGCTCTCTTCAGGTATTTCTTGTCGACTCGGGAAACCTCCTTGTCGTAATCGGAGTCATCATGGAACTTAGTAACATAGAATAATAATTACACAGCTTAACATCTACCCAGCTTGTTAGCGAATGAGACAGGAACCCCGTGGACAGAATAAAGGTTTAGGTTCAAAGGGGTCGTCTGGTTATTTCTATTACCGTGTGCATATGCATATGCATCACTTATGCCTGCTTTGTCCAAGTCTGGCACTTTGGGGCCCTTTTTCTTGGGCACTCTCCTGGCATGTCCAATTCTAACACATTTCCTACAACAATAACTGTAGACTACTGAATATACTGTAGAGTGTATAAGGCATCTCGATTTCAGACAAAAATTTTCTAGAAAAACACGTAGGTTCCATGATAGACTATGCAGTACTTTCGTCTGAGATCAAAGGTCATCTGATATTATGAGAAAAGTAGAGTATTTTGGATATAAAAAAGTGCAGTGGTATGCACAGACAATAATAGATCATTATATTTTCCTCATCTTTTCTTTTCGTCTTCTGGACAGCAACACAATATTATGGCTGCAAATTGGATCAGAAATGCTTTAGCTCCTAACTTAGATCACTTACTATGCTAACAAATATCTATATTCCCATTTTTTACAATATTAGGGTAACATTGAGACAATAATTATATCATGATAATATAGATATTATAAAAAGAACGTTACATGTGAGATTAAGTGACACCAAGTCTCCTTAAAACTCCACCACTCCTGACTTTTTCCTAAATAGATGCACCAATATCATCATGGACCACTGTTATGATGTGGTATGATACTAAAAATTCTTATCCTGTCTAATTGTCCACAAATTAGGCAAAACAAGTTATACGTCGCAAAAATCTCTCTACATTATTCCACTTTTGAGTGGCTGGTTGGATTTTATGGCATATCAACTCTTGTTGGGTTATTTTATGCTGAAGATGTTTTGTTTTATTAAATCTTCATGGCTTCTCCATTTTTAATTTTTAACTCAATTTGTTTTAAATACATTTTTTGTTCAAACTCATATTTTACTATTTAATCCATAGATGGGACTCCAACAGATACTACCACTCCCAGGTCAGAGTGGACCTGGGAGTAATGATGATGAAGGGGTACTCCACATTCACCAGGGCTCCAGAATTGAGACTTCCCCATTCAGATAGAGCTTAAAATCAATACCTAGAACAATAAGACCCTCAGCCACTGCCTTCTAGCACCCATATGATAAAAAAGATTGGGGGTTTGCCATAAGGGCAATAAGGTTGGGACAATCATATAGATTCTAGGGCTTGATGTGACCACCGACTGCCCATCTAGCCAAAGTAAAGGCCAAAGTGCAGTGTTACATGTCATGGAACGCTCAGACAAAAGGGTTCACATGTATCACATGTTGCCATCCACAGCCAATAGGTGACCCCAGTGTGTATGTGTGTTGGGGGGGGGGGTTACCCCTTTACAGAGATGCAGTCAGCGTATTCTAAAGCCCTTGTCAACAGGGCTTTCCAGTTTTGGAGTATTATCATAACATACATACAAAGATTAGTTCATGATTATATATACATTATAAAGAGAACGTTTACCTGGTAAGACCAAAATGTTAAAATAACTTCAACTTAGGATTGTGTCATTATAGAAATTGTTCTCTTCCTCAGTTTATCCTCCTTGGGGACTTTTCCCCTCAACTTGTAAATTAAAGCAATTCCAAGATCCCAAACAGCCAGAATCCGTGTTAAACTTTTAAATATTCATCGTTGTCTATTTCTCTAAAAAAGGTCAGAATAAAATATTATTTACTTTAGATGTTTCTCAAATTATTCTAAACTCAATAATTTGTTTTTCTTTCATGAACGA
This sequence comes from Doryteuthis pealeii, assembly GCA_023376005.1. Taxonomy (NCBI): domain Eukaryota; kingdom Metazoa; phylum Mollusca; class Cephalopoda; order Myopsida; family Loliginidae; genus Doryteuthis; species Doryteuthis pealeii. The sequence continues at coordinate 39,509,772 of CM042163.1, forward strand.
AGAACGATTTTCCGAGCAAAATTTCCTTCCTTCTAACCAACTTGCCTTCCTGTTCTTCCTTGATTATCGAAAAAATTGCTTTTCTTCTTCTTCCCACAATTGCATCAACGCCTTACCCCCCCTAGTTGCCCCCCTAGTTCCCCCCCCAATCGCACCCCCACCATTCTGCAAGATACATTACGCAATGTTTTGTCTCCATTTTCAATGAGATGTGATTTGCTCATTGGAGATATCTATTCATTGTTTCTCTAACACTTGCTGGTTCTTAAAGGACTGGAAGGAGGGAGGTGCTGTTGGATCAGCACCCGATCCTGCCTTTCCATGACTACGATATGATGACCAGCTATAATGTCAGACAAGCTTAGTTTTTTTTTCCCTGTTGGTGTCACCTTCTCTGAGCTGGTCCGCCTTTTTTGAGATAAAGGGCACTTTATAACCATTGGAAGGGGGAAAAATCATATACAGTTACAGCTCAAGAAGACACGAGAAAATTGTCACTTACAATTGATATCAAACTAAGCCATCACAAAAACAAATATCAGACTATGCCTATCAAAATAGATATCAGACTATGTCGTACCAAAAACAGATATTATACTATGCCAGGCCAAAAACAGATATCACACTATGCCATACCAAAATAATATCAAACTATGCCATACCAAAAACAGATATCAGATTATGCCATACCAACAAAACAGATATCAAACTATGCTGTATCAAAAAATGGATATCAAACTATATCATACTAAAAACACATATCAGACTATGCCATACCGAAAATAGATATTAGACTATGTCATACCAAAAACAGATATCAACTATGCCATACCAAAACAGATATCAGACTATGCCATAATCAAATACAGATATCAGACTATTCCATCCTAAAAAACAGATATCAGACTATGCATATCAGATCAGATTCAGACTATTCATTAAAAACAGATATCAGACATGCATATCAAATACAGATATCAGACTATTCCATCCTAAAAACAGATATCAGACTATGCTATCAGACATCCTAACAGATCATACCAAAAACCATATCACACAGTTCCAAAAACTGATATCTGATGATGTCATACGATATCAGACTATGCCATAACCAAAATAGATATCAAACTATGTCATACCAAAAATAGATATCCGACTATGCAATACAAAACTGTTGTGTCATCTCTTCCATTGAAAGGAAAAGAAAGCATATTACATTGTAAGACATGAGAAATTGTCACTAACAACAGATATCACACTATCCATACTAAAAACAGATATCAGACTATGCCATATAAAAAACAGATATCAGACTGTGCATTTTAAAAGCAGATATCAGTATATGCCATAAGACCCTACCACACACCCAAAATAGAGTCCGGGTTATAATCCAGTGATGAGGATCCAGTTCTGGAGCTTTTGAAAATGTAGGGTATTTCCTTATCTTACTGCTCTGTAGTGGACATCCTCAGCATATTCTACATCACACCAAGCTGGAGAACATTTGGACATATTATGTGGACAAAACATCAGATAAACAGCCAACAGGGATTATATAAACCACCAGATCATATAATGAGCAGAGACGAACCACTGCTTAAAAGTTGGTGATTCACAGCTTTCCGTGGAAACAGCTGCGGAAACCGTCCGCGAAACGAATGTCATCGAGGCAAGGCTAGAACATGTAGATGACACGAATCTAAACATTTTTTTCTCTTTTTTTTTTTAACAAGAATCAGAATTACATGATCTAACTAATGTTTCTTGTGTTCTTCAAAACCATGAGAAAATCTACCATTCCTAAAATACGTTCGCTTGTTTTTCATATTTTTTTTTTAAGCTTTTTTCTTTTTTTGGGTGGTCATTGATTTTCTCAC
>CM042163.1:39516648-39521499 GCA_023376005.1 Doryteuthis pealeii
TATATATATACAGTATTTAGAAAAGTATATTTTGGCTGTGGCCCAGATGACATAAAGAGGCGCAATATATGTACATGAGCATATGTAATTTTCATATACTTCTCTGTCCGTCATTGGCACAGACTGCCAAATATTTGTATCAGAATTTTAGCATCTGTGAAAATGGAATCAAACACATGATTTATATTCAATAAATAAGGGGATTTTTTTATTTATAATAGCAGACTAAATCTTTTTTTCTGAATTTTTTTTCCCCATAAATCTAAATTCTGTATTGTTTGGAATTGGTTTATAGCAAAAATTATTTTAATCTCACAAAAATATTTTTTGTTCAGTTCAAAAAGATGGCAAATCAAATCTCATCAAATTTTTGTTGGGTGAGAAGTAGAAACCATGTGAAATTTACAGAAAAGTGTGTGAGATGTCCAGATGTCCAATGTTTCCAAATGGACTGAAAATGGGTTTGACATTGAAAGAGACAGTCAATAGAGTGGAAATACATTGACTCTCTAGTAAAGAAAAAGATCTAGGTACTGTAGTCAGTAAAGAAGGTCATACTGTCAGTCTTCTGGTACATGAAAGGACTCATAGGTAATTTGCGGTCCAAAAACATAACAGCAAGAAATGTCTTCTCATAAACACCAGAAGAATTATTAGCAACCTGATGATGGCAAAATAGCCTGAAACCTGGGTAGTTGCCTATGGAAAACAATTCTATTTAAAAAATTCAACAAATAAATAAATAAAGCTCCTACAAATGTGTGGTTGAGCACTGTGATTTCTTTGTTTCATCTCAAAAATTTTTTTAAATATATATCTCTCTCTATATATATATATATGTGTGTGTGAAGAAAATATTTTCAAAAAATATAACAAACACAGGATGTTACGATCAGAGGAAACAATTTTATGTGTCTATACTTAAGTATTTTGGTATTAAACCATCATCAGGACACTGTTACAATGATTAATTTCCTCATCGTATTTCCATATATACATATATATTACTATTGATAATATAGTATGCTATATTTATACGTAAAGATTGCTCAATATCATTGATAGAGCATGTGTATTTAAGTTAGGATAGCATAGACATGAATTCAATAGTGCTTGGTGACTTCCATGACTTTCCATGATTCTCTTTTGCCACTTGTCCCTATCATACATCACTCCCGGCAGGTCTTCCACATGGCATCCATAATCCACACATGATTTAGGTTTATGCTGTTTGGCCTAGATTGGTACGTCCATGTGTAGGTGTCCACAAGATAATGTCACATATGTTCATTTGTAGGTGTCCACAAGAGAATGTCACATATGTTCATTTGTAGGTGTCCACAAGAGAATGTCACATATGTTCATTTGTAGGTGTCCACAAGAGAATGTCACATATGTTCATTTGTAGGTGTCCACAAGATAATGTCACATATGTTCATTTGTAGGTGTCCACAAGAGAACGTCACTTATTGCCTATATATTTTTAAACCGAGCACAAGGTTTGAAAATCATATAGGTGAGAAAATGTGAGTTACCAAGCACTGTTGACTTCATGTCTACACTACACTAATATATATATAGATATTAACTAAGCTTAGCTTAGATGTGGCACAAGGCCAGATGTATGGGGTGCCCAATGATAATCAAACTCACTAACAATGGTTTGCGATTCTAGCTTGCTAACCATTAAATTACATGAGGAGCCCACACTCTAACATTATGGCATATCCTGCTCATGTGGAAGGGTTGGTGTGTGTGTGTGTGTGTGTGTGTGTGTGTGTGTGTGTATGCGTGTATATATATATATATATATATATATATTGGTATATGTAGGAAGCGCATGGAGCGATGGTTAAAGTCATGGGAAATGGACTCGTCGCCCTGAGTTCAAATCCTGGATGTGGTAATTGCATTTCACTTAGCGCTAATACCCTTGAGAAAGGTATGAATCCTACTCTCCCTCCAGCTATGGATAAATAGTAGGGCAGACTGGGCACTTTAACCTTGGTTATGCAACCGGTCTAGGAGAAGGAAAACTCTGAATTCAAACCTGTTCAACTCCGCTTTAGAAATTGACCTTGTGTCACATCCTACTCATGCGGAGGGGTTGGTAAATATATATAAATATATATACACACACATACAAATAAATATTCATTCCTAACAAGCTGTATTGATATTTTTCTTCCACTGTTGCAATGCTAATGTTATGCTTTACCCAGAATATATTATATATATATATATATATATATATTTTGCTCTCGATTGTAAAAATAATCCTTGATATTTCTTTGCTCATCTTTCATTATTGCTTTTGAAGGAACCATCATCATGAATAAAAATTACCATAATGACGAGAGAATGGTGCCAAGAAATACAGATATAATTTTAAATGACATGCAAATGAAGCATTGGGCAATATGTTCTTGGATTCTAATACGATGCCAAAAGTAGACGCATTAAAATTCAGGTTTTCAAGAATTTGTTGTCTTTTTCCTTTTTGATTATGGAGCTGTTGTTATTATATTCTTTTTTTTTATTATTATTTAATGCAAATACCTTGTTATTTGATAATTCGGTTGAATATCTTTTAAATTTATTTTTTTTATTATTTCTAAGATAAGCAGGTATGTCAGTAAAGACCAAACATGTTTATACAAGTATAATTGGGCTTTTCCTTTTCACCTTAGGAAACATCTTATTATAATGGAGATTCTGTCTCTATTTGTCTGTAACCAAAACTATGTCACTGTTTACATCACAATCATTTCAGGAATTAAGTAAATTTATCAACGAGTGTTTAATATATAGTCAGTGTCAATACTACATAAAAATATTAAAATTCTATGAAAAATCAATTAATTGTCAAATTTTCATGGTATTAAAACTAATAATAACAAATGAGATAAGGTTTTGTTTTTTGTTTAATGGCATATCAATCTTTGTAGGTTATTTAATGCCAAAGCCATCCATGTAGAAGAATGGCAGTCATACTATTTAGCATAGCTAGGGGATGAAGGGATTCATACCTTTCCTAGGGGCATTAGTCCAAATGTGAATGTAATAGAGTGACTGATGATCTAACTCCCTTACTATGATTTAGCAGTCCATCATGTTAGCAACTATGTCTCTCCCAGACAAGATAAGAATTAATTTAGTATAAATAAATATATATATATATATATATATATATATATAAGTTAGGGTAGATTGGACATTAAGTCAACACTGCTTGACTATCAAACCAAGTGATCAAGCTGGTATTTTGTGCACCCTGTAGGGAGGTGGTGTAGTTTGGTTTTATGGCCCAGATAAGCTAGCCCTCCAGGGAGGAGTTTCCTTTTATGGTTCAGAGAAGGTAAGAGTGGTATTTGTCTACAAAACACACAAATGAATGTGCATTTACCCAACCACTCCGCATGAGCAGGGTGTAACACATGGTCAGTTTCTTAAGCGGTGGTTAACAGGTTTGAATTATCAGTTTCCTTTCTCCTAGACTACTATACTTGAAATGTATAAAGAGTGCTCAATATCATTAATAGAGCATTGACTTCAGGTCCACGGAGACTCCACCCCTCATCTCTAATTATTCTTTAATGACAGGCCAGACTTAGTGAATATATAACTTATTTATTATAAATAAAATGTTTACTAAGATATATTTGTTTTAATATACAAGTTAAAGAAGACAATTATAGAGGAATTTGAGATATCAGAGGTATTTGAACTGATTATCATTTCAGTGCAGCACTGCTAATTATGTGAACATAAGGAATTGCAAACATCCCTTGAGTTGTCGCAGGTGTTCAAACTGATCACCATTCTCTTTGATACAAACAGATGCAATTGCAAACTTTCCAAATCATTTTAATTGGCATTCTGTTTCAATTGCTCATCTTGATTCATTGATTGTTGCAGGTTCTGTGCAATAAATTTTAAAATGGCTCAATTAAATACCACAATTGTTACTATGTAACACCTATGAATCCACATGTTATGGTTGAACACCACATAAATGTACCAGCAGGTCACAGTCTCATATGGATTATCAGTGCTTGGTCTTAATTGGACCATTCTTTTTTGAAAACACAGTAACTCATCAAAATACATATACATTTTTGGACACCCTGTATACATATATATATATTTTTTTTTTTACTATTTCTGACAGTATGGAAAAAAAACTGATAATACAATTTGAAAATAAAGAAATATATTAGAAATTAATGTCCAGAGAAAAAAATATATCACAAAAGAAAAGATCAAAACATCCATAAAGTCTGAAAATAATCAACCAGTATCATAATGAATTTCCAAAACAGTTGCCTAAGTTAAATATGTGGATTTTTTATTATTATTATCATTACTTATGTGTGGATTAATTTTTTAAAATAATTAACATCGTCTATATGTGGATCAAACTTTTTAAAATTACCATCATCATTTATGTGTGGATCAAATTCTTTTTTTATCATTATCGTTTATGTGTGGATCAGCACTTCTGTTCACCCCCTGAGCATTTTACCATTTTAATCAAATTGTCGCTCCATGGTACTTCTGTCTAAAATCAAACTCTGCTCCTTGGTCTTCTGGCTGGGATCAAAGTGTAACATGTTCCTTTTCTTCAGCCATGTTCTTGGCTTCAAGCAGAAAGCAACACAAAAAAGGCAACCTTGATACAGGAAATTCCATCTTTGAAGCAGCACCTCCTCAATTGCATAAAAGTGGGGATTTGAAGTCGTCTGATCCTTACACCCAACCATTTTAGAAATCAAGTTGCATGATTTTAATTGATATTATTGACCAATCACTTATATCATGTTCATATCAACATTGCCAACATTAAACAAG
>CM042163.1:39521599-39591599 GCA_023376005.1 Doryteuthis pealeii
GTCTTAAGCGACTATTCTTATTAAGAATAGGTTGATATTGCCTGCCCATTGTTCTTTGCCATACCACTGAGCCAAACCACTTGAAGTGTTCTTCTCGATAATGTCCAGTTGCTTTTATTTGGTATTCGAAGCGGTCTCTAGTATATTGTCCATTTTGATGTGATTCATTTCAAGAAACTCCTGACTATAGTCCTGATCGGCAGTTCTTCTTCAACATACACTTAAGTTTTTGTTGTCTTCCTCGTTCAAACTCCAGGTTTCTTTCAGTTATAGGGAACAATTGGTACAATTTAGTGCCAGTCAGTATGAGACGAACCAATAATATTTTATACAATTATTATTCCAAGAGAAATATTTCAATACTTTTGAATTAGAATGTCAACTTATATTCTAAATCCTCAGTTTGCATCAAAGAAATTGGTTTCAATAAGGAAAATGCGACAAAATCTGTCGTTAGACAACCAGTAACGGAGAAGGAAATTTTCTAGAACATTTCATATTTAGAAGAGTCCAAATGGAGTTTCCCTTGCCAACTCATAAAAGTAGCATCTGACACGACTCAGCCTTGGAAGGATTCTACATTTTATCAACCCAAAAATTCCCCAGATTAAACTTATACTGAGATCACTTTCTGTAGATGAAAATGCTACCTAGCTAAGAACTGCCGGTCTAAATCATATAGATATGTACTGTCAACAAGGATTAGTAAAAAGATTACTTATATTCCTGTACTTAAAAATTAATGAATTATCTTGTTAGTTATTATTTGGATTATCAGACTATTGTCCTCTCATCTTCATTGTATCTGAGCTACAACGTTTTGGCTGATGTGATCCTCACCGGCCTATCTTCAGTATTCTTAAAGTTGACTCTGGGAACTTCCTTTCGGACGCGGAATTCCTTTCTACACAGTTTCAAATCTGGTTTATTTTAATTATTTGTATTTATTTTAAACAACGATCCAACAAATCTTTTATATTTTTTTCGCACAAATTTTTAATAATTTCTTTCTTATAGTTATTTATTTTACACTTTTTCCTAAGTACATTCTAAATACCGTGGGAGGGATGGGGGTCAGTAATATTTGAAATAGTTGTTCCTTGTAATTATTTTAAAACGATTAAAATTAACAAAAAAATGTATTCGAAACTTGATTCTTATATTTTATCAATAATTTCTAATTTTTTAAATGATTTTTTCTAATTGTTTTAATTTTTTTTGTGACTTATCATTCTGTTTACTTACAAAAAAATTTCGGTAGGTTATTTGCTCGTATATTTTTGGTGTTTAAGGATGCTACAATTTAATAACGTATTTATATCTTTCCTATATTTCTTCTCCCTATTTTTCAGTTCTTTTTCTTTTAAAGACCTTTTTTTTATTGTTTGTTTATTGATTAACATATCATCAACCTTGTTCTAAATTTTAAATTATATATTTATATAAAACTTTTTTTAATTTTAATTTTTTATCCCTCATAATCTTTTATTTTTTCAAATCTTCATAAACATTTTTCTCGAAATTTTATATGTGATTGTTAAGATATCATTTTTAAGTCTTCTTTTTCTTGATATTTTATCACTACTACCCATTTTTCCTAATTCTAGAATATCCATTTGCTTGTTTTTTTATATTTTTTTTTTAGAGTTGTGGTGAGGGGGAATTTTTTGTTTTATTTTATTTTAGACTTTTTTTTTTTTTCTAATCAATTTTTAATTTATTCTAATTTTCTCTTTATTTCTTTCTTTTTTTTTCAATCATTCCTTTTCCAATTCTTTTCATACCTTTCTTTTAATTTTTAAAAAGACATTTTTGTCTTTCTTTTCTTTTTCATTCGGATTCTAATTTTAGTTCTTTTTAAAAAAAAATTTCGAATTCTATTATCCTTTTTTTTTGTCGTCTTTTTGCTTATTTTTCTTTAATCGCATTATTGATAAATAAAAAAAAATAAAATTAATGAATTCTCCAGGACAGCATTATTTTTGCCGACCAAATGCAGTTCTTAATTTTTAAACAAATGAAATATCCTTAATACCTTAAAATAGGATGACAGGCCACAAAAAAATGGAAATCAAAATAATAAGATATAAATTAAATGAAAAATAGAAGTAAAAAAAAAGTAGAACAGAAATCTAAAATAGAGGCAGGAATTGTTGAAATATTCTTTCTATCTTCTTCGTTTCATTCTTCTTGTTTTTTTACAGATTGGGAATTGGAGTTTAATCATGGGATGAGGCGACTAGGGGAAAAAACAATTGTTCATATACCATATGAATTAAATATTTAAATATATCAAACTACTGTTAAAAATAATAAAGAAGATAAATAAAAAAATAAAAAGAACCCTAAAATAATAAAAAGAAGAATAAATTTTATTGTGTTTCCAAACCAATTATAATTGTTCCTCTTCAACTTTTATTCAATCTTTATTTAACTTATTTCTGTTGAACTTCTTATATTTCATTCATCTTTCTCTTTTCCTGCATTATATTGCTTTTTTTCTTCTTCTTCTATCGCCCTTGCCCTTCTTTTATCTATTTGCTTTTACATTATGCCATACTTTTTTTCTTTCTTTCTTTCTTCCATTCTATGCTTTTTTCTATCATTTTTTTCTTCTTTCTATACCATCCCTTGCATTCTTTATCTATTTTTTCCATCATCCTTCCTTTCTTTCTCTCTTCCAAAATCTATTCTTTTTTCTTTCTTTGCTTATCTATCTATTCTTGCCCATCCCTATCTATGGTCTTAACATTCAAAACTTTACTTTCTTTCTCTAATTTAAATCTTTCTTTCCCACCAATAACCCAAAATACATTATTCATTCTATTCTTTCTTTCTATACTTATTTCTAACTTCTGTATTTCAGCTTCTTCTCACTCTTCTTCCTTTCCTATCTAACATTTTCATTCTTTCTACACTATTTATTTGTCTTCTTTCCTATAGTTTCATATTTCTCTTTCTAGTATTCTCAAACTTTTATAACTTCCGGGAGACTATTCTTCACTCAACTTCTTCTCTTTCATCCTTATTATACCTATAATTGATATATATTATTTTATTTCATTACTTTCTTTTACACTGTCTTCCTTCATTCCATCCTTTCTTCTTTCAATGTTATTCTTCTTTATTTATTTTTCATCTTTTTCTTATGCTTACTTTTTTTCTTACATACTTTGTTTCTTCTTTCTTTCAAGTCTATGTTAAACATTTATTCTTTTTATTAGTTTCTTCTTCATTTCTACACATACTTAATATAATAAAATTTTATTCATACTCTTTCATTCTATTGCTTTCTTAATTTTCATCATTGCTTCTTGTATCTTTCCCTTCATCTGCGTTGTCTATTTCTTTTATTCATTCATTTTGTCTTCTCTATTGTTTCCTTTATTTGTCCGCATCTTTTATCTTTCTTTTTACTCGAACTTTCATTCTTTCTTTTTCAATGACTTTTATCAATCATTTTTATACATAAATTACTTCTATGCTTTAATTCTTTAAAGATTGTAAAAAACAAAAAATGCCCCATAAATATCAGAATATGAAATTTATTCAGATTTATAAAACTGATATAAAAAACATGTACATTGCTAAGAATAATCTGCTAGAACAATAAGATTCTCATTACTTAATATTTAATATATATATTATTTTAATTATAATATAATATATTTTATAATAGTATATATCACACAGGTGATAAGGTATAAGGAAATAATAAGCCAATGGAATTGAGAGGTAGATTAGTAAAAGACAAATGACAGAAAAAAAAATTAAATTTGACAATGTTGCCGTAAATATAAGTATGCTTTGATTAGAAAAGAAATTATATTGTGTCAAATATATAAAACATAATTATCACATTACAAGCTAGTATGAAGAAAGAAGCCATGTCTACTATGTATATTATTTATAAATTATAATATATATATATATATTGTATTTAGCTGATTAGTAATTATAAAAAATCTGAACACATGTCGTGCATACGTAAATTCTAAATAAAAGATAAAACAAAATAAAGAATTCCGACATTATTTAACATTAAATCAGATATTAGATTTTCTCTAGTGTCATCATATATACCATATGAGTCATAAAATAATATATAATTTGATTATATTGATTATATATATATATATATGAGATATATATTGTTCAATAGAAATATGGTTACACTACTTCACTGTTGAGACCTAGTGATGACCAAATTTTTAAATTGCCTCTCTAGTAGTTTATATATACTGCCAAACTCAAAATAAATAGAAAAAAAAATTCAGACATTTTCAATAAGTATTATCTAATTTTTCCTCCCAAATATTTATATATATAATTATATATCACCCTAATATATTATATCAATGTGTATAGTGGGACACTATATACTGAAGAAGCCAGTAGTAACCCAATGTACCAGTCTTATTAGTAAGATGTCTCAATATCAGTGACGTTCGCGTAACTTTTTATGCTATATAATAGAAAAAATAAATGAATAATAAAAGGTTATTGGCTTTACCTGACGAATGCCCCATTAGCAAGAAACCAAAAAGATTGTAATAATTGTCTTGACACAATGATAATAAAAAAAGCAAACCTTTTATTTATTTATTTTAATAATATAAGCAATGAGTTAATAATAAATAGTATATGGTATATTGCTAGCCAGTTGGTGATGGACCAAGGTGTTTGCCAGTATTCAATTAGTAGAGTTTCTCAATATCAGCTGATAAATTATTTACTGAGTTTTAGGATTTATGGCAATCAACACCCTTATCGGGCCAATTTAATGCGCAATTCAATTCATTATTGATATTCTTTCTACTTAATAGGTATCTGCTTAAGCAATCTTGATATTAAATGATGTATTTGATTACAGCAGGCAATGATTCCAAAGAGCGGTTGATATGCTATTAAAGATAAAACAACCCATCAACTAACCAAACCAATCAAAATCACTAGAGTTTGTTTTGTCTCCTAGACTGGTTGCTTGCAACCAGGCCGAAGGACCCAGTCTGCTCTACTACTTAGCCCATAGCCGCCAGCCATGTTAGCTGGGGCTGTAACTACACTCGACTGCACCTCAGCAAAGGGGTAAGCCCTACTAGATGAAGCCACTGGTTTAGCCCTGAGTAAAGACATTAGATGCCTAAAGACGGAATTCCTGGCTGGAGTCTGAGCTAGCCCTTAGGTTTTAGAAACTATATTCACTTCTTTAATAACCTAATAAGCTCACTTCTATTGTAATTAAACTAAATGAACTGCCAGTGTTTTATTTTCTCTTCTTCATGTTTCAATTTTAAGTACGGCTGTCCCTCTCTCTTTCTCTCCGGATTTGATTTGATCTACAGGCTCATGGCCGGGATGCCTTATCAGGGCTAACCATCTGGATCTTTACACATGGTACTATGCCAGCTCATCCAAGTGATTGTCCATTTGGGAGTGATTTTTCAGCCACTGATTTGTTTTTGCCAATTTTGCGGCACAGCAGGACAAATCAGTTGGTCTGAACACGTGCAGCCATGTTTCTAGCGGCTAACATCAGCTTGAGTACTGTGGAATCTATATTTATGAAATGTGCCGATTATTCGTCATCACTAGCGCACTCTAGGCAACAAGTTGTACCTGGCACTTATATATCCATAATATATACATCACAGAGTTTTAAACGATAGGAACCCGGTATGCTTATCAAAAAAAATAATATGAAATATATATAATATACTAATATATCGAGTCATGATATAGGTATTCACATCGAGTATACTAGTATATATATTTTTTACATGTATGTACATAATGTGTGTCAATATAAGCAAATTCTTTCAAATATATAAACACAAGTTTTGAAATAAGTAATATAATCATTTCCAGAAGCATTTGATTTAAAAATCATTTGCAATTCTTTTTATAATTAAAATCATTTTCCAATTCTTTCTTATAGTAAAAATCATGGTCCAATGAGCATCTTAAAACAACACCTTGAAAAGTCTAAAAATTCATTTCTCAATGCATTTTTTTAGTAAAAATCATTTCCAATAGCATTGTTTATTAAATCAGTAGATATATAATTTTTCCAATGCCATTTTTAATAGTAAAGATAATTTCACAACGCGATCCACAATTAAAATAACGTAATAACAATCATTTCTCCAATGGCGAGTTTCGTTTTATAGCTAAAGATAATTTCCAATGGCATATCCTCTATAGTAAAAATCATTTTCCAATGCATTTTTATTTTTTTAAAAATCATTTCCTAACAGACATATTTACAAAATCATATTTTTCAAAATCCCAATATTCTCACAAGACTTTTTTTTCTTTGTTTGACTTCTATAATTTCAGCATCTTGTAAAAAAGTTCATTGTGCTAATGCATTTTTATAGTAAAAAGCTATAACAAATCAATTAAAAACTGAAACAACAGTAGTCGCAAATTGATAGCTTAATACAAAATAAAAAGATATATAAAAATTAGAAGAAAATAACAATATTAAAATAGATAATTAAAATACCAAGCATACAAGCGTTCCATCTACTTCCTATACTCTTTTAATCATAGAGAAAGCTGTTCATCAAGAAACAATAATGTTCCCAAAAGTACCATTATATATACAGATTATATGTATTAGTACCAAATTCTGTATTAGCAAGCAATCTAGATTCCCAGTATCGATTGTTAATGGAGTTTGATTCTCAATGCGTGCAGTGCCCCCATACTTTTCTGTTGGCCACAAGCCTAAGGCCTTATAAATAAATTATGAAATTTATTATATATATATTCTTCTTCTTCTCTTCTTCTCACACTCATACACACAGGCGACACACACCACTATCTCAAACCCTTAGCTAGAGTACTATATATATATAAGTTATATATTTATAATGCCTTAAAGAAATCGCTTTCATATATATATATATATAACGAGTGTTTGCTACTAGAAAAGGTTATCAATTTTTAATCTGTTTACACATACCAAGTATCTCTTTATTCGTGGAGCGTCAGAATATAGTTTATTTTTCGAGACCATTATTCTTCTTTTATGGACTTAACAGGTCCATATGCATCAAAAAAAAAAAAAACGCAAAATCGATAAATAACCATAAGGATTTTACATTTAGAAGTGTTTTGTTAAATCACGGAGTAGCTATGGTCTCTAAAGGCTGATTTGAATGACAAATTTAGTCCTTATGAATACCCCATACAATATGACCTCATGTCACATTGCTACTCAAGCAAAAATGGCTTGTAAATACCACAACTTTGGCCATTAGTGTTCCAGTGCTATTATTTAAGAATCACAGTCCAACAGAGTTTTTCTAACCACGCAGTGAGAAGCCCGGCATTTTGGGCAGCAACAATCCCAACATCTACTCCCTTTCAACTAACACCAGCAACTGCTAACTACTTGACCAGTTTCCCTTTCACCACGCCTTTCCTTTCAGGCCAGGATCTAAACCGCGACACTACAACCTTGACCTGTCAATAATCTTTTATAACAAAGCAGGCTGTTCGGTTTGAGATTAGCTATCCGTATTTGAATGTCATATTTATATATATACTATATAATCATATACAGTATTATTATAATTCTTTCTCAGTTTTAAACCTATGTGCTTTTTTTAATTTTAAATTGGAACTTATACAATTCGTAAAATATATAATATGTCTATGACAGCTAAACACTTTCACACTAAATAATCATTGAGTTATACCCATATGTGAATTAATTAATGTTATACATATTATTGAGTTTGCGCGAATAACATTATCAACCTTTTGGCATATTTAATGTTGCACAAGCTTTATATAGAGGTAGATCTAAGAGTCACCAATATATATTAAGGTTCACTATTTAAAATTCTGTATATAGTATTTTGCATATTTTAAATCAAAGAAATATTTAGCTCATATCACTCATAACGTATTAATATATACATACGCTCCAAGGGTTTTTAGATTTATTGAGACTTATCTTTAATTTTATGTTGTATCCTGTTTTATAGATTGTCTATGGTTTCTACGTATATTTCGATCTATTACTCCCATATCTATAATAGACTATTTATTTTATATTGTGTTTTATGCTTTGTCAAAGCATACTCACCACAAATGCATCTGCCTTGTATTTAAAGAGATATGAACTAACATAAATAAAGAATTTCTAAATAAATATCAATTTTATTTTTTTTTCTGTTTATTCTGGTTACGACTGAATTATAATCTTACTCATTATATAATCTTACTATCTACTTATAAATGTGTTAATAGGACATACGAGCCTTATTCAGTTTGAGATGTAGGTGAGGGGTGCTAAAGATTAGGTGAACTATGGTGAATGCGATAACCGGACAGATAAAATAAATTATTAATTTCATAATGAGAGGACCATTTTTAATGAGAATACTAACTTTGTTATCATTACAATCCTACAATTTTCATATCCTAAAAATCCATACATAGTACTTTATTCTATACGTATCTATATCTTTTACTGATACGGAAATTTTTGCGTAAACAATTATCTATACATAAAGTCAATAGATTTATTATAAATCAAAATATGAACTGTAAGTACTACCATCATTACTTTACACGCATTGAGCATCATACATACTTTACAGCTGCTCACTAAGCCAGCATCTTACCTACCATAACTACTAATATATCTAACCTGACATAGCCAACTTGAAAGGCCAGAGTTACCCTATCATCATCTTAATGCTCTAAAGTAAGTGTATAAGTCTGACTGAGGGGCATGGCTCTTAATCAGATCCGTAATCCAGTCACACGAGTCAGCGAGCTGAGTAAGTATACTATTACTCGACTATTCTACATCTGAGCCGACTATATACAACAACACCAAGGAGATTATCATGTTAGCATTTCTGAGGTTGAGAAGCGCTACTCAACAATACTATATATTATACCTATGTCCATCATACAACCATACAATCAGTTCTATCCTGTTAACTTTACTGCAGCAACAATCCACTTTTGACTATACATTTCAATATTGTACCGATCTGAAGATGTTGTGTTGGAGGACTAGGCGCGGTGGAATAGTGCGAACTAGGAACCTCTGTTGTTTCTAGCCGAACACACTCTTACCGGCTGAGCTGAATCCGGCCCATAGGGCCGAATAGTAAGCCTATAATTATTTGATTTACTACAGGATTATTGTTTTGGTTTGGTTTTTTTCCAGCCGACATGCGAACCCTTAGGTGTCCGATTTTAAAGGGATCGCGGTACTAGAAAGGTTTTGCAAATTGCTAAATTTATTTCTTGTATTGTGAAAATTGTCTGTGTATTCACAGTTTCGCCTTACAACACCACCAGAGTGTCGGTTCCCATATTAATGCCAGCCCCAAAGTTATTGAAAATAAATCCTGCATTAGATCAAGATTTACGATCAGGTCATCTACCTTTTTGACTTTAGAATAAGAATGAGGCCTATATCTGATATTTAAATATCATCATGGTGATTAGTTCGCTTAAACTTTGATAAATGGGAATAAATTATATAATGTGATTCCCTATCATACGTAAGGGATAGAAGCCGAATCTATATGTACTCTCCTCCATGGGCGTGATCAGCTGTTAACCTATTAGAGATATCGGCTAGAGTTAACCTCTGCTACCTTGCCTAGAACTCGAAACATGACGTACTTTGAACCTACTTATGGACACCGTCCGCCAACACTATGATTATTACTAGTAACAATCCTTTCTCTCCTTCCTAAAATAACAGCATCAATATCAATCTATGGACTATCTGTTTCTTGTTTTATAAACTTTTGAATAAAGAGTGGCTAATATTTGAGGAATCTTCCCTCCTTTCGTAAATAGAAGAGCCATGCCATTATCACTGCATGGACAGGGCCGTTAATTATTGAAATCTTCTAATTAGAATCCTTCTGCTCCTCCTTAAACAGAAGACCCATCAAATTATATCATCGGATGGTAAACATCCAAATCGATTCCAGATGCGAATCAGAAGTTCAAAGAAAACCCAAGTAGACAAAGGAGTTGTCGATGATCGGTCTTAGTGTTAGTCAAATCTTTCTCATCATCTATAGTGCGTAAACAAGCTGTATACACACAACCTACATGTGAAATTCAGGCTACACACACACCACACAAACTCAGCAAATCCACACACAGCACTACAACACACTAATCTCTCCCCCTTCTCACACTCACACACATCTTTATTAATGTTTACTTCCAGGGTATTTCAAAGGCCCTGAAATCTTGATTGCAGAGTGGAAGAATCCAATTAATTACTTCATGAAATAGTAAATCCATCGTGACATGAATCTGTATATACAGCGCCATCTCTGCGGTGACACCACCTCACCGCCGCCACAGAAAAAAACAAAAGAAATCTCATTCAGACCGACATAGCATCTGTGAGATTACCGTTCGTTCATCTAGTTTAGTGATGTCAACTATCTTTCTCAACAGATGATTTTGCTTACCTTTACTTAGTGAAAATGAAACAAACAATAATAACAACGCCTTTTTGTATTTATGATTTCGTTCACTCATTTTTTTTTTTTTTATCTTATAAAAGAGGTAGCTTGTTTCTGAAATCTGGGCCTTAACATGTGCGTCGTAGTGGTTAAGTTCAAGGCCTCAATATGATTCGAAAACCATTCGTTGTAGTAGAGGATTGTCTATTTAATACAACTCGGAGCCCGCATTAACTATGCGTCCGACTTGTGCCCACATCTACATGCTTAGAATATAAATATAATTGAATCAAAAACCAAAATTTGAGCTGTGTCTCATTCAGGTGTTTCCAAAAGTCATACACTTGTCTGAACAACCACGTATTTCATCTATTGCATGTGTCTTACTCTCGCAAAGCGAGCGTTTTTTCTCAGAAGGTTTATTATCATTTGTTGTGCTGTTTCTACGTTTTGTCTTTTACTTGTCCCAATAAGGAAAATAGCCATTTTTAGTCATAAGTTGCCTATATAAGTGTTATAACTGCTCACTGTAAAAATGAAATATTGTTAAAATATACGAGACTTGTTATTGTTATATATCCAAAAGCATAACGCTCATAAATATAGAAGATTGAGTGGGCGAATTAATAGATTAAGTAATTATCCAATTTACGATTTAGTTTAAATAAATATGGTAGTATACAGAAGATGGAGGCTGAGAAAATTTAGCATATCAATATGGAATTATCTTATCGAAATAATAATTACATCATAGGTGAATTCTCGGTCTAGAGCCCATTGAATTTATTGGTAAATTTTAGTTTTTCTAGTATTTTATTTATTATAATACTAATTCTATTTGCAGTGAGTAATAATATATATATATATTTGCACAATGTAAACACACATATGGAGCCCAAAAAAGTTACACACCACCATTATTATGGACCATCACCTCCGTCAACAGACACATATGCACACACATTATTATAGCCACCCAGAATTCATATGGTTATATATATATTGATGAATACATACAATTGATATAATTAGTGAGTCACACGACAGCACCCGACATACAGGCTCAGACGGAGCCCATAAAATATCATTTACAATCAGCACAATCCCCCGTTAAGTATGTGAATTTAACCTTAATATTATGACAGCACAGCCTAACATCATACATTACAGAAATTCTACATCAAAACACCTACAGAGTATTAACCAGCATGCCCTATACATAAATACCCACAAGTCTCAACCACACTCTTCTACAAAAATACATCAGATTTAGCGATATAACCAGCGAGGAAACACGCAATCACACACAACAGCAGCCACCAGATATATTCAATGCACACAGGCACACACATCCACACCTTAAACACGCAGCGAGCCCAACAAACACACACAACATGAAACGAAGTAAATCATGTGACAACACAACAAACAAACAGATACACGCACACACAACAAGATAAAATATCACAGCGCACACTATCTTTCACTGCTACACACACACACATCAATTACACAAACTGGTAATTTAGCACACACACACACAACAACACTGAATAAACAACAAAAGTCTATAACTCATATTAAATCTAATATTTCACACTACATCAGTATCATAACATTAGTAAATTTATATACATCGATCACTAATAAATCATTTCTTTTCACAACAGTGTAATATATACACACACAGCACAGCATTACATACTAACAGTGCATATAAACACACACACACACACACACACACTATATATATATGTGTTGAGGTTCCCGAGTCTGAGAAATTGTTCTCGAGGGTCCGATCAAGCAAATACGGGGCTCGAAAGGAGGGCCGGGAGGGGTTTATATCGGCCGAAACATTGTACAAATAACCAATAAGAGATCAGGATCAAGTAGTCCGCAATAACGCAGATAATACTTAATCATTCAACGCCTCATCTTCAAACATTTAAAAAATGTGTGGCGTGTGTGTTAAAATTGTAAGAAAAAAAAAAAAATTAAAAAATGTTCCGAATATGAAGCTGGTAAAAAATGTTTGCGCTATTGGTCAGTAAATATACATCACACTACTCAAATTGAATTGTATTATGTAAATGCATTATGAATGTGGGTTTTTGTGTAATGGTCCCACAACACGAATCCAATAACTTTCCTTTATGTGAGTAAGTTACCAGTACATCGATAACATTAGTCCGTAAGCTCTTTCTTTATTCGTCAGTTTTTTGTTAAAAACCGAAAAGCCTTTTTTTTTTTCTTTTTTCTTTTTCTTTTTTAATCCCATTCTTCCTTTCTATTCTTCTTCTTCTTCTTCTTCACTTTCCACAAGACATCAGAGAAACAGAAATAGCATCTTAACACTCGATTCACAAGAAGACTGCTGAAGAGCCCGAATGTGCCCTCTCTGTCTTCCACAAGTCGTTCACAAATAAAAGCAGTGCAAACCAAGGCACATTTAGTGGGGCGGCATCACAAGCGCGCCACCGTTGTCTGGTATTATACAGAACAAGGGAATGAGGCTCTGACCCCCCAGTTCAGGTTTCTACATTTTTTTCCTCTGAGAATTGATGATGAATAGGAAACACGGTAATTATCTATCTCTTTAGATCGCCATTGTCACTACGTTTGTTTGTCTGCGCACCTGAAAGTGTCATGCTAATCAAACAGAAAGTGAGGCAGTGGGGGGGTCTGTGAACACAGGAACTCATAAATGTGATCGCTGTTAGTGAAGCTCAAAAGCTCTGTGTGTCATTGTGTTCATTAATAATATCCTTACTACTGCTACGAGGTGCAATTGTGTAATGCGTTATCGTTATACGAAATTGAAATCAGTGACCCGAGTTCAAATCCTGTATGAGTCGGTAGTTCATTTTGAACCTAATGCCCTTAGGAAAAAGTCATATTTCTTACGTCTTCTCTGATAAGCTATGGGTAAAGAAAAAAAGAAAAAATGTTTTTGTCTGAGACGCTGTCCCACCAGGCTGGATTAATACACAGGTCTTTTTTATGGTAGGGATTGTTTTTTTATTAGAGCATAGGCGCGTGAGAGTTCCAATTTTGAGCCATTTCTGGAAAGTAATGGAGTAATTCGCCTTCATGTCATCATTAATTCGCGGTATCTCCCTTTCATAATTATTTCCATTATTATCCCAGGTCCACTTTAACTCGCTAATGGTAGTACTTGTTAGGGTCCTACTGTCGGATGGGTTGAATAGAAAAAAAAAAAAAAAGGTTTTAAAAAAAAAATATGAAGGTTTACAAGATTAATTTGAATACCCATTCCTAATAGAGGCGAATAAATCAAAAACATTTGTCTTATCCAGGGCTCAACCATTAATGCCAATCCCAGGGCCCGATAAAAATTACATTCTGGGACCAATATTCGACTACCGGTCCATTTCGGGACAGGTTTTGGCCAGGGGAACGGTAGAACTTTTTCGGCT
The DNA here is from genome assembly GCA_023376005.1 of Doryteuthis pealeii. NCBI lineage: Eukaryota > Metazoa > Mollusca > Cephalopoda > Myopsida > Loliginidae > Doryteuthis > Doryteuthis pealeii. Next base: position 39,535,506 of record CM042163.1, read on the forward strand.
AAAAAAGTTAGTACTACATTCCAATAATGGCCAGTGGGCCGAGCTGATTTGCCCAATGCTGATGTTCAAGATTGAACATTGTATGTTCTAAAGTAAAGTTTTTTTTCTATAACATATTAGGGGAAATGAATTTTTTTAACTAGGTGTTCCACACAGCCTTTATTTGAATTTTAGGGGGAGTGCTGAACAAAATGAGTATTATACTTTCCCCGTTTACAATTTTTTTAATTTTTCTCTAAAAGAATAAAAGAAATTTGAATAATTACAAATCCGAAAAATGTTTTTAGAAAAGTTTTGTAGGTCTATACTTGTCGTAAACAAAACAAATATCTCAGTGGAGTAGTAAAATTAGTTGATGCTGTTTAAAGTTAATGACAATCTTTAGAAAATTTTAATGTTTCATTTTATTTATTTTAATTTTCCCACCCACCTCAGTGCAATATGCTTTCAAAATTCTAATTTTTTAACAGAACTGGCTGGAGGGGCGTTTTTTGCTAGTGTCTCTATATATTCGCCAAAAACCAAGAGAAACTTTCCATGATATTTTAATTGTTTGTCGATTCATTTAAAATATTTATTGGAATCTATTTTATTTTATTTTTCATATTTAATTTAGTATTTTTATTTCTTTATTTTATTCTTCTTGGAAGTACTTCTTTTCTTTTATTTTATTTCATTCTGGTCCGTATTTTTTTATTGTATCTTCATTTTTTAAAATCTAGTACACTTATGTCATGCATCCCTTTTCATTTTTTCTGTTTATTTACTTTTTTTAAAAACCGAATCTTGAGAATCCTTGTTTTAATTTTTGTAGATTTTTATATCCTTATCTTCTTTTTATAAATGATTGCAAGTGTTGATTTAATTTGGCATCCTATGTTCTTTCTCGTCAGGTACCAAATGGAAACAACCCGGATTCATCAATTCATTAGCCGGCACCAATGGACTTAATGTAAAAGAGATATATCTGGGGTAAAAAAAATAAGGACAAAACAAATAATTCACTCACTTGGGATTTTCTGTTCTTGTCTTTGAGAATCAAGTGGACAACACACAGAGAGCACACGGAATAATGAATGAAATGGAAATATGTAAATTTATATAGAAAAAATGAAAAAAAAAAATCTTGGTCAACAGAATTAGTGAATCCATTCAAAGATTAATGGGTTTAAAAAACTTTTTTAGTGGGGAACTTTTATTTGTTTTTTTTTATTTAAATAAGGTTTTTTTAAACTTAAAAAAAAAAAGAATGACAAGAAATGTATTTACTATCTTTTGTACATATTTTGTTTCATTGTTTTTTTTAATTGAAAAAATAAATTTTTTAAAAATTAGAAAAAAAAAAAAAAAAAAATGAAAAGAATGTCATTCTTTTGTAGATATTTTGTTTTCATGTTTTTTAAATATTATTGTTTCACAAATCGATTTTTTTGTTCATTTTTTAGATTTTAATTTTTGTTATGCCCTCATTCTAAGTAACGTGGAAAAAGGTGTTTCTTATAATTAGGAAATATAAGATAAGAAATGAAAAAAAAATTGTCAAATTAAAAAAAAAAAAAAAATTTTTTTTTAAAACTATCTTTTTTAACGAACCTCCTTTGTTTTGTTTTTTTTTTGGGGGGGGTGTACTTTTCTCTTCTAATGCATTTGTTTGGTTAATTTTTTTTATTTCTTTATATATTTTTTATGAATCTGCTCACATATATACCGATTCGAAAAAAGGCTCACAGCTATGAAATGTTGTTTTTTTTTGAGTATTTGCAAAAAATAGAGTAAATATGATAAACAAATTTGTCAAACATTTTTTTTTTTGATCTTAATCTTTTGTGGAATTTTTGTAACTTTTGGTAAGTGGAGGTTAATATTTTCTTCACATTTTTTTTGTTCTATTCTTTTATTCTTTTTTAGCTAATGTTGAAAACATTGTAGTATTTTTAACACAGAAAATAAACGGTGGTGTTTTTTTTTTTTTTTTTGTTTTTTTTCTATTTGGCAAATACGTATCAAGTAAGTGAACAAATATTGTCAAGGGAGAAACATTTTTTTTTTATTTTTTCTCAGGGATTATGGGTTACGATTTATCATTTCTAATAATCCCTTTATTTTCTTAAATCTTTTTTTATTTTTTTTTAGATTTTAAATATTTTCCATTATCAGGCTCATGTCTTATGCAGCTTAAAAAAAGGAAAAATGCTTTTTTCTTGTATTTTACAAAAAATAAAAAAATAGAAAATAAAAATAAAAAGATAAAATTAAAAAAAGAATTTTCATTTCCTTACATAAAAAGACCTTTACTTTAGAATATAATTTCTTGTACACATCTGAGAAGTGATAATCTAGTTGGACTAAATAATTATCAGGGGAAGCATTGTAGCTCTTGCTTGGGGTAGTGGTATGGAGAGCAGATGGTCGAGTGGTTAAAAGTGGCTGAGATTTGTTAAAAAAAAACAAACTGTGAGTGTGATCACTGACACTACTAACCGAGGAGCGAAAAATATACTGCCCCAAAAAATGTTAACCGCTTATTTAATTAATTAATAAGACTGTAAGTGGTTATAATTTAGATTTAAAAATAAATGTAAAAAAAAATGTTATTATCGGCGGAGAGTAAGGGTACCAGTTCTCTTTATTAATGAATGTGATTTTAAAAAAATGAATAATTATTATAGCAGTCCTCATTATCCATTAATATAATTAGAGATAAGGAAATAATTAAAAATAGACACGGCGGTGTTGATTATTAAATGGGATTCTCCCAAAAGTGTTGAATGGACCCAAGATATTTTCATGTCTAATACTTTTCAGGGACTTACCGAAAGTATCTAGAGATGGTTTAATATGTTTAACTGGCTGTATTAAACTATCCTTATGAGGCTCGTTTGCAAGGCTTCTTCAACATGGTGTTAATATTCCTTAGGGATAGGGGAATGAATCCAAATTGTCCCTCCACGCTTATGGGGTAAAGATAGTAGGACGACACGGTTCTATACAGGTAATTGCAAAAACAACCTCATCCAGGATTTGAAACAAGAGCTACAGAAAGACAATTGCAGCCATAACGCCTACATTCATTGTTTGTTAAACATAGTTTTCCTACCCAACGCCCACGGCCGTACCAATTTTAGATTTTTACCAAAAATCACAGTTTCAGTTGGTGTCACAAGATAAAATAAAAGAAAATTTCATTAAACAAATATCGTGTTAGACCACACATTTAATTACCGTGCAAGTTGGGAGAGCTAGCTGTTAGAGGTTTAAAGTAGGCAGAGAGGTAAAGGATCATTTTTCTTAAAATTACCTTACCTTTGCTACCTATATAACAAAACTCATTGTTACCTAATGACGTTGTACAAGAGAGAGGACATTTAAAAAAAAAAATTATCATCAGGAAATAATCAGCTGCAATTCTGGTGTTCTAAAACCGATCTTTTGAAATAGAAACAATTTATTTGAATATATATAGTATATTATATATGAGAAGTGTAAATCAGACAAAGCGATGTGTGTTTGATATGGCTTTTTTTTTTAATCCTGCCCATTTTTGTTGGAAAAGAAAATAAGAGTGCTGTAATTGAAGTCGATACCGCATAATTTGTTGAAAAGTTAATACGTCGGGTGACATAGGCGAAGACCGTTACCCTAACATCGTATCCCACTGGATCCTTTCTTAGATTTTTCGGCTGATTTGATTGTTTAGGATCACAGTCAGAAAGTTTTTCGAATTCAAATCCAGGCACCCAAGCGGCGGATCTTCTTTTCCTTATCTATAGATTTCTGGCTAGGATCGGAGGCCTAATAGGCCAGAAATCGTAAATACAGAGATTGAGATTTGTTTTACTCAAAATAATGTGTTAGACGTGTACACTTATTAAAAATAGGTATGCGCCCGCGCTAATTAAGTATAATATATTAATTAATTAACTATTTCATAAATTCAGGTACCGACTTCAATTAAGCACTAATGTCTCGCTCCCGTCCAAATATATATAGTATATATAATAATATAATATATATATTATAAAGTATTTCTAAAGGTTAGTGTGGACATGTCTGGGAGTCAATGGCAGGTCTCGTTTTTATGGTTGCTACAGAAGTTTATCAACCTAAGTGATGTTCCGACACTATTGGTTCTGAAGATCTGCGATTTAAGACCAGGAGAAGAACTGTCAGTAACGTCAAGGGTGTAGTTGACTATGTCCATGCTAAACCGTTAAACTAAAAAATAATAATGAATATTAGAAGTCACTGTTTTGACTCACTTAATATACAGGTAGCACATATGGTCATATATATAGTATAATATATTATTATAATATACTAAGAGTGAAAAAAAGTGACGAAAGAATAGTGGAATATTTCTTTATAGTATGTTATTTATTTTTTTTTAATTGTTCTCCAACAATGATATGTTTTTTTCTCAAAAGGAAATAATTATCATCATCATTCAAATCATCAGCTTAGTTAAATGAACATTATTAGTCATCTTATCATTAATCCGATCATTACTAAACAATTTCTTTTTTTTTTCCGCTTTTTTCCTTTTTATTGTCATTAAAAATCTGTGAGACGTAATTTGTCATTGAGAAATGGGGGAAGAAAAAGTAAATAGATGAAATCCAAGAAGATTTTTAAAAACAAACAAGTTTTTAAAAGATACTAGTGCGCAATTTTTATAAGCGAACACACAAACAAGAACAATAACTATATTTCTTTTAAACCTTCACCACACGGATCGAGATAGAGAGGGCGGGGGGGGTCCCCAATGGGTCTAATGTAATGGACTGTTCTTTTTTGTTGTTGGTTGTTTTACCGGACATTCAAATTTACTCAGATGGGGTCATTTAATGCCGTAAATCGTAAAGTAGTTGAAATAAGTCATTATTCTTATGGATACTCAATTTTTTTTTTTATAAATACAGATTTTGCTATTTAACCGCATAGATGGGACCCTAACAGGTAACTAGAACCACTCTGGGTCAAGAAGGTGGACCCCAGGAAGCAAAATGGTGTTGAAGGAGTGCTCTAATATTCCCGCAAAAAGCTCCACCGAACTGAACCTCACCGATTCAAGATAGAGTTTAATGCATCAATCCCGAGGACATGTTAGATCTCTCAGCTGCCATCTGCCTTCTAAGCACCCTTATGAATGTGTTGGGGCTTGCCATGGAAGGGCAATAGCGGTTCTGGGGGAAATCCATAATGAGGTGCTAGGGGCTTAGATGTCGGAGGTAGACTGGATATGGCTACGAAGGGGTGCCTCGTCTTGATGCTACGCTGTAGATACTTCGTGGACGCCGTAGATGATGAGATATACTTTTCGAGGCAGGAGTAAGTATACTACTGGCAGTTCGATGGATGGAGTGATTTTGGTATAACCGAGATGGTCGGTCCTTATCACTCTAGGGCTCGTCTATGGTCCAAGCGAGGTGAGACAGCGGATATGTTATAGATGATCATCGAGGGGAGCTTGGGAGTGTAAATCAGGATGGTGCCATACGGCGCGATATGCAATTTATAATTATCCCAGTAAGAGATGTTCACGGCAGACTGGCGCAGGAATAGTTACAATGGATAGCGAAGTATGTGGAACATAGATAAGGAGGATATAGTGAGAAAAATAAGACGATAGAGATACCTTCGGGTGGGTACAAGACCAAGCTACTATGCGAAGCGCGAACGTTCATAAATTCGCTGTTTATTCAGCAGTCATGTAGGTTGTTTGATGTTATTTGGGTGGGATCTTTATATAGGTTGGCGGGTGGCCGTGTACGCTGATATGTGAGGTTTTATCGAGATTGATTGAAGAGATGGTCCGCTGAGCCGGCAACGAGGGTGGTACGCCTTGTGCCATGGGTGCATGAAGTTAAGTAGCGCATAAAGCGACCCGGTGTGACGACGGAGTCGGCGAATCGTACACCGAGGATGGGGTGATCAGTAATCTGCTCATATATATCATTATGCAGATGAATGTATTTGGCAGATTATGAAACGACAAGTTAAAGGCTGTCTAACCCCCATGTCACCTGTCGTTGTACACCTGCAGGGAGCTCGTCGCCCCCATACAGTGTAGGATTTGTTTCAAGAAAAATATTAAAGTGTTTATTTGTACAGTTTCCCCCGCACCTGGGAAATCTGTGAGGGTGTTAAAGAAAAAAAAAACAGAAGTGGGTCTACGTATGATAGAGTGAGATTTTTTTGGCCTGTACTTTTCGGTTTTATGCGTCAATAGGACGTCGTGCAGAACAATGTACCTATCCAACACAATCAGCATTTCGGCTCGTAAGTATTGCGACCACCTCGAAGCCAGATGATATACAGGGCATTCTCTCTGCGTCTCTTCTCTCTCTGTCCGTCCTCGTCTCTAGTATATAGTATTATATATATTTATATATATGTATATATTATATATAGCGTGAAAGTACGTAAATAAATACTGTGTTTATTTGATATGGCTTTTTTAGCGCGACAATTTTTGGATATGGTGCCTTGTTAATTGAAGTCATACCTTAATGTTTTGGAAAATTAATTTAGTTAATGATTAATGAATTTAGGCGGGCATATATGTTCAAATGTAAGGCTAAACAGATCAAGGAAAATGTCAATCCCTGAATGTACATTTCCGACCTATTAGGTTATAAAGCAAGGTTATAGACATGGAGACTGCTCTGTGACTCGAAACCTCATATATATATATATATATATATATATATATATATACATGCACACACATATAATTTTTCTGCATCCTTTTAGATTTTTATGCCATCAGTGACGTAGGATGCGTACCTATCAGCATCTCTGTATATGCACACTCCACAGACAGATATAAGGCATCTCTTCTCTCTCTCTCTCACTCTCTCTCTCTCTCTCTCTCTTCTCTATATATATATATATATATTATATATATATATATTATATATAAATATTAGTATATATACACACAAATGATTTTACAAATATATGCGTATACACGTCACTCCTTCCAGTATACCAAAGGCGCTGAATAGCATGCAACCAAACCCTATAAATTTCTACTAAGGAATTTGGCGTCAAAGGAGCCTCTTCTAATTTTCTTGGTAAAAAGCAGACACTACCAGGAATTATTCTTGGATGGATTAGTATCCGTTGTGCAGTGCTTGGCTGGTTACAGGCAGACAGTAAGTGTTTAACGGGGGGGTTAAGGTGAGGGTGTCCAAAAGTGTAGGATGGAAGGGCTGGAGGAAGGATGAAGATAGTGAATAATTGGTGTGGTTGTGGGAGGAGGGGGTATTAAATGCAGAAGGGTAGTCGAGAGGGAAGAGCTGCAGGGGTTGGGGGTTGCGTTGTTGAAGGGGGGGGAGAGCAGGATCACAGGGACCTAACATGAAAAAAATCTACATTTACAAGGAGTAATCGTTCACTAAGTTTGGCAATATAGCAAAGATAAAAAGGACGAGACGAAGAATGAAATTCCAGAGAGAAAATACAAAAGAAAAAAAAAATAAGAAAAGGTTGTGGGATGGGAGAAGGAGTGACAGTGATCGATAGAGAGAGGGGAGTTAAGAGAAGATTAAAAGTTGGTATAGATAGAGAGAGAGGGGGAGGAAAAAGGGCAGTATAGAGAGAGAGGGGGGAGGAGAAAAAAGGAGCAGTATAGATAGAGAGAGTGGCGGGAGGAAAGAGAAGTTTAAGTGGGATATTAAGATAGATAGATAGATTAGATAGGTAGATAGTGCAAGATAAGATGAAAATGGTGCAGATATATAGAAAGTGAGACGAAAGAAAAGAGAAGTTGTATAGAAAGATTGAGAGGGGAGATGAAAAAAGAAAGGGAGGGATGGATAGGAAAAGGAGAGAAAGAGAAGGAGAAAGGGATAGCAAGAGGAGAGGGAGATAGATAGATAGATAGATAGAAGAGAGAAGTGATAGAAAGAGGGTTGGTGAGAAGAGTAGAAGTGGGGAAAGAAAAAAACAAAGAAAGAGAAAAAGAAATAAAAAAGGGAAAGACCAAGAGAAAAAGAAAAAAACAGAGAGACAAAAAAGAAAAGGAGAGGAAAAAGAGAGAGAGAGAGAGAAGGAGAGAGAGGAGAGAGAGAGAGAGAGAGAGATTAAAGAGAGAAAAAGTAAAAAGGAAAGCAAGGGAGAGAGAGAGAAAAAGGGGAGAGAGTGAAATAAGGAGCAAGAAAGAGAGAAAAAGAGAGAGAGAGAGTAAGAAATAGAGAGGAAAGAGAAAAGAGAGAAAGAATAAAAGAAGAGATATATTGAGGAGAGAGAAGAGAGAAGAGAGAGAGTGAGAGGAGAGAGAAGAGAGAGAGAGAGAGAGCAGATAAAAAGAGAAATTAAAAGAACCAAAGAAAAGACAGTAGTAAGGAATACAGTACAAAAAACGAGACAGAGAACAACAGAGGAGAGAAAAGAAGAGGGAGAGAAAAAAGAAAAGAAGGCAAGCAGCTGAGAGAGAAGAGAGGAGAGAGAGAGAGAGAAAGAAAGAAAGAAAGAAAGAAAGCAGCAGCCTGAGAGAGAGAGAGAGAAAGGAGAGAGAGAAAGCAAGCAGCTGAAAGAGAGAGAGAGAGAGGGGAGAGAGAGAAAGAAAGAAAGCAGCTGAAAGAGAGAGTGAGAGAAAAAAAGAAAAAAAGAAGAAAGCAGCAGCTGAGAGAAGAGAGAGAAAGCAAACAAGCAGCTGAAAAGAGAGGAGAGAGAAGAGAGAGAGAGGAGAGAGAGAGAAAGAAGGAGAGAAAGAAAGCAAGCAAGCAGCTGAAAGAGAGAGAAAGAGAAGAGAGAGAAAAAGAAAGAAAGCAAGCAGCTGAAAGAGAGAGTTGAGAGAAAAAGAGAGAAAAAGAAAGAAAGCAAGCACCTGAGAGAGAGAGAGAGAAAGAGAGAGATAAAAACAGAATTTGGAGCATAAAGAAAATGGAGAGCAAGAAAAAAGTTGTATTAAGAGAAAAAGGAGAGTGAGAGAAAAAGGAGAGAGAACATGGGCAGATAGAAAAATAGGAATTATAAGAACGAGAGAAAGACAGTTAGCAAGAGATACAATACAAAGAGAGTGACAGACAGACTAATACAGAGAGAGAGGGGCAAGAAAAAAGGGGCAAGAAAGAAAGAGAGAGTGCAAGAAACGAAGAGAGACAAAAAGGAAAGAGAGCAAGAGGAAAGAAAAGGAAAGAGAGCAAGAGGAAAGAAAAGGAAAGAGAGCAAGAGGAAAGAAAAAAAAGGTGAGCAAAAAGAAAAGGGAGACAAGAAGAAAAGAAGAAAGATATATTGAGAGAGGGGGTAGAGAGACGGACAGACAGACAGACAGACAGAAAGCAGTTGTGAGAGGAAGAGAGAAACATAAAACAGATGTGGTATTATAGTATAGTCTATAGGCAAACCTCGTAAAACGTACAAGGGCATCTGATTTTTGTAAACGTTTACATATGGGTAAAAAGATCATCAATCAAAGCTGAAATGATAAGAAGCAGGGTCAGGAGGCATTGGATAATGCAACAGAAATTGCTTTTAGAGGCTGTTTTTTGTAGAATGTTGATATTTACATGGGGAGCATCTTTTAAGTTGTTTCTTATTTATTTGTTTATTTGTTTGCAAGTCTTAGTAATCGTAAGGTAGAAGTCTGGTTAATATTTGCTTATGGCTGGGCCAACATGAAAAGTATATTTTGAAAACGAACAAAGAAAAGGAAAAAGATGAGAAATTGGAAGAAAAGAAGAAAGGAAAGAAAATAGGGAAGAAAGAAAGAGAGAGAGAGAAAAAATGGGAAATAAAGATGAAAGAAAATTGGAAAGAAAGAAAAAGAAAGAAAGAAAATGGGAAAGAAAGAAAGAAAATGACACAGAAAGAAAGAAAGAAAATAGGAAAAAAAGAAAAGAAAGAAATGGGAAAGAAAGAAGAAAGAAAATTGGAAAGAAAGAAAAAGAAAGAAAATGGGAAAGAAAGAAAGAAAATGACAAAGAAAGAAAAAAAGAAAATAGGAAAAAAAAGAAGAGAAAATGGGAAAAGAAAAGAAAGAAAGAAATGGGAAAGAAAGAAGAAAGAAAATGGGAAAGAAGGAAGAAAGACAATGGGAAAGAAATTGGGAAGGAAGAAGAAGAAAGAAAGAAGAAAGAAAAAAGAAAGAAAAAAAAAGAAAGAAAATGGGAAAGAAAGAAGAAAATGACAAAGAAAGAAAGAAAGAAAGAAAGAAAGAAAGAAAATAGGAAAAAAAAAGAAAATGGGAAAAAGAAAGAAAGAAAGAAATGGGAAAGAAAGAAGAAAGAAAATGGGAAAGAAGGAAGAAAGACAATGGGAAAGAAATTGGGAAGGGAAGAAAGAAGAAAGAAAATTAGAAAGAAAGAAAAAGAAAGAAAGAAAATGGGAAAGAAAGAAAGAAAGAAAGAAAATAGGAAAAAAAAAGAAAATGGGAAAAAGAAAGAAAGAAAGAAAATAGGAAAAAAAAGAAAAGAAAGAAAATGGGAAAAAAAGGAAAGAAAGAAATGGGAAAGAAAGAAATGGGAAAGAAAGAAATGGGAATGAAAGAAAGAAGAAAATGGGAAAGAAAGAAGGAAGAAAGACAATGGGAAAGAAATTGGGAAGGAAAGAAAGAAGAAAGAAAATTGGAAAGAAAAGAAAGAAAAATAGGAAGAAGGTCAAGAAGTGAGGATGAATAAATAAGACAGAATAAGAAGGAAGAAAGGAAGGAAAAATGAAAGAAAACAAGGAAAGGGTAAAGAAGAAAATGAAAGGGAAAATAAATTGTAAAGAAAGAAAGAGAAAAGAAAAGAAAGAGACAAAAAAGGGAAAGAAAACGTAAACAAAAAAAAAGAAAGAAAAAAGAAAATAGAAAAGTAAGGAAGAGAAAAGAAAGTGAAAAGAAAGAAAAGATAACAAAACAAAAAGAAAGAAAAAAAAAGTAAAAAGTTTTTTAAAAAAAGGAGAAAGAAAAGACAACACTTTTTCCATACTAATGTCCTGATGAGGGTTTAATAAAAACCAAAACATTTTAACATCGACTTTTCCATCTTCGTTTTTCTATTTTCTATATCAACTTGTAAACAGATCTATTTGACCCATTGATAGTATCCTAACAGGTACTACCACTCTTGTAGTTTTTGATTGTATCTTATATACAGCATTCTGTCAAAGAACTAACCAACAAATATTTAGATTTTTATTTTTCTCCCAGGAAACATTTTGAAAACCTCGTGAACACCAATATAAGCAGGAACTTAAAAATTGAAATAGATCACTAAGTAGGCCTGAGCCTATTCTAGTAGTGACCACCCCAAGCAGAGATTTAAGAGGTTTGAATTAAGAGTTTTCCTTCTCCTAGACTGGTTGCCTAATCAAGGTTAAAGAGTCTGCCTTACTATTTTACCCATAGCTGGAGGGGGAGTAGTTTGACTTGTAGCTTTCCCAAGGGTATTAGCGCTATGTGAACTGTAGCTTCATCCAGGATTTAAACTCAGCTCGACGAGTCCATTTCCTACGACTCTAACCAGTACACCACCGCGCTTCCTTAGCAAGTTTTTGTCCGACTAATCTTTCGCCTCGGACTTAGAAAACAAATTAAAGTCTATCAGTTCTTTATTTTCCGAAGACATTTCACAGACAAACGAGAAATTAATTCCTGGAAAGCTATCGGAATAAATAGCTTTGAAGGTGCAATCAAATTAAGAATTTCAAGAGAATCGGTAAACCTGAGAACAAAAACAGGACAAACAGACATTTATATTGGAGGATTTTTTAATTAACTAAACAAATTTATCATGTTCGTTGGTTGGTTGGTTGGTTGGTTTTTATGGCATGTCAACCTCTGCTGTGTTATCAGGGGTTGAAGCCATTTTTTTTTTTTTTAGCAAGCACATATTTGGTTTTCAGTAACTAATGATGATAATCCTTTGTAAACAGCTTTAAATAGTAATGGTGAGATTCCAATTCTAGAGCTCTGGGGTATGTGGAGTACCTCTTCATTGCCATTACTTGCAGATCCACTCTGACCTGGAGTGGTAGTACCTGTTAGCATCCCTTCAATGGGTTAAATTGAAAAACAAGGGTTGACATGCTCATAAAATCCAACCAACCAACCTTTACTTTTTCATTACTTACTAGCAAAATAAAAAGACACCCTCCAGGCAATGTAAAAATGATTTTTTGAAATATATTGCCTGAGATCCCCTCAGGCAATATATTTCAAAAAATCTGAAAATTCTATGTCACAGAGTGTGTACCATAAGTATGTAAAATCGCCAAATTTATTAAAGGAGTAAAAAGAAAGAAAGAAAGACAATTTGAAATGGAAACAGTTCCGATAACTTTAAATATTATATTAGAATAAAACAATCTATATATAAATATATAACGCCTGGCATCTATTTATTGAAACAATGAGGATTGTCTAACGTTGCATGCTCACATTTTGAGTATATTTATTCTATGTTATGAAGTTGGATTATGTTTTGGGTAATGTGACGTAAGCAGTGACGCAGTTTTTGTTACAGACAAAAAGAGAGCAAATCTCCATTTTTAATAGATTTAGACTTTATCCAGAAATCTGGCAAATCTCTGATCCTAATCTTGCCAGATAAATGACTCACATCCGTGTCAATGAACCTTGATAACCTAACTACTGCTTCTTTTATTATAATAACTAGTGAGCTGTTTCCTGATACCTCTGCATATTGTCTAATTGGTTGGTTTGGTTTCTTTGTTAAATGGCATATCAACCTTCATGCGTTATTTAATACCAAAGCCATCTTTGTAGAACAGTAGTGGTACTATTTAACCCATAGCTGGAGTGATAAGGAGGTTTAGATCTTTCCCAAGAGTAAAAACATTGTGTTTTAAAAAAATTGAGTTTAAATAAAGATTTTGAATACCAATCAAGAATGAATAAAACAAAACGGTTTTGGTATAAAAGAATACAAGGTTTGACATTCCGTAAAATCCAACCAACCAACCACACAGATATATAGCTTAAAGTAGCTATTCCTAATTAATAATAATAATCATTTGTTTGCACACAGTTGTTTGACACCAAGTATTCCTAGATCTGCATCCTCACCACCAGATATAATTTAGGGTTATACCTAAAACTCCCCTTTTTTGAGGAGGGGGAGTTGCATACCCTGTGCAGGGAATATAGTCAGAATATTCTAGGTCCAATCATAAAGGCTTGATGTCAAGAGTATGAAATTAAACTGCCTCTAAATGGCAAAGTTCCAATTCTGAACCTCTGGGGAGTGCCCCTTCATCACCATTACTCCTAGTACCACACTAACCCAAACTGGTAATACCTGTTAGAGTCCTAGCTATGGGTTAAATAGATAAAAAATGCAATTAAAAATATGTTTTAAAAAATACCTATCATAAATAAACAAAATATCTTTGGCATAAATTAATCCAAAAAGAGTTGACAAGCTGTTTAATCCAACCAACCAACCATGGAGTTATGGTTTCGTTTGAACTTTAAAATCCCACATGGAGAGGAGCAGTGCACAACATGATAGTACACCAACTACAACAATACTATTAACCACAATGGGTACTTTCCACTGTTTGAAAATAAGTTTTTAAAAATATGTTTAAAAAACTGAATACCCATCAAGAATGAATAAACAAAATGTCTTTGGCATAAAATAACCCAGGAAGGGTTGACATGCTGCAAAGTCCAACCAAACAAAAAGGCTTGTCTATCATAGGTTTTTGTTTAGAAAGCTTGAATGACTCAAAAATTGAATACCCATCAAGGATGAATAAACAAAATGCTTCGGCAAAGAGGGTTGACAAGCCGTAAAATCCAACCAACCAACCAACCAACCATGGTGCTATGGTTTTGTTTGAATTTTTAAATCCTACGTGGAGTGAAGCAATGCACAACATGACAGCACACCAACTACAACAATACTATTAACCATAATGGGTAATTTCCACTGTTTGAAAATGAGTTTTAAAAATATGTTTAAAAAAACTGAATACCCATCAAGAATGAATAAACAAAATTTCTTCAGCATAAAATAATCCAACAAGGTTTGACATGCCATAAAATCAAACCAACCAACCAACAATGCACAACATGACAGCACACCAACTACAACAATACTACCAACCACAATGTGTACTTTTCACTGGTTGAAAATGAGTTTAAAAAGATATGTTTAAAAAAATTAATACCCATCAAGAATCTATCAACAAAATATATTCTGCATAAAATAGGCCAACAAGGTTTGACATGCCATAAAAACCCAACCAACCAACCAACCAACCAACAAGGCTTGTCTAACATAGGTTGTTGTTTAGAAAGCTTAAATGGCTCCAAATCCATTGCACATCTGTTGAGAAAATTTGTTTCATGCCTTTCCCAAGGGTATTAGTGTAAAATGAATCCAAACTGTCACAGGTGGAGTTTGAACCTGGTTTGCAGATTCCATTCTTGGGGCTCTTGGGCGTAAGGCCACCTGCATATTTGTTTTAATCTATTACCATGCAAATACTGAAAAGGAATTCTTCACATTGTTGCAGCCGGTGTTTTCAGCATCAAAACTTTTGGTCTCAGAAAAAAAGGGAAAAATGAAAGGGAAACATTTTTCACAAGTGTGAAAATGAGGGGTCAACTTACAATAGAAAAAAGTATGCAAGTATATATATATATATATATATATATATATATATATATATATATAGAGAGAGAGAGAGAGAGAGAGAGAGAGAGAGAGAGATATGTAAGGGGTTATTGTTACAGGGTGTACTACCACGCTAGATAGATGTGCAGGATTTTTGTCACAGAGTCTGCTACCAAGCTGGATAGATAGATAGATAGATAGATAGATAGATAGATAGATGGTGTTATTGTCACAGGGTGTGCTACTTTAATGGATAGATAGATGTATGGGGTTTCGCCGAGGGTACTATCATGAGAGATAGATCTACAAGGTTATTGTTACAGGGTGTTCTTCAGAGCTTAATAGACTAGATAGATATTTAGATGTATGGGCTTATTGTCATAGGTTGTGATACCATGAAAGAAAGTTAAGAGAGAAGGAGATGAGAAAGAAGAAAAGAAAGAAAAAAAGAGAAAAGAAAGCAAGATAGAAATGAAGAGAGAAAAGAAAGAAAGAAAGAAAGAAAGAAGTTTAGAGAGAAAGGAGAAAAGAGGGAAGTGAAGGGAGAAAAGAGGGAAGTGAAGGGAGAAAAGAGAGTAACATAGAAGTGAAAAGATAAAAGGATGAAAGTGAAGAGAGAAAGGAGAGGGAAAAAAAAAGAAGTGAAATGAGAAAACAAAGAAGAGATATGTGAGAAAAGAAAGAGGTATGTGAAGAGAGAAATTAAGAAAAACAAGTAAGAGAGAAATGAGAAAGAAAATAAGAAAGAAGTGAAAAGAGAAAAGAAAAACGAGAGAAGTGCAGAGAGAAAAGAATGCAAGAAAGAAAGAAGTGAAGAGAAAAGAGGAAAAAAGCAAGAGAGAAGTGAAGAAAGAAACGAGAAAAGAAAGAAATGAAGAGAGAAAGGAGAAAAAAAAGAAGTGAAGAGAGAAAAGAGGAGAGAAAAAAGTGAAGAGAGAAAAGAGGAGAGAAAGATGTGAAGAGAGAAGTGAGAAATGAAAGTAGTTAAGAGAGAAAGGAGAAAAGAAAGAAGTGAAGAGAGAAAAGAGGAGAGAAAGAAGTGAAGAGAGAAAGGAGAAAAGAAAGAAATGAAGAGAGAAAAGAGGAGAGAAAGAAGTGAAAAGAGAAAAGAGGAGAGAAAGAAGCGAAGAGAGAAGTGAGAAAAGAAAGAACCGAAGAGAGAAGGGAGAATAAGAACAGAAGAGAAAAGAAGAAAAGAAAGAAATGTAGAGAGAAAGAAGAAAAGAAATAACAAGAGAAAAAGGAGAAAAGAAAGAAGTGAAGAGAGAAGTGAGAAAAGAAGTTAGAGAAGTGAATAGATAAAGGAGAAACGTAAGCAAGAAAAGACTTTTTGAGAGAAAGAAGAAAACCGAAAAGAGAGAAGGAAGAAAATACAGCAAACGAAAAATGAAGAGAGAAAGGAGAAAATAAAATGAAATAGAAATGAAGAAAAAAAAAACCTGAAACAAACAAACAAACAAAAGAAACCAAAAAATAAAAAACCAAAACAGAAAATTTCAATCATTCTTTGGAAGTGAAGTGAAACATTTCAATTTAAGAGACCGGAAAAAAAAAAAAATTTTAAATAAAAAGTCTGGTTCGTTGGAATGAACACTAACAAAAGAGAAAGAGGAGGAGAGATTTTGTCATTTTAAAGTATGTTCAGATGTTACGACAATGATCCCATGCCGTCAAGTCCTTAAGATGAAGTACCTGGGTAGAAGTTGAGATGAGTTGAGGGGTGGAATCGGGGCAGGAAGCAAAACAGCCTTTTAAAAACATGAACATAAAACAACGCCCTTCCAAAAAGATATTCAGAAAATGCGATAAGATACGCAAAGATTGCCCTTTGAAATCAAAATTAAAAGCAAATTCATCAAAACAGAATAAAAGTTTGAATTCATATATAAGTATGTATGTTTTTATATAGTTATTTACTAAGCATAGCTTAGATGTGGCACAAGGCCAGAAGTATGGTGCTCCCAGTGAGAATCGGTATCATGCAAAGCTTTATCAAATAAATTTTATGAAGCTTTGCATAATAACGAGGAAAAATATCATTTAAATTTAGTTGTTGTGTCGTTCTATCCACTTTTTCCTCTATTTTCAACCACATTGTGCTGGATTTACTCATATATATATATATATATATATATACCCCTCCATATGAGTAGCATGTAAGTGGAGTTTAACAGGTTGAAATTCAGAGTTTTCCTTATCATAGACTGGTTGACTAGCCAAGTTTAAAAGAACCCAGTTTGCTCTACTATTTACCGGTAGATGGAGGGAGAATAGTTGGATTTAATCTTTACCAAGGGATGTTAATGCCATAAAAATACAGACAGGATTTGATTCTGGTCAACAAGTCCATTTTCCTATATATATATATATAATATATATATATTTATATATATGGGTCCGGCTTAGCCTCAGTTGGTAGAGCGTTCGGCTAGAAACCACAAGGTTCCTGGTTTGATACCGGCCCTCGCCAATAACCCAATGTAAGGGAAAATATTATGGAATAACCCCAATGTTGAGGGAAAATATGGATAACCCAATATTGAGGAAATATTATAGAATAACCCAATTTTGAGGGAAAATTGTGAATAACCCAATATTTGAGGAAGAAATTTATAGAATAATTTTGCATCCTTAAAGAGGAAACCTTAAATATGCAAATCAGTCAATAGTTAATGACATTACTTGTAGACTGAACAATTGGTTGGACATATCATAAATGAAAAGAAAAAATGGCCTCCAACAAAAGAACAATGAAATGGATTGTAAAACTTATTCAAAAGGCAATCCACAGTAGAATAGAACGTTGATTGTTCCCAGTCACTTTATATAATTTAGTGTAACTGGCTTTTAGCTCAGTCAGTAGAACACCCAACTAGGAATCGCGAAGGTTCCACGTCGATACCAGCCCTCCACCAACTCAGCGCGATGAGTAGCACAGATTAGATAATCTGATCTGTGCGGTAAAGTGGAAGTTGATGGTAGGTGTTGTGCTCTACATCTGACTCATGCCCTCAAATCGGCTAGCACAGAGCAATCCAACATGAGGTTCATCAAATTGTGCAAACAAAGGGTGCGCAAGAGCAGGCCAGTATTATCACAAAATGATAAATATTTTGCCTATCCTTGACTGTTTCGGTTTGTCATTCCATTATACAATCCTGTTTGCTGTTTCACGGCTGCTCATCAGTATGGCTAGAGAGGCAGGCTGCATCAGGCTGGGATCGAAACAACTGATTTGTCATCACAGTAGTGAAAGACGTCGGTTGTTCCAGTCAGTTGTTTGTATAATTCATTTGATATTTAAAAGTATCAAGGGAGATTATCATGTCATAAAATCAATGGACATAATGAATTGTTAGTTATTATTTTGTATTATTGGATTATCATCCTCATGTTCATGTTATTTGTACAACGTTTTGGCCGATATACCCTCCGGGCCTTCTTCAGGTATTTCTTTGTCGGACTCGAGAACCTTCTTGGACTCGGGAACCTTCTTGTCATATCGGGACCTTCTTGTTCATAATCGGGAGCCAATCAGAGAAACTTTGACCAAACCTTTTATTCAGTCCACGGGGGTATCCTGTTCTCATTCTGCTAAACCATAGGCTGGAGGGCACATCAGTCAAAACGTTGTACAGATACAATGAAGATGAAGGACGATGTCCCAATGATACAAATAATACTAATTATCAAGCCTTCAGGGAAAATAATGAATTTGTTTGTTTGTCTCGGTTTGTTTGTTGAATGGCATATCAAACCTCTGGGTTATTTAATGCTTAAAGCAATCCTTGTAGAAAAACAGTAATAGTACTATTAACTCACAACTAGGTGGATGGGAGGTTCATATTATAGTAACATGACTGAAGTTCAAACTCCACCTACTATGATGCTGCAGTTCAGCACTTTAGTGACTATACGAAAGGGATTCCCCCCAGTGCATCTCTTCATAGCAGACGTCAATCTTTTTGATTAGTTTGGTTTGTTTTGTAGCCATATCAACCTCAGTGGGTCATTTAATGCTGACAAAGTTTTGAAATAAATTCATTCTTAATGGATAAACAAATTTGTTTATCAACTCATGTTTTTCTATTTAAACCCATAGATGGGACCCTAACAAGTACTACCACTCCGGGTCAGAGTGGACCAGGAGCAATGTGATGAAGGGGTGTCCACATTCCCCATACCTCCATAAACTGGAACCTCACCATCAGATAGAGTTTAACGTCATTCCCAGGACATGTAGACCTTCAGCCACCACCTTTCTAGCACCCATATGATAAAAGAGGCTGGGCTGCCATAAGCTCAATAGGGTGGGACAATCATTATAGGTGCTAGGGCTTGGCGTGACAGCCGATTGACAATCTTTTTGAGTGGATAAAATTGTTTAAACTGTGTGGTTAGGGAAAATATTTGATGTGGCTTTCAGCCGGATAAAATCTTGTGTCGGATATACCCCAAGGGTCTTGTCTGGAAACTCCTGGAATATGTGGATAATCCTGCATTCACTATATATATTCAACCTGACTGATTTTTCTCGTTATATAGATTTACCATATCGAATAAGAATCTTATCGTCTGATACAACATTGATTAGCATTTAAAAAAAAGATTCATTGTAGCAGCAGTATATCTTCCTGATTGTTTGAATAGAATCTTTAAATACATCTTTGATATTATCTTCTTTCTACTCTCTCTCTCTCTCTCTCTTCTCTCTCTCTCTCTCTATATATTATATATATATATATATATATATTATATATATATATACATATATATCCTCCCACCCCAAGAACAAGCAAACACATATATTATATGTGTGTTGTGGTAAAATGGAATTGGAAATGATCTGACAATATGAGGAAGAATGAATAAAGAAAAGAAAGAACAGAAGTGGATTAATAAAAAGATGAATTTAATCAATGTCACCTTAACATGTGTTTCGATCAGTTCATCTCTGTGAAAATATTCCTACACAAAAGAAGATTCGACCTTCATAGAGTGAAATTTTATTATTGATATGGTCATTCAACAAAATAAATTTTCACTCTTGATGATAACATGCGCAAGTCGTTATAGTCACAAGGAGGCTGTTTATCCTTCAGGCTCGTGGGTTTCTTTTTCAGAGAGAAGAGAGAGAGAAGAGAGAGAGAGAGAGAGGAGAGATAGGGGCGGAAGGTCAATCTTATATTCTATCGTAAATCATGTTTGGTACTACTATGTTGGAAATACAATTCCATGGGGAACTCAGGAAGCCCCAGTCTGCCCCTTTACGAAGGCCTAGCTGAAAAAAGAATGATTTTCTCTTCTTCTGTTTGCTTGTCCTTGGGGGTGGTGAGGATCACCGACTTCCATGTCAAAAACCAGAACTCTGTTTTTATTTTAAAATTCTAGTTCCAGGTCATTCGTCGGTCAATTGCTAGCACCCTGTTTGATTGTCTTACCCTTCTAAATTTTAACCTTGTTTCTTTTTCTTTTTTCTTCTCTTTCTTTTCAGAATCGCAATACCGTTCTCAATAATTATGCTCACTACTCTTTCCTATCTGAAAAAAAAGAAACACTCGGAGCGAACGAGAAATAGATACCCCTTTGCCTATCTGCAACCCATTATTCTTTTCTATGTTGTTTTTATTTAACCCACTACCTATGTTTGAATGTCTTGCTGCTTGTTGTGTGAATCCTATTAAGCCTGACCGACCTACCTACTATACTGGCATAAGCCTTTGTATGGTGCTGTGACTACACTACATGACACGTGGGGATTTAGAATAAAAATTAAATATTAAAAAAAGCAACAAACTTCCCATGAGTCTTCACGGAAGTCCAGTTAAGGACCTAAACTCAAATGGCCTAGCATTAACTTTGGGAGTTGCGGAGTCAGTCCTTTGTTGCACATACACAGAGGGTTTTCCGGTGAAGACTCATGGGAGTTTGTTGCTTTTTTTAATTTTAATTTTATTCTAATCCCCACGTGTCCAGTGTAGTGTAGTCACAGCACCATTAAAAGGCTTATGCAGTATAAGTAGTAGGTCGGTCAGCTAATAGGTCACACACAAGCAGCAACATTCAACATAGGTAGTGGGTTAATAAAAAAAACAACATAGAAAAGAATAATGGGTTGCAGATAGGCAAAAGGGGGGTTATCTATTTCTCGTTCGCTCCGAGGTGTTTCTTTTTTTTCAGATAGGAGAAGGAGTAGTGTTAGCATAAATTATTGAGAACGGTATTCGGATTTCTGAAGAAAGGAGAAAAAAAGAAAAAAGAACAAAGGTTAAAAATTTAGAAGGGTAAACACGTCACACGGGTGCTAGCAATTGACCGACGAAATGACCTGGAACTAGATTTTAAAATAAAAACAGAAGTTCTGGGGTTTGACTGGAAGTCGGTGACCTCCACCCCCAAGACAAGAAACAGAAGAAGAAAAATCATTCTTTTTTTTTCAGCTAGGCCTTCGTAAGGGGCAGATGGGGGCTTTCCTGAGTTCCCCATGATGTATTTCACATAGTAGTACCAAACAGATTTACCGATAGAATAAATTGACCCTTCCCCTACTCTCTCTCTCTCTCTCTCTCTCTCTCTCTCTCTCTCCTCTCTCTGAAAAAAGAAACCCACGAGCCTAGAAGGAATAAAGCAGCCTCCTTTGGACTATACGACTTGCGCATAGTTATCATCAGAGTTGAAATTTTATTTTGTTGTTGAATGACATATCAAAAATAAAATTTCACCTTGAAATGAAAGGTCAATCCTTCTTTGTGTAGGGAATACTTTTCACAGAGATGAACTGATCGAAACACATGTGTACGTGACATTGTTAATTTCATCTTTTATTATTCCACTTTCTGTTCTTTCTTTCTCTTCTTATCATTCTTCCTCATATTGTCATGATTCAATTTCCACATCCATTTTTTACACCACACCACATATATATATGTGTTCTTGTCTTGGGGTGGAGATATATACTGTATATATATAATTTATATAATATTAATATATATTAATTATATATGAAGAGCACGAGAGAAGAGGAGAGAGAGAGAGAGAGAGTAGAAAGCAGATATATCAAAGATGTATTTAAAGATTCTATTCAAACAATCAGGAAGATATACTGCTGCTACAAATGAATCTTTTCTTTTTAAATGCTAATCAATGTTGGTATCAGACGATAAGATTCTTATTCGATATAGGTAAATCTATATAACGAGAAAAATCAGTCAGGTTGAATATATATAGTTGAATGCAGGATTATCCACATATTCCAGAAGTTTCCAGACAAAGACCCTTGGGGCATATCCGGACCACAAGATTTTATCCGGCCTGAATCCACATCAAATATTTTCCCTAACCACACAGTTAAAACAATTTTATCCACCCAATAAGATTGTCAATCGGCTGGTCACGCCAAGCCCTAGCACTTATATGATTGTCCCAACCCTATTGACCTTATGGCAAGCCCCAGCCTCTTTTTATCATATGGGTGCTAGAAGGTGGTGGCTGAAGGTCTACATGTCCTGGGAATGACGTTAAACTCTATCTGATGGTGAGGTTCCAGTTATGGAGGTATGGGGAATGTGGAGCACCCCTTCATCACCATTGCTCCCTGGTCCACTCTAACCCGGAGTGGTAGTACCTGTTAGGTCCCCATCTATGGGTTAAATAGAAAAACATGAGTTGATAAACAAAATTTGTTATCCATTAAGAATGACTTTTATTTCAAAACTTTGTCGGCATTAAATGACCCACTGAGGTTGATATGCCACAAAACAAACCAAACTAATCAAAAAGATTGACGTCTGCTATGAAGAGATGCACTGGGGGAATCCCTTTGGTATAGTCACTAAAGTGCTGAACTGCAGCATCATAGTAGGGGAGTTTGAACTTCAGTCATTCTACTATAATATGAACCCCCCCATCCACCTAGTTGTGAGTTAAATAGTACTATTACTGTTTTTCTACAAGGATGGCTTTAGCATTAAATAACCCATGAGGTTTGATATGCCATTCAACAAACAAACCGAGACAAACAAACACAATTCATTATTTCTCTGAAGGCTTGATAATTAGTATTATTTGTATCATTGGGACTATCGTCCTCATCTTCATTGTTATCTGTACAACGTTTTGACTGATGTGCCCTCCGGCCTATGGTAAGCAGAATGAGAACAGGATACCCCCGTGGACTGAATAAAGGGTTTGGTTCAAAGTTCTGTGATGGCTCCCGATTATTACAAGAAGGTTCCCGATTATGACAAGAAGGTTCCTGAGTCCAAGAAGGTTCTCGAGTCCGACAAGAAATACCTGAAGATGGCTGGAGGGCACATCGGCCAAAACGTTGTATGAATAACAATGAAAATGAAGATGACAGACCAGATAATACAAATAATACTAACAATTCATTATGTCCATTGTTTTATGATAATCTCCCTTGATCCTTTAAATGTCATGAATTATACAAACAACTGACTGGGAACAACCGACGTCTTTCGCTACTGTGATGACAAATCAGTTGTTTTGATCCCGGCCTGATGCAGCCTGCCTCTCTAGCCATACTGATGAGCCGTGAAACAGCAAAACAGGATTGTATATGGATGACAAACCGAAACACTCAAGGATAGGCAAAAATATTTATTCATTTTGTGATAATACCTGGTCTGCACTTGTGCACCCTTCGTTGCACAATGATGATGACCCCATGTTGGATTGCTCTGTGCTAGCCGATTTGAAGGGCATGAGTCAGATGTAGAGCACAACACCTACCATCAACTTCCCACTTTACCGCACAGATCAGATTATCTAATCTGTGCTACTCATGCGCTGAGTTGGCGGGGGGTGCTGGTATCGAATGCGGAACCTTGCAATTCCTATTCGGTGTTCTACTGACTGAGCTAAACCAGTTACACTAAATTATATAAAGTGACTGGGAACAATCAACGTCTATTCTACTGTGAATTGCCTTTTTGAATAAGTTTTACAATCCATTCCATTGTTCTTTTGTTGGTGGCCATGTTTCTTTTCATTTTGATATGTCCAACCAATTGTTGACGTCTACAAGTAATGTCAATTAACTGATTTGCATATTTAGGTTTCCTCTTTAAGGAATGCAAAATTATTCTATAATTTCTTCCTCAATATTGGGTTATTCCACAATTTTTTCCCTCAAAATTGGGTTATTCTATAATATTTTCCTCAATATTGGTATACCATATTTTCCCTCAACATTGGGTTATTCCATAATATTTTCCATTAACATTGGGTTGTTGCGCAGGACCGGTATCAAACAGGAACCTTTGGGTTTCTAAGCCGATACGCTCTACCAACTGAGCTAAGGCCGGACCCTATATATATATATATATAATATTATATATACTATATATATTAGGGAAATGGACTTGTTGGACCAGGAATCAAATCCTGTCTGTATTTATATGGCATTAACATCCTTGGTAAAGATTTTAAAATCCAACTTATTCTCCCTCATTCTACCGGTAAATTAGTAGAGCAAACTGCGGTTTCATTTTAAACTTTGGCTAGTCAACCAGTTCTAGATAAGAAAACTCTGAATTTCAAACCTGTAAACTCCACTTTACATGCTACTTCATATGGAGGTATATATATATTATATATATATATGAGTAAATCCAGCAACAATGCTGGTTGAAAAAATAGAAGGAAAAAGTGGATAGAACACACAACAACTAAATTTTAAATGATATTTTTCCTCGTTATTATGCAAAGCTTCATAAGAATTTATTTGATAAAGTTTGCATGATTACGATTCTCACTGGGAGCACCATAACTTCTGCCTTGTGCCACATCTTAAGCTATGCCTTAGTAAAAACTATATAAACATTACCATACTTATAATATGGATTCACTTTATTCTGTTTTGATGAATTTGCTTTAATTTTTTGATTTCAAAGGGCAATCTTTGCGTATCTATATCGCATTTTCTTGAATATTCTTTTGGAAGGGCGTTGTTTTATGTTCATGTTTTTTAAAGGCTTTTTGCTTCCTGCCACGATTCCACCCCTCAAACTCATCTCAACTTCTACCCAGGTCTCATTAAGACTGACGGCATGGGGATCGATTGTCCGTAACATCTGAACTACTTTAAAATGACAAAAAATCTCTCCCTCCCTCTTTCTTCTTTGTTTAGTGTTCATTCCAACGAACAGACTTTTTATTTAAAATTTTTTTTTTTTTCCGGCTCGTTAAATTTGAAATGTTTCACTTCACTTCCAAAGATGATTGAATTTTCTGTTTGGTTTTATTTTTTGGTTTTCTTTTGTGTTTGTTTGTTTCAGGTTTTTTTTTTTTCTTCATCTCTATTTCATTTATTCTCCTTTCTCTCTTCATTTTTCGTTTGCTGTTTTTTCTTCCTTTCTCTCTTTTCGGTTTTTCTTCCTCTCCAAAAAGTCCTTTTCTTGCTTACGTTTCTTCCTTTATCTATTCACTTCTCTACTTCTTTTCTCACTTCTCTCTTTCACTTCTTTCTTTTCTCCTTTTTCTCTTGTTATTTCTTTTCTTCTTTCTCTCTACATTTCTTTCTTTCTTCTTTTTCTCTTCTGTTCTCTTATTCTCCCTTCTCTCTTCGGTTCTTTCTCTCACTTCTCTCTTCGCTTCTTTCTCTCCTTCTTTTCTCTTTTCACTCTTTCTCTCCTCTTTCTCTCTTCATTCTTTCTTCTCCTTTCTCCTTCACTTCTTCTCTCCTCTTTTCTCTCTCACTTCTTTTCTTTTCTCCTTTCTCTCTTAACTACTGTTTCATTTCTCACTTCTCTCTTCCATCTTTCTCTCCTCTTTCTCTCTTCACTTTTCTCTCCCTCTTTTCTCTTTCACTTCTTTTTTCTCCTCTCTCTTCATTTCTTTCTTTCTCGTTTCTTTCTTCACTTCTCTCTTGCTTTTCCTCTTTTCTCTTCACTTTCTTTCTTCTTGGCATTTCTTTTCTCCTCTGCACTTCTCTCGTTTTCTTTTCTCTTTTCACTTCTTTTCTTATTTTCTTTCTCAATTTCTCTCTTACTCTTGTTTCTAATTTTCTCTCTTCCACTACCTCTTTCTTTTCTTTTCACATATTCTCTTCTTGTTTTCTCATTTCACTTCCTTTTTTTTTCCCTCTCCTTCTCTTCTTCACTTCATCCTTTTATCTCATTCTATGTTACTCTCTTTTCTCCCTTCACTTCCCTCTTTTCTTCCCTTCACTTCCTCTTTTCTCCTTTCTCTCTAAACCTTCTTTCTTTCTTTCTTCTTTTCTTTTCTTCTCTTCATTTCTATCTTGCTTTCTTTTCTCTTTTCTTTCTTTTCTTTTCATTCCCTTCTCTCTAACTTTCTTTCATTATCACAACCTATGACAATAAGCCATACATCTAAATAATCTATCTAGTCTATTAAGCTGCTGAAAGAAAAACACCCTGTTAACAATACCTGTAGATCTATCTCTATGATAGTACCCTCGGCCGAAACCCCATACACTTCTATCCATTTAAAGTAGGCACACCCTGTACAAAATAACACCATCTATCTATCTATCTATCTTATCTATACTATCTATCTATCCAGCTTGTAGCAGGACTCTGTGACAAAAATCCTGCACATCTATCTAGCGTGGTAGTACACCCTGTAACAATAACCCTTAATATCTCTCTCTCTCTCTCTCTCTCTCTCTCTCTCTCTCTATATATCATAATATATTATATATATATATATTATATATATATACTTGCATACTTTTCTATGTTAAGTTGACCCCTCATTTTCACACTTGTGAAAAATGTTTTCCCTTTCATTTTTCCCTTTTTTTTCTGAGGACCAAAAGTTTTTATGACTGAAACACACGGCTGCAACAATGTGGAAGAATTCCTTTTCAGTATTTGCATGGTAATAGATTAAAGACAATATGCCAGGTGGCCTTACGCCCAAGAGCCCCAAGAATGGAATCTGCAAAACCAGTTCACAACTCCACCTGTGACAGTTTTGGATTTCATTTACACTAATACCTTGCGGAAAGGCCATTGAAACAAATTTTCTCAAACAGAGTGCAATGGATTGGGCCATTTAGCTTTCTAAAAACAACCTATGTTAGACAAGCCTTGTTGGTGGTGGTTGGGTTGGTTGGGTTTTATGGCATGTCCAAAAACCTTGTTGGCCTATTTTATGCAGAATATATTTTGTTGATAGTCTTGATGGGCTATTAATTTTTTTAAAACATATCTTTTTAAAACTCCATTTTTCAACATGTGAAAAGTTACACATTGTGGTGGTAGTATTGTTGTAGTTGGTGTGCTTCCATGTTTGTGCATTGTTGTGGAGTTGGTTGATTTTATATGGCATGTTCAAACCTTGATTGGATTATTTTATGCTGAAGAAATTTTGTTATTCATTCTTGTGGGTATTCAGTTTTTTTAACATATTTTAAAACTCATTTTAACAGTGGAAATGACCCATTTATGGTTAATAGTATTGTTGTAGGTTGGTCTGTATGTTGTGCATTGCTTCACTCCACGTAGGATTTAAAAATTCAAACAAACCATAGCACCATGGTTGGTTGGTTGGTTGGTTGGATTTTACGGCTTGTCAAACCTCTCTTTGCGAAGCATTTTGTTTATCTCATCTTGATGGGTATTCAATTTTTGAAGTCATTTTCAAGCTTCTAAACAAAAAAAACTATGATAGACAAGCCTTTTTGTTTGGTTGGACTTGCAGCATTGTCAACCCTTCTGGGTTATTTTATGCCAAAGACATTTTGTTTATTCATTCTTGAGGGTATTCAGTTTTTAAACATATTTTTTAAAAACTTTTTTCAAACATGGAAAGTACCCATTGTGGTTATAGTATTGTTGTGTTGGTGTACTATCATGTTGTGCACTGCTCCTCTCCATGTGGGATTTTTAAAGTTCAACGAAAACCATAAACTCCATGTTGCGTTGTTGGATTAAAAACAGCTTGTCAACTCTTTTTGGATTAATTTGCCAAAGATATTTTGTTTATTTATTGATAGTATTTTTTAAAACAATTTTAATTGCATTTTTTTATCTATTTAACCCATAGCAGGACTCTAACAGGTATTACCAGTTTGGGTTAGTGTGGTACTAGGAGTGAATGTGATGAAGGGGCACTCCCCAAGAGGTTCAGAATTGGAACTTTTGCCATTTTAGAGGCCATGTTAATTTCTACTCTTGACATCAAAGCCTTTATGATTGGACCTAGAATATTCTGACTATATTCCTGCACAGGTATGCAACTCCCCTCCTTCAAAAAAGGAGTTAGGTAATAACCCTAAATTATATCTGGTGGTGAGGATGCAGATCTAGGAATACTTTTGGTGTCAAACAACTTTGTGTGCAAACAAATGATTATTATTATTTAATTAGGAATTAGCTACTTTAGCTATATATCTGTGTGTTGGTTGGTTGGATTTTACGGAATGTCAAACCTTGTATTCTTTTATACCAAAACCGTTTTGGTTTTATTCATTCTTGATTGGTATTCAAATCTTTATTTAACTCAATTTTTTAAACACAATGTGTTTTTACTCTTGGGAAGATCTAAACCTCCTTATCACTCCAGCTATGGTTAAATAGTACCACTACTGCTTCTTAACAAAAAGATGGCTTTGGTATTAAATAACGCATGAAGGTTGATATGCCATTTACAAAGAAACCAAACCACCAAATTGACAATTATGCAGAGGTATCAGGAACAGTCTACTAGTTATTATAATAAAAGAGCAGTTAGTTAGGTTATCAAGGTTTCTTGACACGGATGTGAGTCATTTATTGGGCAAATATAGGATCAGGGATTTGCCAGATTTCTGCGATAAATGTCTAAATCTATTATAAAAATGGAGATTTTGCTCTGCTTTTTTGCTGTAACAAAACTGCGTCACTGCTTACGTCACATTACCAAAACATAATCCAACTTCATAACATAGAATAAATATACTCAAAATGGTGAGCCATGGCAACGTTAGACAATCCCTCATTGTTTCATAAATAGATCCAGGTATATATTATATATTAGATTGTTTTATTTCTATATAATATTTAAAGTTATCGGAACTGTTTCCATTTCAAATTGTCTTTCTTTCTTTCTTTTTACTCCTTTAATAAATTTGGCGATTTTACATACTTTATGGTACACACTCTGCTGACATAGAATTTCAGATTTTTTGAAATATATTGCCTGAGGGGCTATCTCGGCAATATATTTCAAAAAAAATCATTTTACATTGCCTGGAGGTGTCTTTTTATTGCTAGTAAGTAATGAAAAAGTAAAGGTTGGTTGGTTGGATTTTATGGCATTGTCAACCCTTGTTTTCAATTAAACCCATTTGAAGGTGCTAACAGTACTACCACTCCAGGTCAGAGTGATCTGCCCAAGTAATGCAATGAAAGAGGTACTCCACATACCCCAGAGCTCTAGAATTGGATCTCACCATTACCTATTTAAAGTGTTTTACAAGATTATCACATTAGCTTACTGAAAACCAAATATGTGCTTGCCTAAAAATAAAAAAAAAAATGGCTTTCAACCCCTGATAACACAGCAGAGGTTTGACATGCCCATAAAAACCAACCAACCAACCCCAACAACGAAACATGAACCTTAGAATTTGTTTAGTTAATTAAAATCCTCCAATTATAAATGTCTGTTGTCCTGTTTTTGTCTCAGGGTTTACCGATTCTTCTTGAAATTCTTAATTTGATTGCACCTTTCAAAGCTAATTTATTTTCCGATAGCTTTCCAGGGGAATTAATTTCTCGTTTGTCTGTGGAAATGTCTTTCGGAAAAATAAAGAATGATTAGACTTTAATTTGTTTTCTTAAGTCGAGGCGAAGATTAGTCGGACAAAAACTTGCTAAGGAAGCGCCCGGTGTGTACTGGTTAGAGTCGTAGAAATGGACTCGTCGTAGCTGAGTTTAATCCTGGATGAAGCGACAGTCACATAGCGCTAATACCTTGGAAAGCTACAAGTCAAAACTACCCCTCCAAGCTATGGTAAAATAGTAAGGCAGACTCTTAACCTTGATAGCAACCAGTCTAGGAGAAGGAAAACTCTTAATTCAAACCTTCAAATCTCTGCTTGGGGTGGTCACTACTAGAATAGGCTCAGGCCTACTTAGTGATCTATTTCAATTTTTTTAAGTTCCTGCTATATTGGTGTTCACGAGGTTCAAAATGGTTTCCTGGAGGAAAAATAAAAATCTAAATATTGTTGGTTAGTTCTTTGACAGAATGCTGTATATAAGATACAATCAAAAACTACAAGAAGTGGTAGTACCTGTTTAGGATACTATCAATGGGTCAAATAGATCTGTTTACAAGTTGATATAGAATAGAAAAACGAAGATGGAAAAAGTCGATGTTAAAATGTTTTGGTTTTTTAAACCCTTCATCAGGACATTAGTTATGGAAAAAGTTTGTTTGTCTTCTTTCTCCTTTTTTTTAAAACTTTTTACTTTTTTTTCTTTCTTTTTGTTTTGTTAATCTTTTCTTTCTTTTCATTTTCTTTTCTCTTTTCCTTACTTTTCTATTTCTTTTCTTTCTTTTTTTTTTGTTACGTTTTCTTTCCCTTTTTTGTCTCTTTCTTTCTTTTCTCTTTTCTTTCTTTTACAATTTTATTTTCCCTTTCATTTTCCATTTACCTTTCCTTGTTCTTTCATTTTCCTTCCTTCTTCCTTCTTATTCTTTCTATTATTCATCCTCACTTCTTGAACCTCTCCTATTTCTTCTTTCTTTCCAATTTTCTTCTTCTTCTTCGTCCTCCCAATTCTTCCCATTGTCTTTCTCCTTCTTTCTTCCCATTTTCTTTTCTTTCATTCCCATTTCTTTCTCATTCTTTCTTTCCCATTTCTTTCTTTCCTTTTTTTCCCATTTCTTTCTTTTCTTTTTTTCCTATTTTCTTTCTTTCTTTCTTTTCCCATTTTCTTTTTTTTCCTATCTTTCTTTTCTTTCTTTTCCTTTCAATTTCTTCTTTCTTTTCTTTTACTTTCTAATTTTCTTTCTTTCTTTCTTCCCTTCCCAATTTCTTCCCATTGTCTTTCTTCCTTCTTTCCCATTTTCTCTCTTTCATTCCATTTCTTTCTTTTCTTTCTTTTCCCATTTTTCTTTTTTCCTATTTTCTTTCTCTTTCTGTTCTTTCTTCTTTCTTTTGTCAATTTTCTTCTTCTTTCCCATTTCTTTTCTTTCTTTTTCTTTCTTTCTAATTTTCTTTTCTTCTTTCTTCCCTTCCAATTATCTTCCCATTGTCTTCTTCCACCTTCTTCCCATTTCTCTCTCTTTCCTTCCCATTTCTTTCTTCTTCTTTTCCCATTTTTCTTTCTTTTTTTTTTTCCTATTTCTTTTTTCTTCTTTGTCATTTTCTTTCTTCTTTTCCCATTTCTTTCCTTTTCTTTCTTTCCAATCTTTCCTTCTTCTTTCCCATTTCTTTCTTTCTTTTTCCATTTTCTCTTCTTTCTGTGTCTCATTTTCTTTCTTTCTTTCCCATTTTCTTCTTTCTTTCTTTCTTTTCCAATTTTCTTCATCTTTATTTTCCCATTTTTTCTTCTCTCTTCTCTTTCTTTTCTTCCCTTTCTTTCCTTTCTTCTTTTTTCCAATTTCTCATCTTTCCTTTCTTGTTTGTTTTCAAAATATACTTTTCATGTTGGCCCATCCATAAGCAATATTAACCAGACTCTACCTTACGATTTACTATGGACTTTGGCACAACAAATAAGAACAAATAAATAAGAAACAACTTAAAAGATGCTTCCCCATGTAAATATCAACATTCTACAAAAATCAGCCTCTAACAAATTTCGGCAATCCAAGCCCCGATCCCTCTTATCACAGCTTTGATTGATGATCTTCTTACCCATATGTAAACGACAATAAATTCAGATGCCCTTTGTAGTTACTGAGGTTGCCTATAGGACTAACAAATTACCACACCGACCCCCTCCTAAATCTTCTGTCTGGTCTGCCCCGTCCGTCCAACCCCCAATACACTTCCCTCCCCTCTGCACCTCTTTCCTCTTGCTCTCTTCCTTTTCTTTCCTCTTTGCTCTCTCCCTTTCTTTCTCTTGCTCTCTTTCCTTTTATGTCTCTCTCGTTTCTTGCACTCTCTTCTTCTTTCTTCGCCCCTATTCTTGCCCCTCTCTCTCTGTATAGGTCTGTTCTGTCACTCTTCTTTTGTATTGTAATCTCTGCTACTGTCTTTCTCTTCGTTCTTATAATTTCCTATTTTTCTATTGCCCATGTTCTTCTTCTCCTTTTTCTCTCACTCTCCTTTTTTCTCTTAATACAACTTTTTTCTTGCTCTCCATTTTCTTAATGCTCCAAATTCGTTTTTATCTCTCTCTTTCTCTCTCTCTCTCTTCAGGTGCTTGCTTTCTTCTTTTCTCTCTTTTTCTCTCACTTTCTCTTCAGCGTGCTGCTTTCTTTCTTTTTCTCTCTCTCTCTTTCTCTCTCTTTTCAGCTGCTTGCTGGCTTCTTTCTCCTCTCTCTTTCTCTCTCTTCTCTCTCTCTTCTCTCTCTCTTCTCTTTCAGCTGCTTTGTTTGTTTCTCTCTCTTCTCAGCTGCTGCTTTCTTCTTTTTTCTTTCTTTTCTCTCACTCTCTCTTTAGCTGCTTTCTTTATTTCTCTCTCTCCCTCTCTCCTCTCTCTTTCAAGCTGCTTGCTTTCTCTCTTCTCTCTTTTCTTTTCTCTCTTCTCTCAGCTGCTTGCTTTTCTTTCTTTCTTTCTTTCTTTCTCCTCTCTCTCCCTCTCTCTCTCTCAGCGAGCTGCTTGCCTTTCTTCCTTTTTCTCTCCCTCTCTTTTCTCTCACTCTGTTTGTTTCTCTGTCTCGTTTTTTTTGTACTGTTCTCTTACTACTGTCTCTTCTTGGTTCTTTTAATTTCTCTTTTATCTCTCTCTCTTCTCTCTCTCTCTCCTCTCTCCTCTCTTCTCTCTCTCTCTCTCTCTCAATATATTCTTCTTTCTATCTCTTCTCTTTTTCTCTTTCTCTCTAATTTCTACTCTCTCTCGCTCCTTCTTTTCTCCTTCTCACTTTCCTTGCTTCCTCCTAGCACTAATCTCGCGTGCGTCTCACACCTTACTTCTCTCTCTCCTCCTTCGATCCTATGCCTCTCACTTCTCATCTGATGCACTTCATATATACTCCCTTCTTTCACTCTCTCGTGCATTCTTACCCTCTCACTTCTCTTCACTCTGCCTCGCTCCTATCTCCTCTTCTAGCTCTTTCATATTTCCTCGTTCTGTTAATTTCGATTATAGCTCCTCTGCTATCTTCCTCCTTCCTGATTCTATTTTACCTCTATATCTACTCCTTGCTATACGTCTCATCCACCATCTATTTCACACGTTCTTTATTCTACCCTTTTGTTTTCACTTCTTCCATCTTCATCACCTCTATCTATACACACCACCCTCTCCTGTATCTATCGCGTGGCGTCGTGCCTCCTACGTGCCTATCCCCCATATCTAATCTATTCTCCTCTGCCTCTCCTCCAGCTCTATCCCTTTCTTCCTTCTCTTTCTCTCCTCTCCTCTATCCATCCCTCCCTTTCTTTTTATCTCCCTTCAATCCTATACAAACTTCTTTACATCTGCTACGTGTCGGTCACCTTTCTATTATCTTCTGCACACGTCTTTCTTATCCATCCATGTCTAACTACTCTCAGTGCTACACAAGCCTACCTGACTCTACCTATACTTCCTATCGATTCGTGTGAGCCTATACCCTATGCTCCTCAATATCCCACTTAAGCCTCGTCCGTTCCTACTCGCCGTAGCTTCATTGCATCTCCTTCTGCCATCTATACTGCTCCTTTTTTCTCCTCCCCCCTCTCTTCTCGTATACTGCTCCTTTTTCCTCCCCCTCTCTCTAATCTATACCCATTTTTATTCTGTCTCTTAACAACCCCCTCTCTTCTATCGACACTGTTCACTCCTTCTCCCATCCCCACAACCTTTTCTCTATTTTTTTTCTTTTGATTTTCTCTCTGGAATTTCATTCTTCCGTCTCTGCTCCTTTTATCTTGCTTATTATTGCCAAACTTAGTGAACGATTACTCCTTGTAAATGTGAGATTTTTTTCATTGTTACGTCCCTTGATCCTGCTCTCCCCCCCCTTCAAAACAACAGCACCCCCAACCCCTGCAGCTCTCCCTTCTCGACTCCCTTCTGCATTTATACCCCCTCTCCCCACAAACACCACCAATTTATTCACTATCTTCATCCTTCCTCCAGCCCTTCCATCTACCACTTTGGACACCCTCACCTTACCCCCTTAAACACTTACTGTCTGCTGTAACCAGCCAACACTGCACAACGGAAAACTAATCCACAAGAATAATTCCGTAGTGTCTTGCTTTTTACCAAGAAAAATTAGAAGAGGCTCTTTGACGCCAAATCCTTAGTTAGAAATTAATAGGGTGTTGCATGCTATTCAGCGCCTTTTGGTATACTGGAAGGAGTGACGTGTATCGCATATATTTTGTAAAATCATTTTGTGCTGTAATATATACTAATATATATATAATATAATATATAATATATATAATATATATAGAGAGAGAGAGAGAGAGGAGAGAGAGAGAGAGAGAGAGATTGCCTGCTATATTCTGTCTGTTGAGTGTGCATATACAGAGATGCTGATAGGTACCATCCTACGTCACTGATGCATAAGAAAAATCTAAAAAGGATGCAGAAAAATTATATGTGTGTGATGTAATATATACGTTAATATCGCGTATATAATATATACTATTATTCAATAAGTTGAGGTTATCGATCACCATGAGCCAGATCGTTCCCGATCGTTCCTCAACTCCTTGCTAAAATTACCTCTACATCAGCCTTCGAAATGTACATTCAGTGCCTCATTCGACATTCTCTTTGATCTGCTTTACCTTCACATTCTGACATTATCATGCCCGCCTAACCATTTCCACTTAGATCAATTATACTAATTAACTTTTTCCCAAAACAAAATTAGGTATGACTTTCAATTACAGCAGCATTAAGTCTCGAACTTCTGCCTCGGACATAAAGCCCATACATTCACCTAATAACAACGATGATAACTTATTAGCGGTAGTCGTCCTTGCCCTGTCATATGCTTACTTAACGATAATATTTACCTCACGGCGCTGACATATAGTACTCGTATATATATTACGATAAACGTACGCTAATATCACTAGCTAGAACGTAGGTACGAGAGAGTAGACTTGGAAGATGACGTTTGAGAGACGACGACTCACATGTATATCTGTCTGTGAGTGTTGCATTACAGATGTTGATAGGTACATGTCTTGCGGTCATTGACGCATAAAATCGAAAAGTATCACAAAAAAATCTTATTCATACGTCCCATTGTATCCAATACTACTAAAATAATTGTTTAAGATCTCTAATTATTTTATATGGTCATAAAAAATATAGGAGTTTATCCTATAACATGTTAAATATGTAACAGAAGTTTACCTAGCAATTTCTTCTTGGAATTCTCGAAGCAAGGCATCTTTGGGATCTTCATTAATTTTCGGCTTATTCTTAATATTTTTGGCTCTGTTGGCGTATCTAAAGGAAGGAAGAAATATACATTAGAGTCATTAAAAAAGCAAACATTCAACTGCAATTTAACATTTTAAACAAGTGTATTACACATCACTTAATCTTATTATAATGGAGATAGTGTGTCTGTCTGTAACAGAAACTATATCACTACGTAAGTCACTATGCCCTTTGTTATTTACCTCACATTCTCCATGATTTTATTTTTTATTCAAACCTCAATTATTGATGAAAAAATAATTCAATTGATGAAAACTGATAAAAATTACATATTTAGAAAGATTATTCTATTTTCTTTCCAACCATATAAATATTTTTGTGATTGGTTCAGAAATACTCAAGAAATTGCAAATTTAACTGATTAAGGTCACAAATTTGAAAATGTCAGCATTTATCAGCTATATGCTTGTAACGCTAAATGGAGATTGTGTGTTTTTTCTGTCTGTAACTGAAACTATATTACTACTCAAGTCACAATTCCCTTCTATTTTTATCAAAATTCCACGATTTTATTCATTTAAATCTCAATTATTAATAAAATAGTTTTACCTTATTAATACTGTGGGTCTTATCTACATGCTAATAACATGCAATTGTATTTATATACACACAACAAAACAGTGGTTTACAGTGTGAA
The DNA here is from genome assembly GCA_023376005.1 of Doryteuthis pealeii. Lineage (NCBI taxonomy): Eukaryota > Metazoa > Mollusca > Cephalopoda > Myopsida > Loliginidae > Doryteuthis > Doryteuthis pealeii. The sequence goes on from CM042163.1 coordinate 39,571,262, forward strand.
TGGGAAAGTTAATTTGCATATTGATAGTAATAATTTGATTTTAATAAATATATGCTAGTATTATTGATTTCTAATTGTTTGGTTTTATCTTAATGATTAGGAGCAAAAATCTCGGGATAAATCTTAAAAGAAGTCCATTAACAAGAAGAAATAACTGTAATTTATTCTTTACTTCCTATTTTAACTAAACTAGCAAATATATGCACCCTCCGGGTGCAAGTATTTAAGTTTTAATATAATAAAATATCATGTTAAATTAGAAAGGCTAATGAAACTGAATAAGAATTCAGATAAAAATATTTGGAACAGAGGGGGTATAATCGGAAAATAGAACAACTTTGAAACTAACTGTTCCACCATTTTCCCTTACTCCCGTCTTTCAGTGGTAAATTCCCTATTTAACTATTTAGTTAAAATAGGAAGAAAATAATAAAATTACAGTTATTTCTTTATGTTTAATAGATTTCTGTTAAGATTTATCCCCGAGATTTTTGCTCATATTTATTAGATAAAACCAAACAATTAGAAATCAATAATACTAAGCATATATTTATTAAAATCAAATTTTTTAAGATCAATATGCAAATTAGCCTTCCCATTCACACTGTAAACCGCTATTTCGTTGTATATATAAATATAATTGCATGCTATTTAGTATGTAGATATTGTTAACAGTCTTCATGATGTAAAACAATTTTACTAATAATTGAGGTTTAAATAAAAATAAAAATCATGGAGAATGTGTGTAAATAACAAAGGGAATTGTGAATTGAATAGTAATATAGTTTCGGTTACAGACATACAAACCCAATCTCCACTTATTAATTAAGATGTGTGTGATTTTGTGGTTTGTCTGTGGGTTTACAGCTAAATGGAATGCTCCAGAGGATGATATCTGCAATGGATATATATATATACACTACTAAGGTTATTTCGCAGTCACTGGGGGTAATCTGGTGCAAATTATGGAATTGTTGGTCCATTAGATGTCCAACATACTTTTGACTTCACATAAATAATGGAACGTTCCGGGTTTAGCTCAGTCGGATTAGAGCGCCTCGGCTAGAAACCACAAGGTTCCTAGTTCCGATACCGGTCCTCGCCAACTCAGCGTATGAGTAGACACAGGAATCTGTGCGGTTAAAGTAAGGGTGTATGGTAGGTGTGGCGCTCCACCTCGAGACGCTTAAAAATAAATAATCCGTTGGTTCTAGCGCAAGTTGAAAAGGGATTAGGCTCCCTCGCTGATTGGCTAGATACCGACTTTAGGCGTGCCCCGATGACTTTTCTTTACTTTTTTACTTATACCATTAAAAAGAGAATAAAGAAAGAAAGATTAAGAAAGAAAAGAANAGAAAACTGGACAAGAGTCTGGCAATTGTTAAATAAAGAGAAATCTACAATTATTTATCCATTGTTATTTTGGTGAATAACTAAATAAATTAAAGTGTAATTGGAAATGATATAAAAATTTTTAAAAGATACTTTTCATTTTTTTCTATTGATAGGCTGTTTGGCTTTTACGGCATGGCCAGGCCTCTGGGTTACTTTATTTGCCGATGACTCTTTGTTTTATTCATTTCTTGTTGGATATTTAAAACATCTATTTATGATGGAAGGTGTGTATGCAGCCCCCGCCCGGTTTCGACCGGGTCCGGTGAGCTTCGGCCGCTGATACCGGTTCTGTTATAATAATAGGTCCGATCCGGGGGCATCCCCCCAGGCAACACCGCTCCCTTGGTTTTTAAAGGGACAGGGCTGAGTTTTTTTGCCCAGTGCCTGAGGCGCCCCCTTGAGGGGGAATACCGACGGGGATCGCGCCAATTTTTCACCTGCCACCATAGTCTCGGCTTGTGGGTGGATATATATATTATATATATATTATATATATAGATAGATATAAAGGATATGAAAACACAATGCTTTAAAATGAAAATATTTTATACCATATTCAAGCTAATATTGAACAATATTTCGATTCATAAAAAATCATCTCAGAGCTTGTTGTTACTCCGGACTCATCGAGAGAGGAGCTGAAAATAATTTATATTCAATTCCTCTCTCGATGAGTCCGAAGTAAAAACAATGATACAAATGGTATAAATATGGTTGAATGTATGTGTGTTTTTTTTTTAAAAACTGTATTCTCGTGTTGCATGTTACGCGATTGCATGTGTAATATTGGATGTTGTCCTTTTTTTTTTGGTGCGTAGCTGACATGAGCGTACGCATGAAATGTGTGAGGACTGTGATGTTATGATCGTATCCACGCGAGTGTGTGCATATGAATGTGTGCATATTTGTGTTTGGTGTTCCAATATACATATATATATTATATATATATAATATATAGATATATATATATAAACCTCTTGTAGCTGAAGCAATATAGCAGCTGTTAAGGAAAAACAAAAAGCCAAAATATTAGAAATTTGAGTCTTTAATTTTACGTAGTGATTTCGATAAAAAGCAAAGGAAATTAAAGATATAAGAAGTTCAGTCAAATATTAATACATGGTCAGCCCAATTTTCAGATAAGAGACGTGCCAACTTCCGTCCACGTTGTGCCGCTCCCAGTGCTAATGAAGAATGCAATAACAGGTGGTGGTCCTCACTTGTTGACTTTCTCGCTGACTGGATTGACTGGTACGGTGATATCTAATCGAAATATTATCATCCTCATCCTATTGTTGTTATCATTGGGCAGGCAAGCATTGTGTGTGGTGTATCTGTGTGTGTGTTGTGTGTGTGTGAGAGAGATACAATGTAGAGGAAGCTGTTGGCCAGTTGCCGTGGAAACAAGAATTGCCTGGGGCTTGGTTAAAATTTTGTTGGTGGGGAAGTCTCATAGAGAATGGAAAGAAAGTCATAGACAAGAAGAATAAGAGAGAGTATGGATTATAGAAGAGGGAGATAAAGCAAAGGTAAAGAAGTTGGATTACAGATAAATATATATATATAATATAATATAATATATAAGTGTGTATAATGTGTTTTCATGTGCATATTACTTATGCTTGTGTTTACATATGTGAGTGTGGGTGTGTTTTACATATACATGGATGTACTAAATTCAGTTAGCATGTGCGATCAAATTCCTCAGATTTTTGGATGAGGCTCATATCCGTGTTCATGTATGTACTTGTTTGTTTGTATATATATTATATATATATAATATATATTTATATAGAGAGAGAGAGAGAGAGAGAGATAAAACATAGCATCATAATTAATCAAAAAATATGTATTAATATATGTATAAACATAACTTTTTTGTATATATTTATTTCTCTTTCTCTTCTGCATATATATATATATATATATATATAATATATATATATACACACACACACAGATATGCACAGTTGCATTCTCTCTAACTTCATATATGAATTTGTGCATACATATATATATATATATATATATGCACAGTCACATTTCACTCTTAGTTTATTATATATATATATATATATAAACATATATATATATATTTACATATATATATATATATATATTATATAACTAAGTTATGTATAAATTTGTGCATACATACATACATACATACATACACACTCACACACAACACATATACATATGCCTATATATATACTGCCCCTTTGTATTTATTTTGTTTCTGTATGTCAATCTGTCTCTCTGTCTATAAACACACACACACACACATATATTATAATATATATACATGTACATATAAAAACCAGAACATTGGATGAGATGATATTCTTCCTTGATTCCAATTCACTATATCCACTGTTAAAAAGAAGCGTAAAAAAACAAAAAAAAAAAGCAAACAAAAAAAAACAACCCTGATTCGATCACCCCCAAAACAACTGTGATATTAGTGCCTATCATTGGAAATCCTTCATTTTGCAATAAATCTTATCGATTGGTCAATCCAACCCAGCCACACCTCTCTCCCACTCTCTCTCTCTCCTTCCCTTTCTCTCTCTCTTTTTATCACACACACCCACTCCCACCCACAATGGAACAAGATGGACTGTAATTACTTAGCAGTGAGAAAATCAATGGACCACACAAAAAAAAAAAGAAAAAGCTTTAAAAAAAAAAATATGAAAAACAAGCGAACGTATATTGATGTTAGGAATGGTAAGATTTTCTCGTGGTTTTGAAGAACACAAGAAACATTAGTTAGATCATGTAATTCTGATTCTTGTTAAAAAAAAAAAACAGAAAAAAAATGTTTAGATTCGTGCATCTACATGGTTCTAGCCTTGCCTCGATGACATTCGTTTCGGACGGTTTCCGCAGCTGTTTCCACCGGAAAGCTGTGAATCACCAACTTTTAAAGCAGTGGTTCGTCTCTGCTCATTATATGATCTGGTGGTTATATAATCCCTGTTGGCTGTTTATCTGATGTTTTGTCCACATAATATGTCCAAATGTTCTCCAGCTTGGTGTGATGTAGAATATGCTGAGGATGTCCACTACAGAGCAGTAAGATAAGGAAATACCCTACATTTTCAAAAGCTCCAGAAAACTGGATCCTCATCACTGGATTATAACCGGACTCTATTTTGGGTGTGTGTAGGATCTTATTGCATATACTGATATCTGCTTTTTAAAATGGCATAGTCTGATATCTGTTTTTAGTTTGGCATAGTCTGATATCTGTTTTTAGTATGGCATAGTCTGATATCTGAGTATTAGTCTGATATCTGTTTGTGGATAGTGTGATATCTGTTTTAGTGACAATTTCTCATGTCTTTTAAGCTGTAACTGTATATGCTTTCTTTTCCTTCAATGGTTATAAAGAGAAGATGACACCAACAGTTTTTGGTATGACATATGTCTGATATCTATTTTTGGTATGACATAATATGATATCTAGTTTTTATGGCATAATCTGATATCTATTTTGGTATGGCATCATCAGATATTCAGTTTTTGGTATGGAATTGTGTGATATCGTTTTTGGTATAGCATAGTCTGATATTTTTTTTTAGGAGGAATAGTCTGATATCTGTATTTGATATGGCATAGTCTGATATCTGCTTTTAGGATGAAATAGTCTGATATCTGTTTTTGGTATGACATAGTCTAATATCTATTTTCGGTATGGCATAGTCTGATATGTGTTTTAGTATGATATAGTTTGATATCCATTTTTTGATACAACATAGTTTGATATCTGTTTTGTTGGTATGGCATAATCTGATATCTGTTTTGGTATGCATAGTTGATATTTTTTTGGTATGGCATAGTGTGATATCTGTTTTTGGCCTGGCATAGTATAATATCTGTTTTTGGTACGACATAGTCTGATATCTATTTTGATAGGCATAGTCTGATATTTCTTTTTGTGATGGCTTAGTTTGATATCAATTGTAAGTGACAATTTGTCGTGTCTTCTTGAGCTGTAACTGTATATGATTTTTTTCCCCCTTCCAATGGTTATAAAGTGCCCTTTATCTCAAAAAGGCGGACCAGCTCAGAGAAGGTGACACCAACAGGGAAAAACCTAAAGCTTGTCTGACATTATAGCTGGTCATCATATCGTAGTCATGGAAATGGGCAGGATCGGGTGCTGATCCAACAGCACCTCCCCCTTTCCCAGCCCTTTAAGAACCAGCAAGTGTTAGAGAAACAATGAATAAATATCTCCAATGAGCAAGTCTCATCTCATTGAAAATGGAGACAAAACATTGCGTAATGTATCTTGCAGAATGGGGGGGGTGCACGAACTATGGGGGGCAACTGGGGGGGGTAAGGCGTTAATGCAATTGTTGGGAAAGAAGAAGAAGAGCAATTTTTTCGATAATCAACTGGAAGAACAGGAAGGCAAGTGGGTTAGAAGGAAGGAAATTTTGCTCGGAAAATCGTTCTTCGTTCATGAAAAGAAAAACAAATTATTCAGTTTAGAATGATTTGAGAAACATCTAAAGTAAATAATATTTTATTCTGACCTTTTTTAGAGAAATAGACAACAATGAAGATTTTGAAGTTTAACACGGATTCTGGCTGTTAGGGATCTTGGAATTGCTTTAATTTACAAGTTGAGGGGAAAAGTCCCCAAGGAGGATAAACTGAGGAAGAGAACAATTTCTATAATGACACAATCCTAAGTTGAAGTTATTTTAACATTTTGGTCTTACCAGGTAAACGTTCTCTTTATAATGTATATATAATCATGAACTAATCGTTGTATGTATGTTATGATAATACTCCAAAACTGGAAAGCCCTGTTGACAAGGGCTTTAGAATACGCTGACTGCATCTCTGCAAAGGGGTAACCCCCCCCCCCACACACACACACTGGGGTCACCTGTTGGCTGTGGATGGCAACACGTGATACTTAAGGAGGGAACCCTTTTCTCTGAGCGTTCCATGACATGCAACACTCCACTTTGGCCTTTACTTTGGCTAGATGGGCAGTTGGTGGTCACATCAAGCCCTAGAATCTATATGATTGTCCCAACCTTATTGCCCTTATGGCAAACCCCCAATCTTTTTTATCATATGGGTGCTAGAAGGCAGTGGCTGAGGGTCTTATTGTTCTAGGTATTGATTTTAAACTCTATCTGAATGGGGAAGTCTCAATTCTGGAGCCCTGGTGAATGTGGAGTACCCCTTCATCATCATTACTCCCAGGTCCACTCTGACCTGGAGTGGTAGTATCTGTTGGAGTCCCATCTATGGATTAAATAGTAAAATATGAGTTTGAACAAAAAATGTATTTAAAACAAATTGAGTTAAAAATTAAAAATGTAGAAGCCATGAAGATTTAATAAAACAAAACATCTTCAGCATAAAATAACCCAACAAGAGTTGATATGCCATAAAATCCAACCAGCCACTCAAAACTGGAATAATGTAGAGAGATTTTTGCGACGTATAACTTGTTTTGCCTAATTTGTGGACAATTAGACAGGATAAGAATTGTTAGTATCATACCACATCATAACAGTGGTCCATGATGATATTGGTGCATCTATTTAGGAAAAAGTCAGGAGTGGTGGAGTTTTAAGGAGACTTGGTGTCACTTAATCTCACATGTAACGTTCTTTTTATAATATCTATATTATCATGATATAATTATTGTCTCAATGTTACCCTAATACTGTAAAAAAATGGGACAATATAGTTAGATATTTGTTAGCATAGTAAGTGATCTAAGTTAGGAGCTAAAGCAATTTCTGATCCAATTTGCAGCCCATATATATTGTGTTGCTGTCCAGAAGACGAAAAAGAAAAAAGATGTGGAAAAAAGATAATGATCTGATTATTGTCTGTGCATACCACGCACTTTTTTTTTATATCCAAAATACCTCTACTTTTCTCATAATATCAGATGACCTTTGATCTCAGACGAAAAGTACTGCATAGTCTATCATGGAACCTACGTGTTTTTCTAGAAATTTTTGTCTGAAATCGAGATGCATATTATACACTCCTGTACAGTATATTCAGTAGTCTACAGTTATTGTTGTAGGAAATGTGTTAGATTGGACATGCCAGGAGGGTGCCCAAGAAAAAGGGGCCCCAAGTGCCAGACTTGGACAAAGCAGGAACATAAGTGATGCATAGTCATATGCACACGGTAATAGAAATAACCAGACGACCTTTGAACCTAAACCTTTATTCTGTCCACGGGGGTATCATGATGGCTCCCGATTACGACAAGAAATACCTGAAGAAGGCTGGAGGGCATATCGGCTGAAACATTGTACAGATAACAAAGAACCTTTGAATCTAACCCTTTATTCTGTCCACAGGGGTATCCTATTCTCATTCCACTAACCATAGCTGGGGTAGGGGCGTTAAGCTGTGTTAATTATTATTCTATGTTACTAAGTTCCATGATGGCTCCCGATTAGGACAAGAAATACCTGAAGAAGGCTGGAGGGCATATCAGCCGAAACGTTGTACAGATCACAATGAAGATGAGAACAATAGTCTGAATAAGGCAGATAATATTAATCATCAAGTCTCATCTCAAACATTCAGAGAAATGTTGCTTTGTTTAGTTTGTTTAATGGCATATAAACACAGTGGGTTATTTGATGCCAGAATTATTAGAGTGTGGGATAAATTATTTTGTTGTTGCTATTGTTTTTTTGTTTGTTTTTTTTTGTCTTGTTTTTTTGTTTTTTTATTTGCTTTGTTTTGTTTTGTTTTTTGTTGAGTTATTTTCTGTCCATTTGGGATATTACTTTTCCAATGATATTTATTGGACTCTCCTCAAGAGACGAGCTCTTCCGCGAAGTGCATTTTCTTTGTATTCCATAAAGACTGGGAATTCCAGGTACCTTGTTAATGTGTTTATCGGTCCTTTTCTTATGCAATAACACGGGTTAGCTCAGTCGGTAGAGCGTTCGGCTAGAAGCCACAAGGTTCGATACCAACCCTCGCCAACTCAGCGTATGAGTAGCACAGGGATCTGTGCGGTAAAGTAAGGAGCTGATGGTAGGTGTGGCGCCCCACCTCAGATTCAAAAACAATCTCCTTGGTCAGAGAAATAGTAAATCATAAAGTAATCAAAGTGTTTTAGGTTTAACAAAATGAAAAAAAAAAGTGGACTCAATATACGTTGTATTCCTTGGATGCTGATCAAACCATCTCAACCAGTTGACCTTAAAGGTTCCCCGTTTTCACACACTCTTTTTTTTGTTTCTCATCCCTGGCCTTTTGTTGCTGAACCCCAGCTTCCTGTCCCTTTGTCAGGATGGTCGTTATTGTGATCTGGTTTTAGACCTTTTTCTCTACCCCTAACCATCTCTCTCCAAAACCAGGCTTTGTTTACTTTTCTTTTAGTTGAAGGACGATAGATGCGCTCCAAGTATCAGAGTGAGGAGTGCTGGGTAAACTGGCTATTTTTCTTTTGACTCGTCGACTTACACCAATTGTTTGACTCTCGGCCATCGTCAACTTTTGTGTGATCATGTGTAAATATTCTTTTCTTCTTCTTCTTGGTTTCCTTCCACCTCTCTTTCTCTCTCTCTCTTCAGATCTATGTCTATTCCTCTTCTGCTTTGTGCCTGTCTTTCCAGTATATAGTATTACAACTACTTGCATATACATATTTACCTACACCTATTCTTAAAATAGACTTTTCGTTGCATATATATATATATATATTATTATTATTATAATGGTATACACAGGAATAACCTACTCGAGTTTCACCATGAGGATCTTCAGGATTAAATACACTGAATTAATCAAGATATTGATAAATCAGCGACATGAGTTCAAACCCTGTGTGGAGACAATACTCCTGTCACACAAACCATCCAAGTAACATAGACAAGACATGCTGACACTGCTGGACAAGCAAGGATGAACTCATAATGGACTTTCTCCTGTGGACACTTACACATGGACTCCCCTTAAGAAATTGACCTTGTGTCACATCCTACTTGTATGGAGTGGTTGGTAAATATATAATATATATATATATATAATATATAATATAACCAAAAGTCCAGAGAAGAAATCTTCCTTACGACACAAGATTTTATTTTAAAAAACCTGTCGCAGTTTGAGAGCTCAATGTGTGCTCTTAATGTTAGAGTCACAGAGCAAATATATAAGTAAAGAAATAACAAAAGACTTAGAGATTTAGCATTATATAGTCTATTTCAGGGAGCTTAGACAAGCTTTTGAAAATATATATATATATATATATATATTATATATATATATATACATAATCCAAAAGTCCAGAGAGAAAAAAAATATCTGTTTTCAACTGTCTTAAAAGTAATAAAGAATTCATCATTCACATCTGAGGATTGGAAAAACTGGACATTTACTCTAGGCTTCCTGGAATAGGCTATTATGCAAAAAATCTAAATATTCTGTTATATTTTTTACTTATATATAATCATTTAGGATGTGTCTTGAACAGATATACGTAAGAATTATTTTTTATCTATACCTTTTCACAAGCCAATCCTGTTGGGGGTGCCTAGAATCCATTGACTGCTTTCCCTACAGCTATTTCCTGGGTATGGCAATTGCATACTTTGGTGAGGCTCCTGTTCTGGAACTCTGGGTGTTATACTAAATTGCATCTACTAGTGAGGGTCTAGTTCTAGAACTCTGGGGAATGTGAAGTATTGCTTCATTGCTTTTATTTCCAGGTTGACTCTGACCCAGAGAAAAAAAAAAGTAAGAAAAAAGTAAAAGAAATGAATAAAAAAAATTGTATAGGCTTTAATAGAAAGAAATTAAATGAAAAAAAAAACTAATAAAAAAAACAAACTATACAACCGAATTGAAATGGAACTAAAGCAGGAAGAAAAGAAAAAAAACGAAGGAAAAAGTATTTTAAAATCCGTGATAGAATTAAATCGCAAAGAACTAATACATATCTGTTCGATGCGTTCCATTTGGTAAACTGTGAATCGTTGATGGTTAGAGGAAACAGAGAAAGAAAGAAAGAAAAAGAGAGAGAGAGAGACAGACATAGTGAGGGTGAAAGAGAGAGAGAGAGAGTTTTAAATAGACGAGGAAGAAGAGAAAGAAAGAGACGAGGAATTATAAAAATGGGTTTTCTACTAACTTTGACTGCTGCTGCTGTTGCTGCTGCTTTTGGCAAAAACTCACTGGTTGAATAAACTGCTCGGAGCTGTTAGGGAACACGCATTTGTGCAGCTTGAATCGATATAGAAAAGCCGTCTAATGGAAGTGAGCTGAGACGGCACATGGTAAGGCACAGTATGGCTTTATACAGCAGAAATGCATCGTGGCAGACGATAGACGTAATATGTCAGGAAAAGCATTTTTCAAGGCTTCCTGTATTCTTGGGATTTTCTTATTTTGGTTGAAGTAGATTTGAAAATCGAACGAACGATCAAGTTTATTCTTGCGGTTGGCACAGGGACATGAGTATGGAGCGCCCATTGAAAACTGGATTCAGTTCAATTCTAATAGTATCTGAGGTATTTTATTTTAAAAAAAATGGAGCCTTGCATTTTTTATCCAGCGCTCATATCTATCTAGCCTTGTGCCAGACTTGGTATGAATATACTTATTAATTTCTTACGGCTAGTCAATCTGGCAGATTCAATTCTAATAGTATCAGAGGTATTTTATTTTTTTGAAATGGAACCTTGCATTTTTTATCCAGCGCTCATTTGTATCTAGCCTTGTGCCAGACTTGGTATGAATATACTTATTAATTTCTTATGGCTAGCAGTCTAATCAATCTGGCAGATTAGAGAGTGTCCTTGATCACTGGACTGTTTCAAAGAGTATCTCTCGAATGAATCATTCAGGTCTGTTATTATCCAGAGTGTTATTACCTATTAGGGTCCCATTTATGGGTTTAAACAGAAAAATGTGTTTATAAAAAAAAATTGAGTATCCATTAAGAATGAATTTTCTTCAAAACTTTGTCGGCATTAAATGACCCACTGAGTTTGATATGCTGTAGAATAAAACAAACCAAATCACTATGTCATGGGGACCCACACCCTCATGAATTTTGCTAATTTAGTTTTCTGTATGAAAATCATTTCTTTTTATGTCTCCTACAAACGGCATTTATACGTCTTTTTAATTAAAACAAATTTATTGCTCTCATCGCTTTATCTTCCTACTCTTGGCATCCACGTCTGTACGATGGATTCTGTGAAGATTTTGAAATATGTTTTTATTGAGTTAATGTAATTCAGGATATCGGACGTTTTAGCTAAATTGGTCGAGCACCCACCTTGGAATCACAAGGTTCCAGCGCATAAGTAGCACATATAGGGTAATCTGATCTGTGCAGTAAAGTGAGGAACTGACGGTAGGTGTGGCACTCTATCTTAGACGCAAAAACAATCTACCTTGTTTAGCACTAGTGAAAAGGGGATAGACTCCCTCGTTGTCTGGCTGATACCAACAATAGGCAGTCTGCCAATCAAAACATTCTCAACAATATTGAAGTCAGTAAGTCTACTGTTGGTTTGAATAACAGCAGCTAGCTGAGTACAACTTAAGCAGTGTCCAAGACAGTTGGTATATATAGAAATCAAGAATGATCCATTCATGAATTTGGGTGATTTGGGTGATTCCATTCCTTGAGTTCTGATTGGCTGCTTGACTGCTTGAATTGAATGACATTGTGGAGTCTTATAAATATCCTGTCATTCTGCAGTAGACTTTGTGACTATTCGGGTTTGTATTTAAGTTACAACCATTTGTTGCCTTGTCTTCCCAGTTCGACGGTAATTGGAACTTTAATTATTCTTCAAACAATTTATATTTTCAGTTTTTTATTTCAGATTATTATCATTACCCATCATTATGTATTTACATATTATATTAGATGTAGAGAGTGAAATATATATATTATCTTTTTATAAAACTTTAGTATGGATTCATATGTTATATTTTTGAACAAAAGTATAAATTATAGGGGTGTGAGGTCAGAGCAAAACTCTTTTAAGAGGTGCAGGAATAGAAAAAGGTTGGGAACCACTGATCTAGGGGAATTACCAAAAAACGATGACTAATGGGGATGGATGGTGAGAGAAAGTCAAGGGAATCTGTGCTGTCGGCATGCCTTGATAATGATAGGAGACAATCTGTCAGTTTACCAAGCGCCATTGACTTAGTTTCCACACTACTCTGACATATATATTGATTTGATTAATTTTTTATTACCAGTTGAAGGGGATAGTATTCCCACAATATAGCAGCAAAACATTTTTTTTTCTCCTATTTCATTTCCAATCGCCTTTAATTATAAGTACATTATACTTTTTGCAACACTTTTTTTGTTGTTATTAACATTAGTTGAATATATAGACCATGCCATTTTCATCATCATCACAATATATATATATATATATATATATACACACACACACACACACATATATATATATATTTTTTTTTTGATTAATTCCAACGTTTGACTAGCAGCGTTCTGTTTTTACTAACGGTCTTTTTCCCGTCTTATATTTTTGTTGATGACCGACCCACGTGCGGTTGATACATTATAATGCAATAGGGTCCTCATATTAGTTGAGGATGGGCCGAGTGTTGCTTTTTAAACCGTCAAGAGAATTTTAACCGTCAAGAGAATTAGGCCCCGAAACGGTTTGCACACTTTCTCTTCTGATGAGCCTATTTCAGTTGTAAACATCGTTTGTTTTTTCATTATATCTTATTCATATATATATATATATATATATATATGATATATTGAAAAAACAAATGATGTTTACAAATGCTTGGGATCATCAGGAGAGAATGTGTGCACCGTTTCGGGGCCTTCCTCTCAACAGTTTTAACTGCACATCGGCCCCTTCAGATATTCGAGGGACCTCACAACAGTGAGGGGGGGGGCGATGTGTAGTTAAAACCGTTGAGAGGAAGGCCCGAAACGGTGCACACATTCTCTCCTGATGATCCCAAGCATTTGTAAACATTTGTTTTTTCAATTTATCAAATTCACACTGTCGGATTAATTTCCTTTTATTTCACACACACACACACATATATATATATATATATATATATATATATATATATATATATATATAGGCATTTGAACTTAAAACCCCAACATCTCCTGATGAATGTTTGCGCTTACGCACGCATGCATGAAACCATTAGTCGTGACCGTTCCTATGTCCTTAAATTAAATATATAAAACCTTTATATATTTATTTTTATTATATTATATAATAGCTCATATCATTATTATTATTATTATTATATTGAGCACTCTCCCAATAATACTGCACTTTGGCATACTATTCCAGTAAAAGCTGAAACAGTGCCAATCCCACATTATAGTATATATATATATATATATATATATATATATATATATATATATTATATATGAAGGAAAACTGGAAGGAAAATGGAAAAGGAGGTAAAAAGAAGAAGAGTGAAGGAAAAAAGGAATTAGAGTAAAGAAAGGATCGAATGAAAACTAAAACTAAAAAGAAAGGTGTGGATGAATACAGCGTGAAGGGGAAAAAGAAAGAATGAAAGAAGGATGCTAATGAGAATGAGAGAGAAGAGAAAAAGAATTAAAGAAAAAAAGGAAAAAAAGGAGAAATGAAAGCGAAGGAAAGATCAAATAAAGAAAGGGAAGAAGAAATGAAGAAGAAATAATAAAAGAAAAAGAATAAAGAAAAAGAAGAAAAGAAACAAGCTGAGAGAAGTGAAGAAGAAAGAAGAAAGAATAAAGAAAGAAAAGAATGAAATAAAGAAAGAAAGGGATAACAGAACAAGACAATTTTAGAAGTAAAAAAAAAAAAAAAGAAAGAAAGCAAACCAAATTTGGAACGGAAAGACATTTAAGGGTGAGGATGAGGGAGGCCGGGTCGTGATTCAGTTATCCTTACAGGAAGAAAATCCCATTAATTGTGGCTGAGTTGTTTTATATGAAATAAAATAATTAAATAAGTTGTTTTTTCGATTTACACAGATGAACTCCTGCACACGTACACACGTGTATGTATGTTTGAATAAAATAATTAGATGAAGAATGAAAAGTATTGATTAGTTTTATATCAGGACATGAAGCGGGGTGGGTGGGTGTTTACTGGAGACTGATTAAAGACCCTCCAAGTACATCAATGTATATATATATATATATATATATTATATATATATATATAGATATATTCAAAAAATACTATCTATATCAATGAATTTGTGAATTTATGAATATAGATAATCTTGCCTTCAAAAAACTCATCTTTGGAATAAAAGGGGCATTAAGATTGTATTTGCAAGAAGCGCTAGATTATCTGCATAATCTGCATCTGTAGTATTCTGTGGAATATTACCGGCTTTGTTTTTAGCACTAAGCATTTTTCTTTTATTAGATCTAATGATGTTCGTTGTACATAGTCTAGACATATTATAAATAAAAATGGTGCTAATTTATCTCCTTTTAGGACTCCAGCAACAATATCATAGAATTCTTTCACCATCAGGTGAATGAACCATTGCTTTTGTGTCTTTGTAAAAACATCATTATAGTGTTTCTCTGAATTTTTGAGACGAGGCTTGATAATTAGTATTATTTGGATTATTCAGACTATTGTCCTCATCTTAATTGTTATCTGTACAATGTTTCAGCCGATGTGCCCTCCAGCCTTCATCAGTGTTAGCAGTTTCTTTGTGGATAATTTTCTCCATTGTATTTTACTATGTGCATATTGATGTAATTTTCTGTAGATGACCTAATGCTACCCAGGTATGTGAACTGTTCAGTATTAGCCTATGCCTAATACCGATTTAACAATGAGCAGTTGAATGATAGACACCCCCACTCATACTTCCAAAAATTTAAGATAATTTCCGGTATGTATATTCATAGTGTGAGTGTATTTTGTAAGTTGAGTTTGAAGGATGAGTTGATGCTGTGTTTATTTAAATTTGATATTAATCTTAACGATTCGTTTCAGTTATCTGGTTTTGTTATTTTTTGTTGATAAATTAAGCATACCCACATCAGAAAAAAAATTCAACCTTAGCGTCTTTACTTGTAAGTACACTTATAAGCATAAACACACTCATGCATATATATATAAGATTTTTGGATGTTTGTTTTTTAGAAGCATTGTTGGATAAAGTATATATTATATTTTTGCTTGAAGGCAATTACAATGCATGTATCGCATAAAATTCGATCCTTTTTTATAGAAAATGAACTTGACAAGTGTAATCCCGGCAAAGGATTGCTCAGTGTGTAGAACATCGTACAGACTGTTTCGACTTTATTAAGTCTCATCAGCGATGTATACTGATGAGTTCCCTCCGACAGAAATCGAAACCAGGACCTCAGCAGGCATAGTCAAAGACAATGGTGCTTGGTTATTGGCAATTTTTCATGTATGCGATTCTCAAGCCAAATTAGTTTGAGAATTGTATAGATGAGAAACTGACATCAAACCAGCAATGTTGACTTCATGTCCACACTACCTTAACTTAGATATACATTATCTATTCACGATATTGAGCACTATGTACTTATAAATATCGCACACTATAATATTAATATATATATATTTATCTTGTTAAAGATCAGAAAACCGCCCTGTCAGCTGGGGCATTAGAATGCACCAACTGCACCTCTGCAGAGGGGTAAGACTCCCCTAATGGGGCCACCTGTTGGCCGTGCGTGGCAACCCATGATGCTTAAAGATAGAGCCCAGGTGGATGAGCAGTTCATGACATGCAATACTCCACTTTGGCCCTATCTTGGGCTAGACGGGCGGTCGGAGAGGCTCCCTCCAATCAATCGTCTGGTCACGTCAAGCCCTAGCACCTATATGATTTTCCCAACCCTATTGCCCTTATGGCAAGCCCCAACCCCTTTATATCATATGGGTGCTAGAAGGCGGTGGCTGCGGGTCTACATGTCCTGAGAATGACGTTAAACTCCATCTGATGGTGAGGTTCCAGTTTTGGAGGTTTGGGGAATATGGAGCACCCCTTCATCAGCATTGCTCCCTGGTCCACTCTGACCCGGAGTGGTAGTACCTGTTAGGGTCCCATCTATGGGTTAAATAGAAAAATGTATTTATAAAAAAATTAAGAATTGATTTATTTCAAAAATTTATCGGCATTAAATGACCCACTGAGGTTGATATGCTGTAAAACAAAACAAACAAACAAACATTAAAGATCAGAAAATTGAATTCGGAAAATCTATGCTCTCCATAAAGTTAATTTCTAGAAACGGTGTCAGTTACTGATATACCCGCTCATCATAGGAGAAGTCACTATGACAAGCACGTACTATGTTGAAAATTCTGAATAATATTGGTTTTGAAGAATACAGTCCACAATACTCTCAGAACAGGAAATTCCGTTTCATCCATTTTATTTAAAAATTTTTATTTATTTTAATTTTTTTAATGTTTTCTTGTTACTGAGGATACAGGGTTATGGGAAGGGGAAGGTATATTGTTGCATGCACCATTCATTGGTTTGTTGGTTGGTCGATTAAAAAGAAAGTTTCATGCATTTTGTCTTTTATTTTGTGTTTATTGAATATCAAATTTTTCGGTTTTTCACGTTGGGAGAAAATTGATTTTAGGATGAATCGAAAATTTCATTAAAATCAGACTAAATAAATAAATAAATTTTTTTTTATTTAAATTTTTTTTGTTTGTTTGTTTGTTTATCTAAGTCTGAGTTTTCTTGGTTATTTTCTGATATCTGGTCATTTTTTTCTTTTTTTTCTTTTTTGTTTTTGTTTTATTTTCAGTCATTGTAAACGAGAGAAATTGGTCAGAAGTTGTGGCTGGTTTGTTTGTTTGTGGATGGGTGGGTGGGGGCGGCATGGAGTTTTAATTTATAAAATTCTTCTGCTTTCTTGGTTTCTTTTAGAGATTTATATGTCTCATGTTTCTCGGTGGTGACACGTGGTGTAATGGTTACCATCGTAGGAAATTGACATGACAAGATGACTTCATTGTGATTATTTTGGTATATAAGTTGTGTACAATGCACCACTTGAATTTTTAAACTGGGCGAGGTCACGTGGTTTAAACCTCAGCCAATCAACAGCCATCAATGCTACAATTTCTCGAGTTCAAATCCTAGATGTGGTAACTGCATTTCACTTAGCGCTAATACCCTTGGGAAAGGTATGAACCCTACTCTCCCTCCAGCTATGAATAAATAGTAGGACAGACTGGGCTCTTTAACCTTGGTTAGGCAAAAGGTTAAATAAATAATTAAAAATTTTAATCTTTTTTTTTTTTAAATTTGAAATAGATCACTAAGTAGGCCTGAGTCTATTCTAGTAGTGACCAGGTTTGAATTCAGAGTTTTTTTTCTCCTAGACTGGTTGCTTAACCAAGGTTAAAGAACCCAGTCTACCATACTATTTACCCATAGCTGGAGGGAGAGTAGTTGGATTCATACCTTTCCCAAGGGTATTAACACTATGTGAACTGTGGCTTCATCCAGGAATTGAACTCGGGTTGATGAGTCCCTTTCCTGCAACTCTAACCATTTAGTCTTCCAATGCCAATGCCAATGCAATACATATATGTATCTGAAATAAAAATGTCTTACTTGTCTATGAAAAAAACTATACATATGGATGTTTACTCCTCTGAAGATATTTATCCATAAACACCACGGATTTACCTACACATTGGTTACCTATTTAATAGTTGGAGTATTTACGAACAATTTTGATATTTTAATATACACTTTTTATATAATTATACACTTTTTTAAATAATTTTACATCAGGCTCTTTTGAGTCTTATTATAAACTATAATGCTTCTGATTTTTTATCTTTATTTTTTATTTTTTATTTTTTTTAAATTAAAAATAAAATTCATTTTATTCTTAATACTGACAGCGCATTTTTTGATAAAACAAAAAAAAAATATTCCAATTTTTGACTAGCAGCGTTCTGTTTTGCGCATTCTTTCTTCTAACGGTCATTTCATCCCGTCTTATTTTTTGTTGAAGACCGATCCACATGCGGTCAATACAGATATTCCGAGGGACCTCACATCAGTGAGGGGGACCGATGTTGCTTTTTAAAACCGTTGAGAGGAAGGCCCCGAAATGGTTGCACATTCTCTCCTGATGATCCCATGCTTTTGTAAACATCTTTTTATGTATCTATACGTAGTCAGTGTGTTAAAAGAAGGAAATTGCAAAGTTTCCTTATTTTCTCTACCGATTCTGTGTGTAAATGGTAAAAGGCAGTTTGTCTAATGTCTGTCAGGAAAATGTGAAGACAGGGACTTAGTTGGCCAATAGGCAGGAGATATAGATTCTGGCAGGCTAGTCATGGAGAGTGTGAACGTTGGGTTGACAAAAGACGTTTATGCACAAAAAGTATTTTTTAGGCTAAATAAACATCATTACCCTTCAGCAATTATTTTGTCTCTTCGTCCTGCCAAAGTGTTTCCTTCTATCATTTCTTTTACCTACTCACCTCCTTTTCATGCTTCATTTCTCTCTCACTCTCTCCCCCCCTCTCTCTATCTGTCTCTCTCATACAGTCTACCTCTATTTTCTTTACTATCTCTTTCTCGATTTCACACTCATTCCCTTTCCATCTCTTTTGTTCACTTTCTCTTTCTTTCTCTTTTGTTTTCTTTCATTCACTTTTCCTTTTTCTCTCACTCTCTCTCCTTCATTCTCTCTCACTCTCCCTCCTATACTCTCTCTCCCCTCCTTCATTCTCTCTTTTTCTCTTATTCACTATTCCCTTTTTACTCAATCTAACCATCCTTCATTCACTCCCTTTCACTTCCACTTCCTCACTGCTACACCCTCTCTCCCACATTCTCCCTTCCTCTCTATTATTCATATAATTTTCCTCTCTCTCCCCTCAGTCTACCCCTCTTTCATTTACTATGAGTCTCTCCATTGCACTCTCACTCCCTTTCCATTTCTCTCATTTTCTTGGTCTCTTTCACTTTCATTCACTTTCCTCTATCTCATTCTCTCTTCTTCACTTCTTCACTATTCTGACTTTCATTCAATCTACACTTCTTTCATTCACTCCTTCTCTCTCTCTCATTCTATCCACTCACACTCACTCTCTCTCTCTCTCTTACTCCTCCCTCTGCCTCATTCACTCTCACTCTAATAGACCCCTCGTCAATTTTCGCTCTCCTTTTCTTTTCTCCTCAACTCCTGTTAAAACTATTGTCCTTAGCTGAGGAAATTCTTGCAGAAATAAAGACGACAAAAAATACCAAAGGCAAAAAAGAAAAGAAAAAGAAAAAGGAAGGAAATGGAATTGTGTTCCCAATTCAGCCATTTTGTCCCTTCATTTGGGTGGTTCCAGCAATGCCACAACTGATAGGAAACCAATGATTTATTTGCCCTACGTTAGCCATTTGCTTCTTAAAAAGCCACTCAACAAACATGGCTGCTTCTCTCAGCCATTTTACTGAAGCATGCTGGGAAGGCATGAAACTCACTTGTGCTGTTGCCAGTGGAACTCATGAATAGTTGCATAAAATTTCTTCTGGGAAAGAGTTAGATTTTTCTGTTTTTTTTTCTTTTTTATTTGGTTTCTAGTGTAATATATAATTTTGTATGTGTGGTGTGTGAATTTCCATATGTATATATATATAATATATATATATATATATATATATATAATTTGTGCTGTAGTTTAATATATACATATATATGTTGTGTATGTATGTGTGTATATATGTGTGTGTTTGTGTATGAGTGTTATTGTGTTTGTAGTGTAATATGCGGGAGGGTGGTCTGAGATGTGTGTGTGTATATGTATATATATATATATATATATATATATATATATATATATATATATAATGTGTGTTATTTGGTCTGTAGTGTAATATGTGTATGTGGGTCTGTGAATTTTTGTATGTGTGT
>CM042163.1:39596599-39644099 GCA_023376005.1 Doryteuthis pealeii
GCGGCCTTTACATACATACAGATGTGTGTTTTAAAACAGTTAAAATCCTCTTCGCATTCTGTGGTGATGATAGCTGAGCGGTAAGCTGTCTGACTGATGCTGAATTGATTGGAGTTCTATCCCGGCTGTAGATAGCTCACAGAATGTCTAGCCACACTGAAGAGACTTGATAAGTTGAAACATGTGTCTGTGGATGACTATATATATATATATATATATATATAAGTGTTGTTATGAGTTTAACGGAGGAAAATTGAATATCTTATAAAAAAGAAGGACTGCAAATGGATTATTTTCTTTTAAAGATTTTTTTTTTTACATTAGCAACACATGTTTTAGATCTTCTGGTATCTTCTTCAGGCTTTGAATAGCCAAATTCTGTGTCCGTATCAAAATATATCTATGTGTATATATATATACACAGACACACACATATATATATATCTATCTCTCCTTATATATATATATATATATATATTCTTTTCATATAGATAACAGCTCTATCACTAATATTGATAACTCTACTAATAATAACACAAAAAATCTTTGTGTTCATGAGCAAGTGAACTATTGATAACCAAGTACAATTACAATATATATATATATATATATATATATATATATGTAAAAGAAGAAAACAGTTTGGAAGAATCGTGTCAAAGCTAGTGTACTCAGTTTTGGGAGTTATAGCGTTGAAATACGATAAGTGTGCTTTTCATGAGAATATGACAAATTAAAAGATATGATTCAGGTCCGTGATAGGTTTAGAACTACTTTTTCGCAGCCACCACTTCAAAAATATTGAAAAACCAAGCCTTGCGGAAAAAGTCACCGAATGATACTTTGATCATTTTTCAATCGACACATAAGCTATTGTAGCTTTTGAACTGACATACCGATTATAGATTAGTAGCACAAGAGCCAAATGCCAGGGCACCTACTAATTAGGACTTTAAAAGATCAAAAATATACACACGAAAAAAAAAAAAGAAAAAGAAAAAGAAGAAGGTGAGGAATGAGTAAACCTGAAAATGTTAGATTTATTGGCCATTATAAGCAAAAAGCCAGAAAAGAAAAATGGTAGAATATCAATGTGCCCAAGACACCATTAGTATAGATAACAGTGTCTGATTAATTCCTGTTAAATGAGATCCTATTGGTCTTTGAACCTGTCGGAACGGTTCAGTTGGAATAGTCAAAGACACTCTAATTTTATAAAGTCGTAAAAAGACTCTTAAAGGAAGATAAGTACGGCAGTAGCCTTTAATTACTGAGCTGCACGTTCTTTCCTTCTTTTTTTTTCTCTCTCTTTTCTCGAATTTGATTTTATCTTGAAAACCCTTTACTTCATACTGAAAATGTATATTGTTCCTTAGATAGAAAGGTGTCTATTGCTGTTGTCATTTAGTAAGCTTAGCTTAGTTTGGTACAAGATCAGCAATATAAGATACCCAGTGGGAATCAGACTAAAAATTATATTTTTCATTTCCCTCATTTCTCATATGTATATATATATATATATTATATATGTGTGTGTGTGTGTAAATATATATAATATAAAGTAAAGTCGCCAGGGGGGCCTAAAGTCGGTATCAGCCAGTCAGCGAGGGAGTCTATCCACTTTTCAATAGCGCTAGACCAAGGAGATTATTTTAGCATCTGAGGTGAAGCGCCACACCTACCATCATCTCCTTACTTTACTGCACAGATCCCTGTGCTACCCATACGCTGAGTTGGCGAGGGCCGGTATCAAACCAGGAACCTTGTGGTTTCTAGCCGAACGCTCTACCAACTGAGCTAAGCCGGACCCTATATATATATATATATATATATATATAGGAAATGGACTTGTTGACCAGAATTCAAATCCTGTCTGTATTTTATATGGCATTAACATCCTTGGTAAAGATTAAAATCCAATTATTCTCCCTCCATCTACCGGTAAATAGTAGGGCAAACTGGGTTCTTTAAACTTGGCTAGTCAACCAGTCTATGATAAGGAAAACTCTGAATTTCAACCTGTTAAACTCCACTTACATGCTACTCATATGGAGGGGTATATATATATATATATATATATGTGAGTAAATCCAGCACAATGTGGTTGAAAATAGAGGAAAAAGTGGATAGAACAACACAACAACTAAATTTAAATGATATTTTTCCTCGTTATTATGCAAAGCTTCATAAAATTTATTTGATAAAGCTTTGCATAATACCGATTCTCACTGGGAGCGCCATACTTCTGGCCTTGTGCCACATCTGATCTATGCTTAGTAAATAACTATATAAAAACATACATACTTATATATGAATTCAAACTTTTATTCTGTTTTGATGAATTTGCTTTTAATTTTGATTTCAAAGGGCAATCTTTGCGTATCTTATCGCATTTTCTGAATATCTTTTTGGAAGGGCGTTGTTTTATGTTCATGTTTTTAAAAGGCTGTTTTGCTTCCTGCCCCGATTCCACCCCTCAACTCATCTCAACTTCTACCCAGGTACTTCATCTTAAGGACTTGACGGCATGGGATCATTGTCGTAACATCTGAACATACTTTAAAATGACAAAATCTCTCCTCCTCTTTCTCTTTTGTTAGTGTTCATTCCAACGACCCAGACTTTTATTTTTAAATTTTTTTTTTTCCGGTCTCTTAAATTGAAATGTTTCACTTCACTTCCAAAGAATGATTGAAATTTTCTGTTTTGTTTTTTTATTTTTTGGTTTCTTTTGTTTGTTTGTTTGTTTCAGGTTTTTTTTCTTCTTCATTTCTATTTCATTTTATTTTCTCCTTTCTCTCTTCATTTTTCGTTTGCTGTATTTTCTTCCTTCTCTCTTTTCGGTTTTCTTCTTTCTCTCAAAAAGTCTTTTCTTGCTTACGTTTCTCCTTTATCTATTCACTTCTCTAACTTCTTTTCTCACTTCTCTCTTCACTTCTTTCTCTCTACATTTCTTTCTTTTATCCTTTTTCTTTTGTGTTATTTCGTTTCTTCTTTCTCTCTACATTTCTTTCTTTTCTTCTTTTCTCTTCAGTTCTTATTCTCCCTTCTCTCTTCGGTTCTTTCTTTTCTCACTTCTCTCTTCGCTTCTTTCTCTCCTCTTTTCTCTTTTCACTTCTTTCTCTCCTCTTTTCTCTCTCTTCACTTCTTTCTCTCCTCTTTTCTCTCTTCACTTCTTTCTCTCCTCTTTTCTCTCTTCACTTCTTTCTTTTCTCCTTTCTCTCTTCATTTCTTCACTTCTCTCTTGCTTTTTTCCCCCTTTTCTCTTCACTTCTTTCTTTCTTGCATTCTTTTCTCTCTGCACTTCTCTCATCTTTCTTTTCTCTTTTCACTTCTTTCTAATTTTCTTTCTCATTTCTCTCTTACTTGTTTTTCTTAATTTCTCTCTTTACATAGCTCTTTCTTTTCTCACATCTCTCTTCTTTCTTTTCTCATTTCACTTCTTTTTTTTTCTCTCCTTTCTCTCTTCACTTTCATCCTTTTATCTTCTCACTTCTATGTTACTCTCTTTTCTCCCTTCACTTCCCTCTTTTCTCCCTTCACTTCCCTCTTTTCTCCTTTCTCTCTAAACTTCTTTCTTTCTTTCTTTCTTTCTTTTCTCTCTTCATTTCTATCTTGCTTTCTTTTCTCTTTTTTCTTCTTTCTTTTCTTCTTTCTCATCTCCTTCTCTCTTAACTTTCTTTCATGGTATCATAACCTATGACAATAAGCCCATACATCTATATATCTATCTAGTCTATTAAGCTCTGAAGAACACCCTGTAACAATAACCTTGTAGATCTATCTCTCATGATAGTACCCTCTGCGAAACCCCATACATCTATCTATCCATTAAAGTAGCACACCCTGTGACAATAACACCATCTATCTATCTATCTATCTATCCAGCTTGGTAGCAGACTCTGTGACAAAAATCCTGCACATCTATCTAGCGTGGTAGTACACCCTGTAACAATAACCCCTTACATCTCTCTCTCTCTCTCTCTCTCTCTCTCTCTCTCTCTATCTATCTATCTATCTATCTATATATATATATATATATATATATATACTTGCATACTTTTTTCTCTTGTAAGTTGACCCCTCATTTTCACACTTGTGAAAAATGTTTCCCTTTCATTTTTCCCTTTTTTTTTCTGAGACCAAAAGTTTTGATGCTGAAAACACCGGCTGCAACAATGTGAAGAATTCCCTTTCAGTATTTGCATGGTAATAGATTAAAACAAATATGCAGGTGGCCTTACGCCCAAAAGCTCCAAGAATGGAATCTGCAAACCAGGTTCAAACTCCACCTGTGACAGTTTGGATTCATTTTACACTAATACCCTTGGGAAAGGCATGAAACAAATTTTCTCAACAGATGTGCAATGGATTTGGAGTCATTTAAGCTTTCTAAACAACAACCTCTGTTAGACAAGCCTTGTTTGTTTGTTGGTTGGGTTTTATGGCATGTCAAACATTGTTGGATTATTTTATGCAGAAGATATTTTGTTGACAGATTCTTGATGGGTATTCAGTTTTTTAAACATATCTTTTAAAACTCATTTTCAACCAGTGGAAAGTACACATTGTGGTTGGTAGTATTTTTGTAGTTGGTGTGCTGTCATGTTGTGCATTGTTAGTTGGTTGGTTTGGTTTTATGGCATGTCAAACCTTGTTGGATTATTTTATGCTGAAGACATTTTGTTTATTCATTCTTGATGGGTATTCAGTTTTTTAAACATATTTTTAAAAACTTATTTTCAAACAGTGGAAAGTACCCATTCTGGTTAATAGTATTGTTGTAGTTGGTGTACTATCATGTTGTGCACTGCTCCTCTCCATGTGGGATTTTAAAGTTCAAACGAAACCATAACTCCATGGTTGGTTGGTTGGATTTTACAGCTTGTCAACTCTTTTTGGATTAATTTATGCCAAAGATATTTTGTTTATTCATGATAGGTATTTTTTAAAACATATTTTTAATTGCATTTTTATCTATTTAACCCATAGCTAGGACCCTAACAGGTATTACCAGTTTGGGTTAGTGTGGTACTAGGAGTAATGGCAATGAAGGGGCACTCCCCAGAGGTTCAGAATTGGAACTTTGCCATTTAGAGGCAGTTTAATGTCATACCCTTGACACCAAGCCTTTTTGATTAGACATAGAATATTCTGACTATATTCCCTGCACAGTGTATGCAACTCCCCCTCCTCGAAAAAGGGGAGTCTTAGGTATAACCCTAAATGGTATCTGGTGGTGAGGTGCAGATAAAGGAATACTTGGTGTCAAACAACTGTGTGCAAACAAATATAAATTATATCAAATTATATTAAATTATATATATATATATATATATATATATATATATATTTAAGGGTGGTTCAAAAAGTTCCTAGACTAACCCGTAAAGAAGAGCCAAAACTTTCAAAGAGTAATTCAGATTTATATCTTAATTTCTGTACAGGTGAGTTGAGGCCCAGTAAAAAAGCCCACACAAAGGGTAAAGGTATCGATAAATCAAAATATGGACAACACAAATACACACACATATATATATATATATGTGGAGAAAAGTAGACAAACACGGGATGTTGTGGAAACTTGATGTTTATTGTCGACGGTGCAACGTTTCGGTCTCTTATTAGACCATCTTCAGGACTTGAATATAGTTCTTACTCCAACATACCAACAACACATATATAACTTAACGACAAATCCAGTTCCCAATCACACATAAACAAAAAACAATTAAACAGACACACACACACACACATACACATATTTAGCTAACCAATCCCCACAATCTAACACCTGTGGTACCACCATTCACCATTTCGGCACTCCCCATTCCAGAGAGAAGAAGAATCCACTAACCACCCCCAACTACACTTCCCCCTACTGACGACCTTCCGCTTTCAGCATTTTGAGAATTTCCATCATTGGAGTAAGAACTATATTCAAGTCCTGAAGATGGTCTAATAAGAGACCGAAACGTTGCACCGTCGACAATAAACATCAAGTTTCCACAACATCCCGTGTTTGTCTACTTTTCTCCACATACTGTCGGATTAACCTCCTCACATTTCTACCATATATATATATATATATATTTGTGATATGGCTATTTTTCAGCCGACAATATTTGGGAGAATATGTGCTTAAATGAAGTCGAACCTATTTTTTGAAATTTAATTCATTAATAATTAATTAGGCGGGATTAAGAGGAATATAAAATACTACTACTTAACAAAGCGAAGAAAATCTGGCTAAGTCCGTTTGGTGTGGAGGTAAGACACTTGCCTGCTAATTTGACAGACAGGTTTCGAATCACACACGGGGCGGTCTTCGTATCTATAGCTCTGCTGATGAGGCCTAATAGGCCGAAATGTACATACAGAGATTGATTTTTCTCGATTTGTTTAGCCTTACATTTAAATAGTTTAATCCCGCCTAATTAATTATTAATGAATTAAATTTCAAAAAATAGGTTCGACTTCATTTAAGCACATATTCTCCCAAATATATATATATATATATATATATGTGTGTGTGTGTGTGTGTTTTGTACTCAATGGACAATTCTTGTCGGATGAGTTTTTATTCGATCCTTTCTAACTGTCTAGCCATCTTTGTTTGTTTAAAAGAAATTTGTGAGCCCTTCCTCCTACTAATTCTTACTGCTACAGTTTGTTTAAAAAGAAACAATGGAAACATCTCAGCAGTTCGACACATGATGATGCCTCTAAGTTGTGCAGAAAGCGCTCGTGGTAAAACCTTCGGTGGATTCATACACCATACCCACCCGGATATTAAAAACGTGGCCAGAAAGTTAGAAAGGATCGACAAGAATTGTCCCCTGAGTCCAACAAAACTTTAAAACTACTACTTTAAGCCATATAACTGTGTGGTTGGTTGGTTGGATTTTACGGCATGTCAAACCTTGTATTCTTTTATACCAAAAAACGTTTTGTTTTATTCATTCTTGATGAGTATTCAAAATCTTTATTTAAACTCAATTTTTTTAAACACAATTTTTTTTACTCTTGGGAAAGGTCTGAACCTCCTTATCACTCCAGCTATGAGTTAAATAGTACCACTACTGTTCTACAAAGATGGCTTTGGTATTAAATAACCCATGAAGGTTGATATGCCATTGAACATAGAAACCAAACCAACCAATTAGACAATATGCAGAGGTATCAGGAAACAGCCCACTAGTTATTATAATAAAAGAAGCAGTAGTTAGGTTATCAAGGTTCATTGACACAGATGTGAGTCATTTATCTGGCAAGATTAGGAATAGGATCAGAGATTTGCCAGATTTCTGGATAAAGTCTAAATCTGTTAATAATGGAGATTCGCTCTCTTTTTGTCTGTAACAAAAACTGCGTCACTGCTTACGTCACATTACCAACACATAATCCAACGTCATAACATAGAATGAATATACTCAAAATGTAAGCATGCAACGTTAGACAACCCTCATTGTTTCAATAAATAGATGCCAGGCGTTATATATTTATATATAGATTGTTTTATTCTAATATAATATTTAAAGTTATAGGAACTGTTTCCATTTCAAATTGTCTTTCTTTCTTTCTTTTTACTCCTTTAATAAATTTGGTGATTTTACATACTTATGGTACACACTCTGTGACATAGAATTTTCAGATTTTTTTAAATATATTGCCTGAGGGGATCTCAGGCAATATATTTCAAAAAATCATTTTTACATTGCCCGGAGGGTGTCTTTTTATTTTGCTAGTAAGTAATGAAAAAGTAAAGGTTGATTGGTTGGATTTTATGAGCATGTCAACCCTTGTTTTTCAATTTAACCCATTGAAGGGATGCTAACAGGTACTCCCACTCCAGGTCAGAGTGGACCTGCAAGTAATGGCAATGAAGAGGTACTCCACATACCCCAGAGCTCTAGAATGGGAATCTCACCATTACTATTTAAAGCTGTTTACAAAGGATTATCATCATTAGTTACTGAAAATCAAATATGTGCTTGCTAAAAAAAATGGCTTCAATCTCTGATAACACAACAGAGGTTGACATGCCATAAAAACCAACCAACCAACCAACCAACCAACCAACCAGCATGATAAATTTGTTTAGTTAATTAAAAAATCCTCCAATATAAATGTCTGTTTGTCCTGTTTTTGTTCTCAGGTTTACCGATTCTCTTGAAATTCTTAATTTGATTGCACCTTCAAAGCTATTTATTCCGATAGCTTTCCAGGAATTAATTTCTCGTTTGTCTGTGAAATGTCTTCGGAAAATAAAGAACTGATAGACTTTAATTTGTTTTCTAAGTCCGAGGCGAAAGATTAGTCGGACAAAAACTTGCTAAGGAAGCGCGGTGGTGTACTGGTTAGAGTTGTAGGAAATGGACTCGTCGAGCTGAGTTCAAATCCTGGATGAAGCTACAGTTCACATAGCGCTAATACCCTTGGGAAAGCTACAAATCAAACTACTCTCCCTCCAGCTATGGGTAAAATAGTTAGGCAGACTCTTTAACCTTGATTAGGCAACCAGTCTAGGAGATGGAAAACTCTTAATTCAAACCTCTTAAATCTCTGTTTGGGGTGGTCACTACTAGAATAGGCTCAGGCCAACTTAGTGATCTATTTCAATTTTTAAGTTCCTGCTTATATTGGTGTTCAAGAGGTTTTCAAAAGGTTTCCTGGGAGAAAAATAAAAATCTAAATATTTGTTGGTTAGTTCTTTGACAGAATGCTGTATATAAGATACCATCAAAAACTACACGAGTGGTAGTACCTGTTAGGATACTATCTATAGGTCAAATAGATCTGTTTACAAGTTGATATAGAAAATAGAAAAACGAAGATGGAAAAGTCGATGTTAAAATGTTTTGGTTTTTATTAAACCCTCATCAGGACATTAGTATGGAAAAAGTGTTGTCTTTTCTTTCTCCTTTTTTTAAAAAAACTTTTTACTTTCTTTTTCTTTCTTTTCGTTTTGTTATCTTTTTCTTTCTTTTCACTTTCTTTTCTCTTTCCTTACTTTTCTATTTTCTTTTTTCTTTCCTTTTTTGTTTACGTTTTCTTTCCCTTTGTTGTCTCTTTCTTTTCTTTTCTCTTTTCTTTTCTCTTTTCTTTTCTCTTTTCTTTTCTCTTTTCTTTCTTTACAATTTATTTTCCCTTTCATTTTCTTCTTTACCCTTTCCTTGTTTTCTTTCATTTTTCCTTCCTTTCTTCCTTCTCATTCTGTTTTATTTATTCATCCTCACTTCTTGACCTTCTTCCTATTTTTCTTTCTTTTCTTTCCAATTTTCTTTCTTCTTTCTTCCCTTCCCAATTTCTTTCCCATTGTCTTTCTTTCTTCTTTCTTTCCCGTTTTCTTTCTTTCTTACTTTCCCATTTTCTTTCTTCCTTCTTTCTTTCCCATTTTCTTCTTTCTTTCTTTCCCATTGTCTTTCTTCCTTCTTTCTTTCCCATTTTCTTCTTTCTTTCTTTCCCATTGTCTTTCTTCCTTCTTTCTTTCCCATTTTCTTCTTTCTTACTTTCCCATTTCTTTCTTTCTTTCTTTCTTTTTCCTATTTTCTTTTTTTTCCTATTTTCTTTCTTTCTTTCTTTCTTTCTTTCTTTCTTTGTCATTTTCTTTCTTTCTTTCCCATTTTCTTTCTTTCTTTTTTCTTTCTTTCCAATTTTCTTTCTTCTTTCTTCCCTTCCTAATTTCTTTCCCATTGTCTTTCTTCCTTGTTTCACATTTTCCTTCTTCTTTCTTCCCCATTTCTTTCTTTCTTTCTTTTCCCCATTTTCTTTCTTTTTTTTCCCTATTTTCTTTCTTTCTTTCTTTGTCATTTTCTTTCTTTCCCATTTTCTTTCTTTTTCTTTCTTTCCAATTTTCTTTCTTCTTTCTTCCCTTCCCAATTTCTTTCCCATTGTCTTTCTTCCTTCTTTCCCATTTTCTTCTTTCTTTCCCATTTCTTTCTTTCTTTCTTTCTTTCTTTTCCCCATTTTCTTTCTTTCCCATTTTCTTTCTTTCTTTTTCTTTCTTTCCAATTTTCTCTCTTTCTTTCTTCCCTATTTTCTTCCCTTTCTTCTTTCCTTCCAATTTTTCATCTTTCTCCCTTTCTTTGTTCGTTTTCAAAATATACTTTTCATGTTGGCCCAGCCATAAGCAAATATTAACCAGACTTCTACCTTACGATTACTAAGACTTGCAAACAAATAAACAAATAAATAAGAAACAACTTAAAAGATGCTCCCCATGTAAATATCAACATTCTACAAACAACAGCCTCTAAACAAATTTCTGTTGCATTATCCAATGCCTCCTGACCCTGCTTCTTATCATTCAGCTTTGATTGATGATCTTTTTACCCATATGTAAACGTTTACAAAAATCAGATGCCCTTGTACGTTTTACGAGGTTTGCCTATAGACTATACTATAATACCACATCCTGTTTATGTTTCTCTCTTCCTCTCACAACTGCTTTCTCTCTGTCTGTCTGTATGTCTGTCCGTCTCTCTCCCCCCTCTCTCGATATATCTTTCTTCTTTTCTTCTTGTTCTCCCTTTTGTTTTTGCTCACCATTTTTTTTCTTTCCTCTTTCTCTCTTTCCTTTTTTTCTCTCTCTTCACGTCTTGCACTCTCTCTTTCTTTCTTGCACCTTATTTCTTGCCCCTCTCTCTCTGTATTAGTCTGTCTGTCACTCTCTTTTTGTATTGTATCTCTTGCTACTGTCTTTCTCTCATTCTTTTAATTCCTATTTTTCTATCTGCCCATGTTCTCTCTCCTTATTCTCTTACTCTCCTTTTTCTCTTAATAAAACTTTTTTCTTGCTCTCCATTTTCTTTATGGTCTCAATTCTCTCTCTCTCTCTCTCTCTCTCTCTCTCTCTCTCTCTCTCTCTCTCTCTCAGCTGCTTGCTTTCTTTCTTTTTCCTCTCTCTTTTTCTCTCACTCTCTCTTTCAGCTGCTTGCTTTCTTCTCTCTCTCTCTCTCTCTCTCTCTCTCTCTCTCCAGCTGCTTGCTTTCTTCTTTTTCTCTCTCTCTTTTCTCTCTCTCTTCTCTCTCTTTCAGCTGCTTGCTTTCTTTCTTTTTCTCTCTCTCTTTTCTCTCTCTCTCTCCTATCAGCTGCTTGCTTTCTTTCTTTTTTTCTCTCTCTCTCTCTTTCTCTCTCTTTCAGCTGCTTGGTTTCTCTCTCTCTCTCTCCCTCTCTCTCTTCTCTCTCTCTCTATCAGCTGCTTGCTTTCTTTCTTTTCTCTCTCTTTTTCTCTCTTTCAGCTGCTTGCTTTCTTTCTCTCTCTCTCTCTCTCTCTCTCTCTCTCTCTCTCTCTCTCTCTCTCTCTCTCTCTCTCTCTCTCTCTCTCTTTCAGCTGCTTGCTTTCTTTCTTTTTCTCTCTCTCTTTTTCTCTCACTCTCTGTTTCAGCTGCTTGCTTTCTTTCTCTCTCTCTCTCTATCTCTTTCAGCTGCTGCCTTCTTTTCTTTTTCTCTCTCTCTCTCTCTCTCTTTCTCTCACTCTGTCTGTTTCTCTGTCTCATTTTTTTGTACTGTATCTCTTACTACTGTCTTTCTTTGGTTCTTTTAATTTCTCTTTTTTATCTGCTCTTTCTCTCTTTCTCTCTCTTCTTTTCCTCTTCCTTTTCTTTTGTTTCTCTGTGTTTTTCTTTTTCTCTTGCTCTTTCCCTTTTTATTTCTTTTTCTCTTTCTTTGTTTTTCTCTTTCCCCACTTCTACTCTTCTCACCTACCCTATTTCTATCACTTCTCTCTTCTTCTTCTATCTATCTATCTCCCTCTCTTATTGCTATCCCTTTCTCCTTCTCTTTCTCTCCTTTTCCTATCCATCCCTCCCTTTCTTTTTTCATCTCCCCTCTCAATCTTTCTACTTCTCTTTTCTTTCGTCTCACTTTCTATATATCTGCACCATTTTCATCTTATCTTGCACTATCTATCTATCTATCTATCTATCTTAATATCCCACTTAACTTCTCTTCCTCTCTATCTGTACTGCTCCTTTTTTTCTCCTCTCCCCTCTCTCTCTATCTATACCACTTTTTATCTTCTCTTAACTCCCCCTCTCTCTATTGATCACTGTCACTCCTTCTCCCATCCCCACAACCTTTTCTTATTTTATTTTTTTTCTTTTGTATTTTCTCTCTGGAATTTCATTCTTCGTCTCGTCCTTTTTATCTTTGCTATATTGCCAAACTTAGTGAACGAATACTCCCTGTAAATGTAGATTTTTCTCATGTTAGGTCCCTGTGATCCTGCTCTCCCCCCCCTCAACAACAGCACCCCAAACCCCTGCAGCTCTCCCTCTCAACTACCTACCCTTCTGCATTTATACCCCCTCCTCCCACAACCCACCAATTATTCACTATCTCATCCTTCCTCCAGCCCTTCCATCCTACACTTGGACACCCTCACCTTACCCCCCCCCCTTAAACACTTACTGTCTGCTGTAACAGCCAAGCACTGCACAACGGATACTAATCCATCCAAGAATAATTCCTGGTAGTGTCTGCTTTTTACCAAGAAAAAATTCCTTAGTAGAAATTTATAGGGTTTGGTTGCATGCTATTCAGCGCCTTTGGTATACTGGAAGGAGTGTACGTGTATACGCATATATTTGTAAAATCATTTGTGTGTGTATATATATATATATATATATATATATATATATATATATATATATATATATAGAGAGAGAGAAGAGAGAGAGAGAGAGAGAGATGCTTGTATATCTGTCTGTGAGTGTGCATATACAGAGATGCTGATAGGTATGCATCCTATGTCACTGATGCATAAAAATCTAAAAGGGCGCAGAAAAATTATGTGTTGTATATATATATATATATATATATATATATATATATATATGAGGTTTCGAGTCACACACGGAGCAGTCTCCCATGTCTATAACCTTGCTGATGAGACCTAATAGGTCGAAATGTACATTCAGGGATTGGCATTTTCTCGATCTGTTTAGCCTTACATTTGAACATATATGCCCGCCTAAATTCATTAATCATTAACTAATTAATTTTCAAAAATTAGGTATGACTTCAATTAAGCACATATCCAAAAATTGTCGGCTAAAAGCCATATCAAATAAACACAGTATTTATTTACGTACTTTCATATATATATATATATATATATATATATATATATATATTATATAATATATATATATATATATAGAGAGAGAGAGAGAGAGAGAGATAGATGCCTGTATATCTGTCTGTGAGTGTGCATATACAGGGATGTTGATAGGTACATGTCTTGCGTCATTGACGCATAAAAATCGAAAAGTACGCAAAAAAATCTTATTCATACGTCCCATTGTTTTTTTTTCTTTCCCCACCATTTCCAGGTAACTGTAAATACATCTTAATATTTTCTTGGAAACAAATTACACTGTATGTGGTACAAGGTAGGGGTTAGACAGCTTTAGTTGTTCATAATTGCAATACATTATCTGTATGTATATATGTGTGGGTGTATATATGAGGTTTGTCTGAAAAGTTCAGAGGCTGACCAAGGTACTCTCATGTTTATTTTTCAACTTAATCCTCCTTACAGTCCACATACTTCTTCCATTGATGTTGCAGTGCTTAGATCTCACTGGTAAAAAAAAGTTGTCAACAGCAGATATGATGTCATGATATGACCTTTTCAGCCAACTCATATGTATATGTATGTGTGTATATATATATATATATATATATATATATATAATGTGCGTGTGTATGTACACATCTATTTACCCAACCCCTCTGACACACAATGGTGCCACCTGCTGGCCATGATAGCTAGAGTGATAAGGAGGTTCAGACCTTTTCCAAGAGTATTATTTGTCCAAAAGTGAACATGACAACGTGAAGTTCAGTCAGTAGATCGGAGGGGCCCCCTTTGATCAATCGGCTGGTCACGTCAAGCTCTAGCACCTATATGATTGCCCCAACCCTATTGCCCTTATGGAAAGCCCTAACACATCATATGGGTGCTAGAAGGCAGCGGCTGAGAGTCTACATGTCCTGGGAATGACGTTAAACTCTATCTGATGGTGAGGTTTCAGTTGGGGAATATAGAGCACTCCTTCATCACCATTGCTTCCTGGTCCACTCTGACCCAGAGTGGTAGTATCTGTTAGGGTCCCATCTATGGGTTAAATAGAAAATGTTTTTATAAAAAATGAGTATCCATTAAGAATGACTTTATTTCAAAACTTCGAAATTTCGGCATTAAATGACCCACTGAGGTTGATATGTCGTAAAACAAAAAAACAGTCCATTACATTATTGGTTGGAAGGTTTAAAAGAATAGTAGTTATTGTTCTTGTTGTTGTTGCTATAAAAATGATATATATCTTTTACTTGTTGTTTTAAAATCTTTGGTTTCATTTATTTATTTTTTCCCCCATTTCTCAATGACAAATTACGTCTCACAGATTTAATTACAATTAAAAAGGAAAAAAAAAAAAAAAGAATTTTTAAATGATGATAATGATAATGACTAATAATTCAATAATGATGATGATGATAATAATTATTTCTTAGAAAAAAAATCTTGTTGAGAACAATTAAAAAATAAATAACATAAAAGAAATATTCCTATTCTTTTCACTTTATTTTCATCTTTATATATATATATATATATATATATATATATATATGGGTGCTATATATATAGGTAAACAGTGATCAAATATCATTTATATTTTAGTTAAGGTAGCATGGACATAGTCAACTGCGCCTGGTTACTGACAGTTTCTCGGCTATGCAATCTTCAGACTAAGTGGTCGGAACATCACTTAGGTGATAAACTCTTAGCAACCAAGTGCCATTGACTCCATGTCCACACTACTTTAACTTATATATATATATATATATATATATATATATATATAAAATCAAATAATTGTTTCTATTTCAAAGTCGTAGAAAGAATGGAGCTGATTTCCTGATGGTAATTTTTTTAAAAAGTCCTCTCTCTTGTAAAGTCATTTAGGTAACAATGGGGTTTTGTTATATAGTAGAAGGTAGGTCATTTAAGAAAATGATCCTTTAACTCTTTGCCTACTTTAAACCTCTAACAGCAGCTCTCCCAACTTTGCAAGCCTACCATAAAACTGCTGGTAGCTCTAACACGCATCACTTGTTTACTCTGAAAAATCATTCCTGTCATCCTTTATTTTATCTGTGAACCAACCCTGAAACTGATACTTGATTCTTTTGGTAAGAAAATTTGGTACGGTCGTGGGGAATATTTGGTAGGCAAATAGTTAAAAACAATAATGTAGGTGTATGGTGCAATTGTTTTCTGTGTTCAAATCCTGGATGGAGTTGTTTGCATTTCCTATAGCCGAGTCTGTCCTACTATTTACCCATAGCTGGAGGGACAATTTGGATTCATCCATATCCTAAGGATATTAACACCATTTGAAATGTAAACAGCCTCAAATTAAATAACTCATAAGGAGTTAATACACCATTAAACATATAAACCATCTTAATACTTGGTAAGTCCTGAAAATATAGAATGAAAATCTGGGTCATCAACTTGGAGAATCCCATTAATAATCAACATGTGTTATTTTAATTATTCTTATTCTAATTATATTAATTGATAATGAATGCTATAATAATTATTCATTTTTAAAATCACATTAATAAAGAATGTACCTTTATGAGCAAAATAATAACATTTCTTTTACATTTATTTTAAATCTAATTATAACCACTACATTTATTAAATAAGGGTAACATTTTTGGGGCAGTATAATTTTCGGATTGGTAGTAGTCAGTGATCACATCACAGTTGTTTTAACTCCTCAGCCTACTTTAAACCACCCACATCTGCTCTCATACCATACCCAAGCAAAGTACAATGCTTCCCTGTATTATTTAGTCCTAGATATACTTCAGATGTGTAAAAGAAATTATATTCTAGAGTAAAGGTCTGTTTTATTGTAAGAAATTTTATTTTTATTTCTATTTTTTATTTTTTGTAAAGCACTTTTCTTTTTAGTGATAAGAATGAGCTGAATGAAAATATTTAAAATCTAAAAAATAAAAAAGATTAAGAAAAAAGGATTAGAAAATATTAACCAACCCTGAAAAAAAAAAAAAAATGTTTTGACAATTTTGTTCATTTACTTGTCTATTTTTGCAAATAGAAAAAAACAAAAAAAAACACACTTTTTTCTGTGTTAAAAATGAGCACAACAAAATTATCTAAAAAATAAAAGATTAACAAAAAAATGATTAGAAAATATTACCTCCACCCCACCAAAAGTAAAGTTCCAAAAAGTTAAGATAAAAAAAAATGTTTGACAATTTTTTTTCATTTATTTATCTATTTTTGCAAATACAAAAAAAACAACATTTTTTTCAGTGCTAAAAATGAGCAGATAAAAAATATATAAGAAATAAAAAAAATTAACAAAAATGATTAGAAAATACACCCCCCCCAAAAAAAAACAAAAACAAAGGAGTTCTAAAAAGTTTTAAAAAAAAATTTTTTTTTTTAATTTGACAATTTTTTTTCATTTACTTATCTTATATTTCCTAATATAAGAAACACTTTTTCCAGTACTAAGAATGAGCATAACAAAATTATCTAAAAAATGAACAAAAAATGATTTGAAAATATTTAAAAAAATGAAACAAAATATTACAAAAGAATGACATTTCTTTCATTTTTTTTTTTTTTTTAATTTAAAAAATATTTTTCAATAAAAAAAAAAAATGAAAC
The DNA here is from genome assembly GCA_023376005.1 of Doryteuthis pealeii. NCBI lineage: Eukaryota > Metazoa > Mollusca > Cephalopoda > Myopsida > Loliginidae > Doryteuthis > Doryteuthis pealeii. The sequence continues at coordinate 39,613,320 of CM042163.1, forward strand.
AAAATATTACAAAAGAATAACATTTCTTTCATTCTTTTTTTTTTTAATTTAAAAAAATATTTTTTAAATAAAAAAAAAAATAAAGTTCCAAAAAGTTTTTAAAACCATTAATCTTTGATGGATTAACTAATTCTTTTGACAGATTTTTTTTTTTTCATTTTTTCTATAAATCATATTTCCTATTTCATTCATTTTCCTCTTTTTTGTCCTTGATTCTCAAAGAAAGAAAAAGGAGGATATTTGTTTTGTCTTATTTTTTTTTTACAAATACTTTTACAAAATTGTGGTAATGAATTGATGAATCGGTTGTTCATTGGTACTGAGAGAAAGAACATAGGATGCAATTAAATCAACACTTGCAATTCATTATAAAAAGATAAAGATATAAAATCTACAAAATAAAACAAGATTCTCAAGATTGGTAAAAAAGTAAATAAAAGAAAAAATGAAGGATGAATAATGTACTAGATTTTAAAAAATGAAATAAATAAAATAGACAGATGAAATAAATAAAAGAAAAATACTCAGAAAATAAAATAAAGAAATAAAATACTAAATTAAATGAAAAAATAAAATAAAATATCAATAAATATTTTAAATGAATTAAAACAATAAAATATCATGAAAGTGTAATATATAGAGAACTAGCAAAAAACGCCCTCCAGGCAGTTTAAAAATAGATTTTTGAAAGATATTGCCTGAGGTGGGTGGGAAAATTAAATAAATAAAATGAAACATTTAATATTTTCTAAAGATTGATTACTTTAAAAGCATCATATTTACTCCACTCCACTGAGATATTTGTTTTGTTTTACGACAGTAAGGACCTACAAAACTTTTCTAAAAATTTCTGATTTAATTATTCAAATTCTTATCTTTAGAGAAAAATTAAAAAATTGTACGAGTATAATATATTTTGTTCAGATTCCCTAAAATCAAATAAAGGTGTGTGGACCTAGTAAAAAAATTATTTCCCCTAATATGTTTTAGAAAAAAACTACTTTAAACATAAATTCATCTAAAGTCAGCATTTGGGCAATCACTGGACGGCCATTATTGGAATGTAGTACTAACTTTTAGGAAAAAATTTTACCGTCCCCGGCAAACTGTCCCGAATGACGTATCGATTGTCCCAGATGTAATTTTTATCGGCCCTGGGATGGCATTAATGTTGAGCCCTGGAAGAAAATGTTTTGATTTATTCGCTCTTGATGGGTATTCAAAATTAATCTTTTAAACTCAATTTTTTAAACCTTTTTTTTTTCTATTCAACCCATCGATAGGACCCTAACAAGTACTACCAGTTAGAGTTAAAGTGGACCTGGGAATAATGATGATGAAGGGATACTCCATACTTTCCAGAGCTCCAAAATTGGAACTCCACGCTGGATGCTCTATAAAAAAATCCCTACATAAAAAAGACCTTGTATTAATCCAGCCTGGTGGGAGGTCAGAAAAAATTTTTTTTTTTCTTTACCCATAGCTTATCAGAGAAGAGTAAGAAATATGACTTTTTCCTAAGGGCATTAGTTCAAAATGAACTACCGACTCATACAGGATTTGAACTCGGGTCACTGATTCAATTTCGTATAACAATAACCATTACACAATTGCACCTCGTAGCAGTAGTAAGGATATTATTAATGAACACAATGACACACAGAGCTTTGAGCTTCACTAACAGCGATCCATTTATGAGTTCCTGTGTTCACAGACCCCCCCACTGCCTCACTTTCTGTTTGATTAGCATGACACTTTCAGGTGCGCAGACAAACAAACGTAGTGACAATGGCGATCTAAAAGATAGATAATTACCGTGTTCCTATTCATCATCAATTCTCAGAGGAAAAAAATGTAGAAACCTGAACTGGGGGGTCAGAGCCTCATTCCCTTGTTCTGTATAATACCAGACAACGGTGGCGCGCTTGTGATGCCGCCCCACTAAATGTGCCTTGGTTTGCACTGCTTTTATTTGTGAACGACTTGTGGAAGACAGAGAGGGCAATTCGGGAATCTCTCAACAGTCTTTTGTGAATGAGTGTAGAGCTATTTCTGTTTCTCTGATGTCTTGTGGAAAGGAAGAAGAAGAAGAAGAAGAAAGAAAGGAGATGGGATTAAAAAGAAAAAGAAAAAGAAAAAAAAAGGCTTTCGGTTTTAACAACAAATGAGTAAGAAAGGCTTACAGGACTTGTCGATGTCTGTCTTACTCATAGGAAAGTTATTGGAATTCGTGTTGTGGACCATTACACAAAAACACACATTCATATGCACATAATACATTCAATTTGAGTGTGTGATGTTTACCTGACCAAAGCGCAACATTTTTTACCAGCTTTCATATTGGAACATTTTCTTAATTTTTTTTTTTTTCTTACAATTTTAAAGAACATTTTTAAATGTTTAAGATGAGGCTTGATGATTAGTATTATCTGCGTTATTCGGACTATTGTCCTGATCTTTATTGTTATTTGTACAATGTTTCGGCCGATATACCCTCCGGCCTCCTTCAGGTATTTCTTGTCGGACTCGGGAACTTTCTCAGACTCGGGAACCTTCACACATATATATATATGTGTGTGTGTGTGTGTGTGTGTGTATATATACACTGTTGTATGTATGTGTGTGTGTGTGTATATATACACTGTTGTATGTGTGTGTGTGTATACTGTGTATGTGTGTGTGTGTTTTATACTGTTGTGGTGTGTGTGTGTGTGTGTATACTGTTGTGTATGTGTGTGTGTGTGTATACTGTTGTGTGGTGTGTATATACTGTTGTGTGTGCGTGTATACTGTTGTGTTGTGTATATACTGTTGTGTGTGTGTGTGTGTGTGTGCGTGTATACTGTGGTGTGTGTGCGTGTGCATGTATACTGTGGTGTGTGTGTGTGTGCGTGTATACTGTGGTATGTACTCTGGTATTTGTGTGTGTGTGTACTGTGGTGTGTATGCATGTGTATACTGTAGTGTGTGGTGTAGTATGTGTGTGTGTGTGCATATATATACTTTGGTATGTGTATGTACTGTGCTGTATGTGTGTGTGTGTGTATATATATATATATATATATATATATATACTGTGCTATAAATGTGTGTGCATATGTGTCTGTTGACATTGTGCCATATATATGTGTGTGTACTTTGCCATATGTGTGTTTACATTGTGCAATATATATATATATATATATATAATATATATATATAAATCTGAACTATTTACTCAATGGGTTAATCAGTAGATTATTATTCATGAATCAATTTCTAAGCTATTTTCAGCCTCCATCTCTCTGTATATCTATTTATCTATCTATCTATCTATCTATCCCAATCTCTATCTATATTTATCCGTTGCTTGGAAAGCGTTCTATATTTCTTTTACCAGTGACAATCTTGACTAAAAATGGCATTTTCCTATATTGGGCAAAAAAGACCAAAAACTAAAAACCACACAAAAAACCCCCCCAAAAAACCCTGAGAAAGACAAGTGTTTAAATGTGCAATGATGTTTAAATGTGCACTGGTGTTCTTTTTCTTAGGTCAGTGCACAATCCATTTTCAGCACACTCAGTCTGCAGAATATGCGCTGGAAATCAGATTTAGAAAAAAAGCAACCAAAAAAAAAAAAAAAAAAACGAACCAAAACAAAAGGCGAGATATTGTGTTCTTTCCAAGAAGGTAACAATTGTCGAAGAGGTCATAAACTGGTGAAGTAAACAGATGCAGGTTGAATATCAGGAATTCTTTGTGGCGCTGTGGAATGGTTCACCAAATTCTTTAGTTCTGTCACCTTATACTTTTCAGAAGAATTATTATTTTCCCTCTGCAATCAATCGGAAACTGAAGTAAAAAAAATATTTGTATGTGAGGTGTGTGTGTGTGTGTGTGTGTGTGTGTGTGTGTGTGTGAGACACAATGTGTTTTGTATACTTTTAGCACTAAGTGAGAGATTATACACTAGACGATCCACAAACCTTCTTGGGTTCCTCTTGGAATGGCAGTCCATGATGATATTGATGCTTCTGTTTAGGAAGGAGAGAAGGATTCTAATTAGAATTTCATAATTAACAGCTGTCCATGATGATAATGATGCTTCTATTTACGAAGGAGGGAAGAATTCTAATTAGCATTTCAAAGTTAACAGCTGTCCATGATGATATTGATGCTTCTATTTAGGAAGGAGAGAAGGATTGTAACTAGTAATTCATAGTTAACAGCTGTCCATGATGATACTCATGTTTCTATTTAGGAAGGAGAGAAGGACTTTAATTACCATTTCATAGTTAACAGCTGTCCATGATGATATTGATGCTTCTATTTACGAAGAAGGGAAGCATTTTAATTATCATTTCAAAGTTAACAACTATCCATGATGATATTGATGCTTCTATTTAGAAAGGAGTGATGGATTCTAATTGAATGAATTTATTTCAAAACTTTGCTGGCATTAAATAACCCACTGTGGTTGATAGGCTGTAAAACAAAAACAAACAAGAATAAATTTATTTCAAAACTTTGTCGGCCTTAAATGACCCACTAAGGTTGATGTGCTGTAAAACAAACCAAACCAAAACCAATAATCCTTAGTAAACAAATAATTATACTTAACTATTTGCCTATGGGCCGGATTAGCTCAGCCGGTAGAGTGTTCGGCTAGAAACCACAAGGTTCCTAGTTCGATACCGGTCCTCACCAACTCAGCGTATGAGTAGCAAAGGGATCTGTGCAGTAAAGTAAGGAGCTGATTGATGGTAGGTGTGGCGCTCCACCTCAGATGCTAAAAATAATCTCCTTGGTTTAGCGCTAGTGAAAAGGAGATAGACTCCCTCGCTGACTGGCTGATACCGACTTCAGGCCGCCCCGTCGACTTACTTACTTTAGAGCTAGTGAGAGCTACTGCCAGTGGCTTGCGGTAGAATTGCAGTGGTAGGAGAGCTGCTGTGAGCAGCTGAAAGTAGGCAAAGCGTTAAAGTAAGGACTGTTCATATTTGTATCTTGCTAATTAAAACAAAAATTTCCGTCAGTAGAAAGTACGAGAAAAGATCCTGTAGATTTTGGAATAAAATAGATGATAAAAAAAAGTGTCACTAAAAATGGTCTCATTATGAATACATTTTTTTCTGTCCGTTTCGACTACCCCCATCTTCACCCCTCACCCCACGAAAGCTCGTTGTCAAAATAAGGAGTAGAACTATGAGTAAGATTATAATGTCGACAGAAAACAGAAAAAAAAAAAATGAATTTTTAGAAATTCTTTATTTGTGTTCATCTTTAATACAAGGCAGAGAATTTGTGGTGAGTATGCTTGACAAAAAAACAAAAAAAAAATGCTATCATGACTGGAGAAGTCGAAATACGAGAAACCATAACAATAAAAGGAAACGTAAATTAAGAATGTCTCAAAAATCTAAAAAACTCTGGCGTTGTTTATTCGTTGAGCAATTTCTTTGATTTATAAAAATATCCAGAATTTAATGTGACCTGGGTGACTCTAGTCTACCTCTATAAAGATGGCATTAAATAACCCAAAAAGGTTGATATGTTGCAAAACAAAATGTTACATAATATCATGGGTAACCAAGAATTTTGTGTGTAAGTGTTGCTAGATTTCGAATTGAAGTTCATTTAAAATTCAAAAAACAAGGTTAAATGGAAAGATACCGTTAGTCGTTAAAGTTATTGACAGCAGTTAATCTTTCGCCGACTTCTGATTGGCTGAAGGAAAGGCGTGTGAAAGGGAACTGGTCAAGTTAGTTAAGCAGTTGCTGGCTGTTAGTTGAAGGGAGTAGATGTTGGGATTGTTGCTCCCAAAATGCCGGCTTCTCACTGCGTGGTTAGAAACCCTTTTGGACTGTGAGTTCTTAATAAAGCACTGGAACACTAATGGCCAAAGTGTGTGGTATTTACCCAAGCCATTTGCTATGAGTACAATGTGACATGAGGTCATATGTATGGGGTATTCATCAAGGACTAAATTTGTCATTCAGTCGCTAATCATTACACTATATATATATGATGAGATGCCTCCATAAAGAAGACTATGTTGAAAAATAAACTTTATTTGGTCAAAAGAGTATCTTGGTCAGATTATGAACTTTTCAGGCAACCTTTATATATATATATATATATATATATATATATATATATATGTGTGTGTGTGTGTGTGTGTGTGTGAGAGAGAGAGAGAGAATATATATATATTTATTTATTTACTAAGCTTAGCTGTGGCAGAAGTATGGGGCACCCCATGAGAATCAAACTCATTAACAATGGTCTGGGAATCTAGCTTGCTTGCTAATATATATATACATATATCTGTATATATATATGCAAAGTTCAGCAACACTTTCTTATGATTAAAAGTATGAAAATTAAAGTTGTATGTTGAGTAATTTTATTTCTTTTTAATATTGTTAATTTTCTTCTAAGATATTTCTTTTATTTTGTATTACTTCATTTGCTACTGTTGTTTCAGTTTTTAAATTGATGTTATAGTTTTTACTATAAAAATGCATTAGAAATGATTTTTACAATAGAAATTCTTTGGAAATGATTTTTAAAATAAAAATGCATTGGAAATGATTTTTAAAATAAAAATGCATTGGAAATGATTTTTACTATAAAAATGCATTGGAAATTATCTTTACTATAAAAATGCATTGGAAATGATTTTTACTATAAAAATGCATTGGAAATTATCTTTACTATAAAAATGCATTGGAAATTATCTTTACTATAAAAATGCATTGGAAATGATTTTTACTATAAAAATGCATTGGAAATGATTTTTACTATAAAAATGCATTGGAAATGATTTTTACTATAAAAAAGAATTGGAAATGATTTTATTATAAAAAAGAATTGGAAATGATTTTTACAATCAAAATGCTTTGGAAATGATTATATTACTTATTTAAACTTGTGTATGAATGTATACACACATATATACATATGAATATATATATTATATATATATATATATATATATATATATATATATATATATTATTTTTGAAACAACCCATTTTAAAACTCTGTGATGTTAATTTTGTTTGAAGTGCCAGGCCTTGTTGCCAGCAGGTGCGCTGTGATCGATACGATTTCAAAGACATACCCCTGATGTAGCGTAAACATGGCTGCACGTGTTCAGACCAACTGATTTCTGCTGCCAAAAATCTGGCAAAACAATCAGTGCTGAAAATCACTCCCAAGGGACAATCCTTGGATGGACTGCATAGTACCATGTGTAAGATCCAGATGGTTAGCTGATAAGGCAGTCGGCCATGAGCCTGTAGATCAATCAAATCCGAGAGAGAAAGAGAGAGGGAAAAGCCGTCCTTAAAACTTGAAACATGAAGAAGAGAAAATAAAACAACTGGCAGTCAGTTTAAAAATAAGAAGTGAGCTTAAGTTTTAAATGATAGTGAATATAGTTCTAAAACCTAAGCTAGCTCAGCCACCAGGATTCCGTCCTTAAGCATCTAATGTCTTTACTCAGGGCTAACAGGTGGCTTCATTAGTAAGGGCTTACCCCTTTGCTGAGGTGCAGTCGGTGTAGTTTACAGCCCCAGCTAACATGGCTGCGGCTATGGGTAAGTAGTAGAGCAGACTGGGTTCCTTAGGCCTGGTATGGCAACCAGTCTAGGAGAAAAACAAACTCTGTATTTGATTGGTTGGTTAGTTGATGGGTTGTTTTATTTTATGGCATATCAACCCTCTTTGAATCATTGCCTGCTGAATCAAATAATTTTAATATCAGATTGCTTACAGCAGATACTTTAAGTAGAATGAATATCAAAATGACTTGATTGGCATTAAATGGCCCGAAAGGGTTGATATGCCATAAAACAAACAAGTAAACAATCTATCACTGATATTGAGAACTCTACTAATGATACTGCAAACACCTTGGTCCATCACCAACTGAGCTAGCAATAACCATATACTATATATATATATGTATATATATAAATAAATAAATAAAAGGTTTAGCTTTTTTTTATTATCATTGGAACAATTATTACAATCATTTGGTTTCTTGCTATGGCATTCGTCAGGTAAAGCCAAACCTTTTATTTATTCATTTATTTATCTATTTATGCTCTATCACTGATATTGAGCACTCTTCTAATAAGACTGTACATTGGGTTACTACTGCTTCTTCAAGTATAATAGTGCCCACTATACACATTGATATATATATATATATATATATATATATATATAAAAATATTTAGAGAAAAATTAATATCTTATTATGAAAATGTCTGAATTTTTTTTTCTATTTATTTTGAATTTGCAGTATATATATATAAAAAACTTGGTCCATCACAAATTCACCAAGTGAGCTAGTGATAACCATATACTATTACAATATATATATATATATATATATATATATATATATATATATATATATATATATATATATATATGATCCAACAAGAGAAACATTAATATCTTATGAAATGTCGGAATTTTTATTTTTTTTCTATTTATTTAGAATTTACAGTATGCACGACATGTGTTTCAGATTTTTTAATACTTATCAAGCTAATACAATATATATATATATATATATATATATATATATATAAGTGACATGCTTCTTCCTCCTCTCCCTTGTAATGTGATAATTTTGTTTATATAAAAATAAAATTTCTTTTCTAATAAAGCCATACTTATAACCAAACATGTCAATTTAATTTTCTGTATTGTCTTACTCCTCTCATTCCATTGGCTTATATTCTAAACCTTATCCCTGTGTGTATATATATATATATATATATATATATATATATATATATATATTATATATATAATAGAGAATCTTATTGATCTACAGATATTTTACAATGTATTTTTTTAATCAGTTTTATAAATCTGAATAATTCATATTCTGATAATTTAGCATTTTTTTGTTTTTATCTTTAAAGAATAAAAGCATAGAAAGAAATTATGAAAAAAAAAAAGCATTGAAAGAAAGAATGAAAGTCTAGAAAGAAAGAATAAAAGAATGAGACAAATAAAGAAAAAATCAGAGAAAGACAAAATGAATGAATAAAAGAAAGAAAGCAGAGAAGGAAAGATACAAGAAAGCAATGAATGAAATTAAGAAAGCATAGAATGAAAGAATAAAATAAATTTTTAAAAAGATGTGTAGAATGAAAGAAAGAAACTAATAAAAAGAATAAATGTTAACATAGACTGAAAGAAAGAAAGAAAAAAATGAATATGTAGAAAAAAAGTAAGCATAGAAAAAATGAAAAAATAAATAAAGAAGAAAACATTGAAAGAAAGAAAGGATGGAATGAAAGGAAGAAAGTGTAGAAAGAAAGTAAGAATAAAATATATAAATAAATAAATAAAGATGAAAGAAAGGAAGAAGGAAGGAAGAAAGCTCCGGAAGAAAGAGAAATAGAAAGAGAAAAGAAAACATAGAAAGAAAAAATGAAAGTGTAGAAAGAATGAAAATGTAGAAGGAAATAAAGAAAAGAGTGAGAGAAAGCTGAAATAAAGAAAGAAAAAAGTATAGAAAGAAAGAATGAATGAAAAATGTATAGTATGAAAGAAAGAATAAATAAAGAAAGAAAGAAAGTATGAATGTAAGAAATAGATAAAGATGCAAGAATAGATAGAAAGAAAGAAAGAAAAAAGAATAGAATGGAAGAAAGAAAGAAAGGAAGTATGAATGGAAGAAATAGATAAAGATGCAAGGATGGATAGAAAGAAAGAAAAAATGAAAGAAAAAAGCATAGAATGGAAGAAAGAAAGAAAGAAAGAAAGTATGAATGTAAGAAATAGATAAAGATGCAAGGGCAGATAGAAAGAAAGAAAGAAAAAAGCATAGAATGGAAGAAAGAAAGAAAGAATGAATGAAAATATAAAGACATACAGAAATAAGAAAATAAAGATTGCAAAATAAAGTTGAAGAGGAACAATTATAATTGGTTTGAACACAATAACATTTTTCTTCTTTTTTTTTTTAGGGTTCTTTTTATTTTTTTATTTTCTTCTTTATTTTTTTAGTAGTTTGTTTTTATATTAATTCTATGGTATAATGAACAATGTTTTATTCACCCTTCCTCATCCCATGATTAACTGCCAATCCCAATCTGTAAAAAAAAAGAAGAAAATGAACCAGAGATAGACAGAATATTCAACAATTCCTGCCTCTATTTTAAATTCTGTTCTCTTTTTTTTACTTTATTTTTTCTTTACTTTTATCTTATTTTTTTTCCTTTTTTTGTGCCTGTCATCCTATTTTAAGGTAATTAAGGATATTTCATTTGTTAAAAATTAAGACTGCATTTTGGTGGCACAAAATAATGCTGTCCTGGAGAATTCATTAATTTTATTTTTTTTTATTTTCAAATGGAATTAGAAAAATAAGAAAATAGACGAAAAAAAAAAAAAGGATATAGAATTAGAAATTTTTTTTTAAAAAGAACTAAAATTAGAATCCGAATGAAAACAGAAAAGAAAGAAGAAAAGTCTTTTTAAAAATTAAAAGAAAGGTATGAAAAGATTGGAAAAAGGAATGATGAAAAAAAAAAAAAAAAGAAAAGAGAAAAAATTAGAATAAATTAAAAATTGATTCAGAAAAAAAAAAACAGTCTAAAAATAAAATAAAACAAAAATTCCCCTCCCACACCTAAAAAAAAAAATATAAAAAACAAGCAAAAAAATGGAATTCATAAATTAGGAAAAATGAATGAAAAAATATCAAGAAAAAGAAAGACATTAAAAAAAATGAATAACAAAACATACATAAAAATTCGAAAAATGTTTAGAATTTGAAAAAAAATAAAAAGATTATGAGAAAATATTTAAAATTAAAAAAGTTTTTAAAAATTCAAAGAACAGTTGGAAATTACAAAAAAAAACAATAAAAAAAAGTCTTAAAAGAAAAGAACTGAAAAATAGAAGAAAAAAATAGGAAAAGATAAACATATTAAATGTACATCTTAAAACCAAAATACGAGCAAATAACCTACCAAATTTTTTGGTAAGTAAAAAAGAATGATAACACAAAAAAAAAAAAATTAGAAAAATCATTTAAAATTAGAAAAAAAAAAAAGAATAATTCAAATTTTTTTTAAATTTTAAAAGTTTAAAAATAATTAAAAGGAAACTATTTCAAATTATGACCCCCACCTCCCAGGATTTAGAATTTGGAAAAAGTGTAAAAATAAATAACTATAAGAAAAAGAAATTATTAAAAATTTGAAAAAAAAATAAAGATTTTGAACATGTTAAAATAATCAAATAATTAAAATAACCAGATTTGAACTGTGTCCGAAAAGGAAGTTCCCGCGTCCGAAAAGGAAGTTCCCGAGTCCAACAAGAAATACCTGAAGAAGGCCGGAGGACACATCAGCCAAAACGTTGTACAGATAACAATGAAGATGAGGACAATAGTCTGAATAATCCAAATAATACTAACCAAATAATCCATTAATTTTTAAGTACAGGAATATAAGTAATTTTTTATATCCTTGAATCATATCTACTGATTTAGACCAGTTCATATACCTAGGTAGCAATTTCTCATCTACAGAAAGTGATCTCAGTATAAGTCTATCTGGAAATCTGTGATAAAATGAGAATCCTTCCAAGCTGTAGCCGTGTCAGTGCTACTGTATGGTTGCACCATTTGGACTCTAATGAAATTTCTAAAGACATTTCCTTCTCCTATACTGGTTGTCACGACAAGATTTTTGTCCATTTTCCTATTGAAACCATTTCTTTGATGCAAACTGAGGATTTTAGAATATTAGGACATTCTAATTTAAAGTTTTGAAATTTCTCTTGGATATATGTATCAAGGTTCGTCTCTACTACTGCACTAATAGTCCCAATTGTTCCCTATACACTGAAGAAACCTGGAGTTTGAACGAGGAAGACAACAGAAAACTTAAGTGTATTTGAGAACGACTGCCTCAGGACTATAGTAGGAGTTTCTTGAATGAATCACATCAAAATGGACAATATAACTAGAGACCTTCGAATACCAAATAAAATCACTGACATTATCGAGAAGAACACATTCAAGTGGTTTGGTCATGTGGTATGCAAAGACAATGGCAGCAATATCAACTATTCTTATAAGAATAGTGTTACCATCTAAAGACCCAGAGGACGTCTATCAAAGCAATGGTGTGACCCCATAAGAGGACACAACAAACTCTGCTAATAGTGGAAAGTCTGGCAAAAGGCTGAAAGATATAGAGGTCTTGTGTGGACAAATGCATGAGGAATTTATGCAGATGATGATGATAATGTTAAAAATTAGGTGATCTGGTCACAGAGTTGGTTGGTTGGTTGGATTCTATGGCATATCAACCCTTGTTGGCTTATTTTATGCCAAAGATGTCTTGTTTTTATCCATTCTTGATGGATATTCCAATTTTTTTTATTCAAATTAAATTTTTTACATAAATTACTATACAATGCATTTTTATAGAAAAATTATAGTCTGATGCATTTTTATAGAAAAATCATAGTCCAATGAATTTTTATAGAAAAATCATGGTCCAATGCATTTTTATACTAAAATAATTGTGCAATGAATTTTTATGCTAAAATAATTGTGCATTTTCATAGTAAAATCATTGTCCATTGCATATTTATAGTAAAATTATTGTCCAATGCATTTCTATAATAAAATCATTGTTCACTGCATTTTTATTGTAAAATCTTTATCCAAAGTATATTTATAGTAAAATAATTGTCCAATACTTTTTACAGAAGACAGAAAAACCATTGTCGAAAAAATGATATGTGGGGGTACACTTGCATATTTCAAATTATTCTCATCTTGAGGTCTCAAATAGGTTTTCAAGTCCTGTCAGCTGGGACTTTAGAATACATTGACTGCACCTCTGCAGAGGGGTAAGACCCTGTCACCCAATGAGGCCATATGTTGGCCATGGGTGGTGACCCATGATGCTTAAGGACGGATTCCTGGTAGCTGAGCAGTCAATGAAATGCAAACACTCCACTTTGGTCGTTACTTAGGCTAGATGGGTGGTTGAAGAGGCCCCCTCCAGTCAATCGGCTGGCCATGTCAAGCTCTAGCACCTATATGATTTCCCAACCCTATTGACCTTATGACAACCCCCAATCCTTTTTATCATATGGGTGCTAGAAGGCGGTGGCTGAGGGTCTTCATGTCCTGGGTATGTTAAACTCAAACTGATGGTGAGATTCCAGTTCTGGAAGTCTGGTGGATGTGGAGCACCCCTTCATCTTCATTGCTCCCAGGACCTAGAGTGATAGTACGTGTTAGGGTCCCATCTATGGGTTAGATAGAAATTTGTTTTTCAAAAAAAAAAGTTTTAAAATCTTTTCTTCCAAACTATCGCTACAAATTTTTCAAAACCTTGCCACATTAAATGACCTACTGCAGTTGATATGCTATAAAAAATTTTTTTTAAATCCATCAAGTATCAATAAATAAAAATGTCTTTAGCATAAAATAACCCAACAAGGGTTGGTTGACATGCTGCAAAATCCTACCGACCAGCCAAGTATCCAATAAAGTTTACTCAAAAGGATGTTTTAGCTCAGTCGGTAGAGCGTTCGGATAGAAACCACAAGGTTCCTAGTTCGATACCAGTCCTCGCCGACTCAGCGTATGAGTAGCACAGGGATCTGTGCGGTAAAGGAAGGAGCTGATCGTAGGTGTGGCGCTCCACCTCAGACGCCAAGATGATCTACTTGGTCTAGCGCTATTGAAAAGGGGATAGACTCACTCGCTGATTGGCTGATACCGACATTAGGCCGCCCCGACGACTTTACTTACTTACTTTAAAAACTTGTTTATTTTTTTTTGAAGGCAAGAGTACTCTGGCACATTTCAAATTATTCTTGTTTTGAGGGCTCAAATTTGTTTTCGGTAAACGTTAACAATGAGATGAATAGTGAGCATAAATACAAAATTTGAAAAAAAGAAGAAAAAAAAAGATCTAATGATATTGGCTTGATTTTTATTGGATTATACCCTAGCTGCTGAAATACCCTAAGATGTCTTCTGGGATGAGCATTACAAATATGAGGAATATTTAACAAGGAAAAAAAAAAAAGAAACCCTGAATTTGTTTTGGCCTTTGTGATGTCAAAAAGCTTAAAGAAGAAGAAAGAGAAAAGATAAAACGCAAAGGCGGGAAAAAAAGAAAGAAAAAGAAATCTTGAAGTTAAGTCAGAAAGAAAAAAAAATGAATGAAAGATAGAAAAAGAATAATTGACTGAAAGAAAGAAAGAAGAAAGAAAAGATATATATAAAAGAATGAAAGAAAGAAAGAAAAAGAATAATTGAAAGAAGAAATAAGAGATATGTAATAAAAGAATGAAAGAAAGAAAAAAGAAAATAAATGAAACAGAAAGAAAGAATAATTAACTGAAAGAAAAAAAAAAGAAAAAGAAGTCAGAAGAAAAAAATGAATGAAAGATGAAAGAATAAGATAGAAGAAAGAAGAAAGAAAGAAAAAAGAAATAAAAAAAAAAAGAAAAAAAAGAATAATTGAAAGAAAGAAAAAGATATGTATAAAAGAATGAAAAAAAATAAAGGGAAACAAGACAGGAAGAAAAATAATGACTGAAAGAAAAAAAAAGAAAAAAAATCTTAATTCAGAAAAAAAAATGAAAAAAAAAAAAAAAGATTAATTGACTGAAAGAAAGAAAGATGAATGATAGAAAAAAAAAGAAGATTAAAAGAAAGGGAAGAGTGGAACGAAATTTAATTGAAAGAAAGAAAGAAAGAAATTTACGAAAGGGGTGGGATTATAAGAGAAATGAAGAGGAAAAAATGAAAAGCTTGATTGAAAAAAACAAAAATAAGAAAGAAAAAGAAAGAGAAGGAATTGGGAAAGAAAGTTAATTAAAAAAACAAAACAACAAAGGAAATGGGAAGAAAGAAAGAAAGAAAAAGAGGCAAGGAAAATCTAACAAAGAAATATACACATACACACACACACACACATACACATATTATATATATTATATATATATAATATATTTAAAGCGGCAAAAAATTGGGAAAATGGATGAAAAGACGGTAAATTTAAAAGGAAAAAATCGCCTTCAAATAAAGATTAAGGAGGAAAATACAAAAAATGTCGAAGAAGAAGAAATAAACGAAAGAAAATACAGAACAATAAAGCATCTAAGAAGAAAGAAAGAAAGAAATATATAATATATATATATATATATATATATATATATATATATTATATATATATATATATATATCATAATTCTAATAAATTCATTCTTTATATGGTCCCGAGCCTTTGAAGTTGATAGACATAAATCAGTAAGGTTAGGTTCAGACTACCGAGGTTGGAGGGATACAATCGTTTTTAACCTAAACCTACCCATCTCATTTACGACCCTGTGTGTATATTGCTCTCTCTGTCTCCTCCACTGTCTCTCCTCCTCTCTGCCTCTCCTCTCTCTCTCTCTCTTACTTCCTCCTCCTTAATATTTTGCCCTACCTCTAACCTTCTCGATCGTCTTTCGTTTGCAGCCCAGCCCGGCTCAAATTAAGTAAATAAAGACCGTTAGAAACTTTGTAAACCTGGGCAGAGATGAAAGGGTCGGACACCAGCGTGTATGTGCACATCTTTTGGCTAATGCACCAGTACGACTTGTCCTCGCCACCCCTGCGTCTGTGATGTCGGGTTTGCGGGGGGTCTGTCTTTCTATTTGATCTCTGTTTAGAAGGTTGAGCCGAGGATTGCATGACGTTTGCGCATGTCATCGTCACTGCTCGTTTCTGTTTGATATGGGCATGCGCAGATGTGTGCATGTGTGTGTGTGTGTGTGTGCAAGGGGTTTACAGCAGGTTGTTGAGCCTCGGTTTGAGATGCTCCTAACTTGACATCCCGACCTTAATGCATTCATCAGTTATAAAAAAACAAAAACATTGATATACGGATATATTTTTCACTCTTTCTCTTTCCTACATCGGACATTATGATTTTATTTTATTTTTTTCTCATTACCTTATTTAGTTCCTTTTTCTCTATATATCATTTAAAAAAATTTCCCTTGTTTTTCTTGTATCTTTTCTTTTTTCTCTCTCTCCTCTCTCTCTTCTTCTCTCTCTTCTCTTCTTCTTCTTCTTCTTTTTCTTCTTTCTTTTCTTTCTCTTTCTCTCTCTTTCTTTTCTTTCTCTTTCTCTCTTCTTTTTCTTTCTCTTCTTTTCCTTTTCTTCTTCTCTTTCTTTCTCTTTTTCTCCTCTTTCTTCTTTCTTTTTTTCTCCCCTCTCTCTTTCTCTTTTTTTTCCTTTCTTCCCTTTTCTTTTCTCATTCTCTTTTTCTCTTCTCTCTTTTTTTCTCTTTCTTTTTCTCTTTTTCTCTTTTCTTTTTCTCTTCTCTCTCTATCTTTATTTTTTTCTCTCCTCTTTTTCTCTTTCTACTCTCTTATCTTTCCTTTCCATTTGTCTGCTTTTCTTTCTTTTTCTTTCTTTTTCATCTACATCATTTTCTTGAGACCTTTGTCCCTTTTCTTTAATTAATTTTCCATTCCCTACCCCATTTATATTCTCTCATTTTCCAAATTAAACAAACATTCTTATATATATATGTGTGTGTATTTGTAGAATTAAACAAAAGGTACGTCTCCTGTTTGACAATTTTATTAACGATCTTTTCAAGCTTTCTGATCAACTTCTTTACATTTGGATGCAATCCGTAGATTAGTCCACCAAAGTTCTTACCCCAAGTACTCTCGGCACTTCAAAGAGTCATTATCAGGGGTGATGTGTTTAGGTTCCTTTTTTTTTTTCAAGTTAGTAGTAGTGAGAGTAACTAGGAGGGGAACTCGTAGGGTTGGTAAATATATATATATATATATATATATATATATATATATATATATATATATTTACCAACCCCTCCGTTTGAGCAGGATGTGACACAAGGTCAATTTCTTAAGCGGTGTTCAACAGGTTTGAATTCAGAATTTTACTTCTCTTAGACCGGTTGCCTAACTAAGGTTAAAGAGCCCAGTCTGCCCTACTATTTATCCATAGCTGGAGGGAGAGTAGGATACTTTTCCCAAGGGTATTAGCACTAAGTGAAATGCAATTAGTTATGTCCAGGATTTGAACTTGGGGCGACGAGACCATTTCCCATAACTTTAGCCATTACACCACACACTTCCGTATATATATATATATATATATATATATATATATATATATATATATAAAAAGAAAAACACAAAGTATTCCAAAAATATGAATTTATTCTTTTTGGAATGATTTGTATTTTTCTATATTCTACATATTGTCAGATTTATTTCCAAATTTTACTCATATATGTATATATATATATATATATATATTATATATATATATATACAAAATACAGAGGATAATAAATAATTGTTGAAAAAGTGTTTGATAAATCAAAAGTGTAAACCTTTTAAGAATTTAGTTTAAAATAGATCTATATCAGTTTTTTTCTATCTATCAATTTATGTGGAGAAAATTTTTAAAGAAAACAAACACAGGATGTCATGAACGATGGAAACTTTTTATGTCGATACTTAAGTATTTCGTGTTTTTAAAAAAATTAAAACCTTCTTCAGGACATTAAATATTTGTATGAGTAAAAGATGAAAGATGTTCAGTGTATGTTTATTTATCTATCTCAGTCAATTCCTATCAATCTTTCTCAGTTGCTACCTGTCTATCTATCTATCTATCTATCTATCTATCTATCTAAGTAGCTTCTTTCTTATCTATCTTTCTCAGTTGCTTCCTTCCTATCAATCAATCTCAGTCACTATCTATCTATCTAGCTCGCTAGCTAGCTAGCTTCTTTCATATCTATCTATCTATCTAAGTAGCTTCTTTTGTATATATCTATCTTTCCCAGTTGGTCCCTTCCTATCAATCAATCTCAGTCACTTACTATCTATCTATCTATCTATCTATCTATCTAAGTAGCTTCTTTCTTTCTTATCTATCTATCTATCTATCTATCTATCTAAGTAGCTTCTTTCTTATCTATCTTTCACAGTTGCTTCCTTCCTATCAATCAATATCAGTCACTTCCTATCTATCTATCTATCTATCTATCTATCTATCTATCTAAGTAGCTTCTTTCTTTCTTATCTATCTATCTAAGTAGCTTCTTTCTTTCTTATCTATCTATCTAAGTAGCTTCTTTCTTATCTATCTTTCTCAGTTGCTTCCTTCCTATCAATCAATCTCAGTCACTATCTATCTATCTAGCTCGCTAGCTAGCTAGCTTCTTTCGTATCTATCTATCTATCTAAGTAGCTTCTTTTGTATATATCTATCTTTCTCAGTTGCTTCCTTCCTATCAATCAATCTCAGTCACTTACTATCTATCTATCTATCTATCTATCTATCAGCACAACACATGTGCTTATTTTAGATTATTGGCAGTTTTTTTTCTGAAAACTTTGGACGTAATTTTTTTTTTAATACGAAAAAAAAGGGAACTTTCTTTTTTCTAAAAAATATAAATCTGTTTCTTTTATGGTGAAGAAAAGAATTAAAAAACAATTTTTTTTACAGAAGAAAGCTTCCACATTCATTTTTTTAAATATTAAGACTAAAAAAACAGGAGGAAAAGAATTTATAAAGATTCCATCCTTATAATCTTTAACATCTTAAGGACAAAACCCAAAACTGAAAGATTAGCTGATCATCCCTGGACACACACACACACACACACTATATATATATATATATATATATATATATATATATATATATATATAGTGTGTTTGTGGGTGGGTGTATTAATCCTCATAAAAATGGAAATTTACAGATTTCTGTTTTTTAAGAAGCATTTCACAGAATCTTAGAGCCTCTTTCTTTGATTTTGGTATAAAAGTTTATTGAACACTAAAAATCATGGTAAACTGCACATATAAAAGACAATAATAAAGGTTAGGCTCTAGGTGAGAGTCAAACTCACATCCCCTTTTGTTTCAGGGAAACTTGATTATAATAAACCATTTCCTGTTTAAGATTTTCCAATGCCTTTCTATAGTAAACCACTTTCCAATACATTTCCATATTAAAACTCCTTTCCAGTACATTTCCATATTAAAACGACTTTCCAATACATTTTCACATTAAAACTCCTTTCCAATACATTTTCACATTAAAACTCCTTTCCAATACATTTCCATATTAAAACTACTTTCCAACGCATTTCTATAGTAAAACCTTTTCCAGAGCATTTCTATATTAAAAGCCTTTCTATATCAAAATCCTTTCCATTGCATTCTTATACAAACACCCATTCCAATTCATTCCTTGAGTAAAACCCTTTCTAATGGATTTCTATAGCAAACCACTTTCCAATACATTTCCATATTAAAACTACTTTCCAATGCATAGTAAAACCTTTTCCAGAGCATTTCTATATTAAAAGCCTTTCCAATGCATTTCTATATCAAAACCCTTTCCATTGCATTCTTATACTGACACCCATTCCAATTCATTCCTTGAGTAAAACCCTTTCTAATGGATTTCTATAGTAAAACATTTTCCCATGCATTCTATCATAAAACCCTTTCCTATGCATCTCTATAGTAAAAGCCATTGTAGAGCCTTTTCAATACATTCCTATAATAAATGCCTTTCCATTGTAAATGCATTCTTATAGTAAAAAGTGTTCTCGCTGGTTTCTTAGTTACAAATAGTATATGTGTATATATATATATATATATATATTTATATATATAGTATTAAACAATATGAACATCTGGTGTCTGATGAGTTTTTTTCTGATCCTCTCAAGTTTTCAGACCAATTCCTTAATATCAACAGATTCCATATTGATCCTACGGCACTCTCAAAAGTATTTCACAAAATCACTTCCCCATGCATTCCTATAGTAAAATCATTTTTGATGGGTGCTATTCTAGTAACAATTGTCTTAATAGTTTTTAGAACAAAAAAAAAAGAAAAAAGAAAAGTTAAATGGTGTTTAAAAAAAGCAACAGTGTAAAAATCAATTTGAATATCGTTCCATCTTGTGAAAAATTAATTTGTATTCCCTCCCATATCGTTAGTTTGAATCTGATGTTTGTCGATTGTGGCAATTGAAATAAATTAAAAACCTCAGTGGTTGAGTCTGTTTCTCTGATTAGTCAATCAATTGGAAATTTACATGACCTCTGCTTTCTTTTTATTAATTTCTTTGTTAATTTCTTTTCTTTTTTTTTTCTTTCTTTTTAACACCTCGGAAATACAGAAAAGATGTTTGATATTACCGAATTCTCTGGTGTTGGAGATGTCATAGTCTCCTCAAGGATACACACCAATTTCGACTTTAACTTTAACCTTTTATCACATTGATAGCTAGAAGAAAAACAAATAAAAACAAATGTCAAATAACTAGCTGTACCTGTGGAAATTGCCCCTTCATCGCCATTACTCCCAGGTTGACTCTGTAGAATAATCATACTACTTTAACTTTAACCTTTTATCACACTGATAGCTAGAAGAAAACAAATAAAAACAAATGTCAAATAACTAGCTGTACCTGTGGAAATTGCCCCTTCATTGCCATTACTCCCAGGTTGACTCTGTAGAATAATCATACTACTTTAACTTTAACCTTTTATCACACTAATAGCTAGAAGAAAAACAAATAAAAACAAATGTCAAATAACTAGCTGTACCTGTGGAAATTGCCCCTTCATCGCCATTACTCCCAGGTTGACTCTGTAGAATAATCGTACTAGTTCCAATTACCGTCGAATTGGTAAGACAAGGCAGCAAGCAGTCGTAACTTAATACAAATCTGTTTGCTGCAAATACTACTGCAAAATGCCAGGTTATTTATGAAGCCTCCTAACTTCATAGAAACCAAGCAGTCAATTAGGACTCAAGGAATGGAATCACCCAAATGCATGAGTGGAACTATTCTGGATTCCCATAAGTACCAGTTGTCTTGGCACTGGTTCAGTTGTTCTTAGCTTGTTGCTCAAACCAACAATATGCTAACTCACTTCAACAGACTCTAATCTTGAGTGGTAGTACCTGTTAGGGCATGTCAACCCTTGTTGAAAAAGAAATTTGTTAAATGTAATTTGAATACCCATCAAGAATGAATAAAACAAAATGTGTTCAGTATAAAATAACCAAACAAGAGTTGACATGCCCTAACAGGTACTACCACTCAGGTCAGAGGGAACCTGGGAGTAATGGTGATGAAGGGTTACTCCACACTTCCCTGAGCTCTTGAATTTCATACCCAGGACACTCTATTTTATTTTATTTAATTTTATATCTTTTCTTCATCTCATCTTTTTAATGTTAAAGTCCAAATTCCAGCATTAAATAACCCATAAAGGGTTGATATGCTACAAAACAAATAAACCAAACCAAACCAAACCAAACTAAACTATCAGAATGTTATTTATAATTTAGATTTGTGCTAATTTTAAAGACGTATTCTTTGCAAATTCCACAGGTACAGCTAGTTATTTTATGTTTTTCTTTGTTTGTTTGTTTGTTTATTTTTCTAGCTATCAGTGTGATAAAAGGTTTTCTTCTATTAACACTGTTGTGAACATAGAAATTAATTCAGTGACTAGTTATAGAAACTGAATGTTGTTTTTAATTGGCCCATTGTACAAATTTCGTTAGTAGAAAAAATGCTGTTTCTGTAATGAGTTCGTAATTATATCAGCGTGTAGATAAAATAAAGAAAGGGAAAAATTGATCTGATAATATTTGGGTTATTGATTGTTAACTTCTGATTGGCAGCTGAAATTTGTTTTTTCTTTTTTTTGTGGGGGTGTGTGTGTCTTTTTTTTTTCTTTTTTTTTTTTTGGTTCTGTTTTTTTTCTTCCTCTCAAAAAAAAAATTCTTCTTTTATTGTTAAAAAAAAAACCCAACAAAAAAGCGATCAAACGTGGATTAGAATAAGGAGTGAAAAACTGATGGAATTAATTTTGATTATTGATTTGCCATCTCTGATTATTGGTTTTTATTTTTTTTTATTCTCCCCCCCCCCACACACACACACACTGACGAGTTTCTTTTTCTGAGGAGAAAAAAAAAATTACCCAAAACGACAGGGATAAAAAAAATCCTCCCTCACCAAAAAAAAAAAAAAAAAAAAAGATATCTGATCAATTATAGTTACTCAGTATTAATGTTTTATTTTATTTTTTTAAGATTTTTAGATTTATTTAAAAAGATTTTTTTTTTTCAGATTTTTATATTTATTTTTTATTTTTTGTGGTTTTGACAAAGGGCTTTTTTTTTTTTCTTTTTCTCGAACTACTTTTAAATAGTGCTGAGTTTGCCTAGTTTGTTAAAGCATTATCAAGATGACCAACAATTGTGATTCAGTCATCGCTTATACAAGATTGGTTCAACTTGTGGTTTTTGATTGGCTATTATTTGATTATGCGAGATATTGGGGAAAGGAGTGCAACGGTTTTGAAAATAACAAAAGATAATATTTCTCTGAATTTTTGAGATGGGGCTTGATAATTAGCATTATTTGGATTATTTGGACTATTGTCCTCATCTTTATAGTTATCTTTACAACGTTTCAGCCAATGTGCCCTCCAGCCTTCTTCAGGTCCAATTGGACACAAAGCATAATGGTTTGGTTTGGTTTTTTTTTTTTACGGCATATCAACCTCAGTGGGTCATTTAATGCCGATAAAGTTTTGAAATAAATCAATTCTTAATGGATAATACAGTTTTTTTATAAATACATTTTTCTATTTAACCCATAGATGGGACCCTAACAGGTACTACCACTCCAGGTCAGAGTGGACCAGGGAGCAATGGAGATGAAGGGGTGCTCCACATTCCCCAAACCTCCGAAACTGGAACCTCACCATCAGATAGAGTTTAACATCATTCCCAGGACATGTAGACCTGCAGCCACCACTTTCTAGCACCCATATGATAAAAAGGAGTTGGGGCTTGCCATAAGGGCAATAGGGAAAGCATAATGGGTAAAGACGTTGGGTTAAGACAGTTCTAAGTGACAATTATCACTAGGCTGCTGGTTCAATACTGGTCAGGGGCAGCAGTAATATAGAATAATAATTAACACAGCTTAACACCTGTACCCCAGCTATGATTAGCGGAATGAGAGCAGGTACCTCCATGGACTGAATAAAGAGTTGGGTTCAAAGTTCCCTGATGGCTCCTGAATATGATAAGAAGGTTTCCGATTTCAAAAGGAAGGTTCTCGAGTTCAAGAAGGTTCCTGAGTCTGACAAGAAATACTTTAAGAAGGCTGGAGGGCACATCAGCTGAAATTTTGTACAGATAACAATGAGGACAATAGTCTGAATAATCCAAATAATTCTAACAAAAGCTAACTTGCATGTTTAGTGTTTTCTTAGAATGAACATGATTCCTATATTTGGCAATCATGAGCTCAGCTTGATGATTGACAAGGAGTATTTTTTTATTTGATCATGGTTGAATGTTTATTACTATTGAAGGAAGACAGTCAGTCAGTCTACTATTGGTTTGAACAATGTGATTGGCCAAGCACAACTGAACCAGTGTCAAGACAACTGGTACTTATGGGAATTCAGAACAGTCCACTCATGCATTTGGGTGATTCCATTCCCTGAGTCCTGATTGGCTGCTTGGTTTGTATGATCCTCTGAGGCTTCATAAATCCTGCCATTCTGCAGTAGTCTTTGCAGCAAACCAGAATCGTATTAGGTTACGATTACTTGCTGTCTTGTCTTGCCAATTCGATGGTAATTGGACTTAGTATGCTTATTCTACAATTACGATGGATATGTATTCACAATGTCTCCTTAAACTGTTTTATTAAATAAATGATAGGTTAAACTTAATAGATGAAGAATTTTTGATTTTGTACAGAATAGTTTATATTCGGTTAGCAATGAGTATTTTGTTAGGAACACACATTACTGATATATTGATAGTTATGAACTGACTGAGAAATACAGGTGGGTATAAACAGTATAAGAGATAAATATGAACTGAGATAGATGTATAGATATAGATAGGGACTGAGATAGATGGATATATATGAACAGACTGAGATAGATAGATAGATATGAATAGACTGATATAGATAGATATGAATAGACTGATATAGATATGAATAGACTGAGAGAGATAAATAGATATGAATAGACTGAGATAGATAGATATGAATAGACTGATATAGATAGATAGATAGATATGAATAGACTGAGAGAGATAGATATGAATAGACTGAGAGAGACAGATATGAATAGACTGAGAGAGATAGAGAGATAGATATGATTAGACTGAGAGAGATAGAGAGATAGATATGAATAGACTGAGAGAGATAGAGAGATAGATATGAATAGACTGAGAGAGATAGATAGATATGAACAGACTGAGATAGATAGATATAAACATACTGAGATAAATAGATAAATTGATAGATATAAACAGACTGAAATAGATATGAATTAAGATAGAAAGTGATTGTGATTGATGGATATGCACAGACTTAGATAGTAACTGAGATAGATAGACAGACAGACAGATATAAACAGTTAATTGTATAAATAGGAATAGACTGAGATAGATAGTGATTGAGATTAATGGATACGTAGATACAAATAAATCAACTTAGATTAACAGATATCATTGTTTGAAAATGATAATCAGCTAGCCACGGATTAAATATCTTATTTCTTTTGGAATCAAAGAAGTGGAAGATAAGAGAAAGGGAGAGAAAGAGTGAGGGGGAGAGTGAGAGAGAAAGAGTGATAGTGAGGGAGTGGGGGAGAGAGTGAGGAGTGGGGAGAAAGAGAGAGAGTGGTGGAGTGAGAGAGAGTGAGAGAAAGAGAGAGTGAGAGAGAGTGAGAGTGGACATCTGATGGAACCAAATATCTTATTTTCGCACTTACCCAATGATCTGTACTAATAATCCTCCATTCTAATGAGTTTAAAAAAAAAAAAGATGTCTGATCTTTTGGAATTTTTTTTTTAACCAATGGAATTCAATTCCTATTTATTTTTAGATGCTGCACATATTTCAGGTCTCGGCTGCCAAATAGCACAAAGATAATCTAATGACGCACCAAGAGTGGCATCTTAATGGGACATACGTCCTATCTTTGCAAAGTTTTCACACTTTGTCATAGCAAGAATTTTTCTATCTATCTCTGTCGTTATAGGACTTCCTCTCCACTCTGATGCATTCATTGCATTTTTTTTAACTATCTTCCAATTGTTGGTTGGTTGGTTGGTTGGCTGTTTGGTTGGTTTGGCGTATCAACCCTTATGGGTTATTTAATGCAAAATCTTGTTTTTTTTTTTTAATACATGATTTGTTTGAGAAATAATTTATATGACTTCCTCCCACTCAGGTGCATTCATTGCATTTTCTAAAGTCTTCTAGTTGGTTTGTTGGTTTAATGGCATATCAACTCTTTTGGGTTATTTAATGCCAACTCTTGTTGTTTGTTTATATATGATTCGTTTAATAAATCATTTTTATTAATTTCATGTGTACTAATAAATTAGTAGATTTATTTATATTCATTTCATTTTATGCTCTGTCAATCCTTGTTGGGTTATTTTATGCTGAAGACATTTTGTTATATTTATTCTTGATGGGCATTCAAATTTTAAAAATAAAATCAATTTTTTAAACATGTTTTTTAAACTCATTTTTCTTTCTATTTAACCCATAGATGGCACATTGATAGGTATTACCACTTCAGGTAAGGGTGAATCTGGAAGTAATGGTGATGAAGGGGTATTCCACTCCCTAGAGCTCCAGAATGAAACCTCATTATTAGATGCAGTTTAACATCATACTTAGTACACTAAGACACTCTGTCACTGCTTTCTAGCGCATATATGATAAAAAGAGTTGGTCAATTGGCTGGTCATATCAAGCCCTAGCACCTATATGACTGTCCCAACCCTATTGCCCTCATGACAGACCCCAATTTTTTTTAATCATACTAGCAAATATATGCACTCTCCGGGTGCAAGTATTTAAGTTTAAATGTAATAAAATATTAGATTAAATCAGAAAGGCTAATGAAACTGAATAAGAATGCAGATAAAAAGATTTGAAACAGAGGGGGGTATAATCGGAAAATAGAACAACTGAAAATTACTCTTTCATCACTTCCGTTTGTCAATGCTAAATTTTGCTAATTTAACAGTTTTAGTTAAAATAAGAAGTAAAGAATAAAATTACAGTTATTTCTTGTTGTTAATGAATTTCTTTTGGGATTTATCCCCGAGATGTATGTTCATATTCATTAAGATAAAACCAAACAATTAGAAATCAATAATACCAAGCATATTTTTATTAAAATCAGTTTTTTTTAATACCAATATGCAAATTAGCTTTACGTTTACACTGAAAACTGGTATTTTGTTGTATATATAAATAAAATTGCATGTTTTTAGTATTTAGGTAAGGCCAACAGTATTAATAATGTCAAACAGTTTTATTATTAATTGAGGTTTAAATAGAAATAGAATCATGGAGAATGTGACGTAAATACCTAAGGAAATTGTGACTTGAGTAGTAATATAGTTTCGGTTACAGACAGAAAAACACACAATCTCCATTATAATAAGATATGTGTTAGAAGGTGGTGGCTTCTGAGGATCTTAATGTTCTGAGTATGACATTAAACTGCATCCAATGGTGAAGTTCTAATTTTGGAGCTCTAGGGAGTGTGGAGTACAAATTCATAGTTATTAGGCCTAGGTCCACTCTGACCCAGCATAGTAGTACCTGTTAGGGTCTATGGGTTAAGTAGTTCAAAAAATTAGATTTTGAAAAATATGTTTAAAATAAATTGAGTTTGAAGAAAAAATTGAATACCCAACAAGAATGAATAAAATAAAAAGGTTTCAGCCTAAAATGACCAAAAGGGTTGACATGCCATAAAAATCCAACCAACCAACCAACCAACATATCTTTTCTGAGCTGACCAAAGTTGTTTTCAATTTAACAAACAAAAAATCAGTTCATCCCACAACTCTATTTCCACGCTTGTAAACGTAGATCATTTAATGAGAATTTTTCTGAAACAAAAGATATTCGACATCAGAAACTGTTTTGCCTTTGTGTAGCGAGACGTTCAAAAGATTAAGGGGGACATATAGGAATAAAAACAAAAAGGCCAAGAAATGTCAGGGTTTATAAGAGGCTTCTTTCTTGAAACAAATCGAAAGACAATGAACTCAAAGACTCAAAGACATGAAAGAAAAAAAAACATTCCTGTTTTTTGTTTCTTTTCTTGAACTTTTGGTATTTACATTTGTCAAATATTGTCAACAAGTTTTTGAGCAAAACAATTAGTTTGTTTTCTTTTTTCTTTTTATAAAATTGAAAAGTTTTTAGAAATAATATATATATATATATATATATATATATATATATATATATTATATAGGCTTATATTCATGTAGGAAACACTGCAGCGTTGGCTGAATAAATATCACTCATTTTATTTGAACCTGTGTTTTTTCAAATTTTTCACTATATTACACATACTAGCAAATATATGCACCCTCCGTGTGCAAATATTTAAGTTTTAATATAATAAAATATCATGTTAAATTAGAAAGGCTAATTAAACTGAATAAGAATGCAGATAAAAGATTTGGAACAGAGGGGGTATGATCAAAAAATAGAACAACTTTGAAACTAACTCTTCCGTCATTTTCCATTACTTCCGTCTTTCATTGGTAAATTTTCCTAATTTAACTATTTAGTTAAAATAGGAAGTAAAGAATAATATTACAGTTATTTTTTCTTGTTAATGGATTTCTTTTAAGATTTATCCCCAAGATTTTTGCTCATATTCAATAAGATAAAACCAAACAATTAGAAATTAATAATAATAAGCATATATTAATTAAAATCAAATTTTAAAGATCAATATGCAGATTAGCCTTTACATTCACTCTAAAATCCGCTATTTTGTTGTATATATAAATACAATTTCATGTTATTAATGTAGATAAGACCAAAAGTATCAATAACAAAAAACAATTTTATTAATAATTGAGATTTAAATAAAAATCAAATCATGAAGAATGTGACGTAAATAACAAAGGGAATTATGACTTAAGTAGTAATATAGTTTCGGTTACAGACAGAAAAACCCACAATCTCCATTATAATAAGATATATATATGGTGATTGCCACTTCTTCACAGAATAAGGCCATTTCTACAAGTAGTTCAGTTGTGAGCACACAGATGGCCCACGGATCCAACTTGTTTTTATGTACCCTCCTAAGATGATAACCATTTATGCCTGTGTATAATGTAACATTGTATATATTTACCCAACCTGTCTGATGTATTTTAAGTCATGTACTGATGGTTTTGTATTCAGATTTTTACACAATTATATGGCTTCAAATATGAACAGAGAAATTGAAGAAGGAAATAAACAAAACTATTCTTTTTTTTAAATATCTATTATCTACCCATAGCTAGAGGGAGAATAGTTTCTAAAGGTTATTCACACTATGTGAAATGCAAACAGCTTCATCTAAGATTTGTTTTCTTTTTTCTTTTTATGAAATTGAAAAGTTTTTAGAAGAACTAGCAACAGAAAAAACCCTCCGGGCATCGTAAAAATTAATTTTTGAAAGACATTGCCTGGGAGTTAAAAATTCAATGTCAGAGGGTTTTTTTATCATAAATAAGCAAAATCCTCATATTTATTAAAGGGGTAAAAAAAAAAAAGAAACAATTTGAAATGAAAACTGAGCCCTGTCCCTCTCAAATAAAATGTTGCGTGCATGTAATAATCAAACAATTATTTTGAATATTTTCCACATAAATTTTACACAAAAGATATAAAAGTATACTAACTAAGGTTAATTTCGCAGGGATTGTTCGCTGTGTACTGTGGCCGAGGCAATATGGTCTTTGACTATGCCTGCTGAGGTCCTGGTTTCGATTTCTGTTGGAGGGAAGTCGTTAGTAGATATCGCTGATGAGACTTAATAAAGTCGAAACAGTCTGTACGATGTTCTACACACCGAGCGATCCTTTGCCGGGATTACACTTGTCAAGTTCATTTTCTATAAAAAAGTATCAAATTTTATGCGATACATGCATTGTAACTGCCTTCAAGCAAAAATATAATATATACTTTATTCAACAATGCTTTTAAAAAACAAACATCCAAAAATCTTATATATATATATATATATATATATATATCCATAGATGAGTTACCAAGTTGGTATTAGGATGATTCAACGTTGGTTCTTTCTTCCAACAGCCGAATGTTAGAGTTGTTCAGGTCAAAGTTGAGAGCTCAATGTTCAATATTATTGAACAGAGCAATATAATTACCAATTATATATATATATATATATATATATATATATATATAATTTGTGTGGGTGTGTGTGTGCATGTGACATTGTTGTTTATTGATTTTATATGAATTAAGAAAATTGCTGACACTATCTCCATCAGCCATGTACAATTATTTTTTCCATGTAATTATGAAATTTTATGCAATTTATATGCACTACACAATTTGTGATATGTTTAGAACTTTACAACTCACTATTTTTCCTGTTATAAGCTGTTGTTTGTCAATAGCAAAAAAACAAAAACAAACAAATAAAAAAAAAGCAGATATTTCTTCAAATTTTTGTTTGTTAGGCAAAAAGTAAAAGATAAAAGAAATTTGTTCAGCAACAAATTAAATATGGTTAATTGATGAAAGAGAACATGAATTTATTTTTAGATGTTTGCTTCTTTTCTTTTTCTCTTCACAGTTTCATATATATATATACATATATATATATATATATATATATGTGTGTGTGTGTGTGTGTGTGTGTGTGGGTGGGTGGGTGTGTGAATCATCGCCTTGATCTTTGTAGAAAGTTCTACGTGAGAGATTCATGTTTGTAGATTGGTGGGTGTGTGACCTCACATGAACATCAAAGGGGGAAGAAAATATATTTAATTTTGATATTCCTAATAACTTATTTCATCTTTGATGATCATAATTAAAAAAGTGTTTCTGGTCAAAGAAAGCACAGATGAATCATCTTCCTTTTCTTTTTTTCTGGAGGTAAATTACATACATATATATATATATATATATATATATATATATATATATATATATATATATATATATATACATATATATATATTTATTTCTTTGCCTTTTTGTTTCATTAAAAGTGACACCTTTTCCCTTTGATGTTTTGCTGCTAAAATCAAAGAAAAGTCTATTTGTGAAACGTATGATAGGTATTGGTTTATGTCTGATTAATACTATATTGCAGTAATGCTTAATAAAAGTGAAACAAAAAAAAAGACACACAAAAATATTCATATTTTCCTGCAATAAAACTTTAAAAATATACGACAAACGTTTCCCCCCCTCTTCCCTGCCGTTATCCTTTTCAAAGGAAAACAAATTTCATACCATTCATGAATCATGTTGGTTGAAAGTGTTTATTTATAAAACCGAGCAGTCAAAATTAGCTTTTCTGTATTGTAGAGACCCACAGCTTTCAGTAACCCGATACTTTTTGACATGCCATTAAAATGAATATATGAATCAAAAATATTACTACATCTAGGTATTAGCTCTATGGAAAATGCAAATAGCTTTGCCCAGGATTTGAACTCAGGATTCCGCTACTTGTTGACATTAATAAAACCAAGCTGTCAAAATTAGCTTTTGTGTATTGAGACCCACAGCTTTCAGTAACCCGATACTTGTTGACATGCCATTAAAATAAATATATGAATCAATCAAACAATAT